>WBNH01008348.1:30272-42503 GCA_013401255.1 Urocolius indicus
ACCCACAGCCAGCACTGCCCCACAGCCCTCAGCACCTCAGCCCCATGGCTTTGGGATCCCTCCAGGGCTGGGCACTGCCCCAGCTCCCTGGGCAGCCTGGCACAGGGGCTGACACCCCTCTCAGGGAAACAGTTCTGCCTCAGCTCCAGCCTCAGCCTCCCCTGGGGCAGCTCCAGCCCCTTTCCTCTTGTGCACATGGAGGAAACCAGGCAGCCTCTATCTGAAGCCATTGCTGGATTTCACATCCCTCAGCCCTTCCACATTGGTTCAAAACAAAACAAAACACCAAACTAGCAACCAACCCCCCCAAAAAACCCACTCCAAACTTCCTAAAGCCAAACCAAGCCTGTGCCCCACACCTCAGCCAGGCTGATGTCCCAAACACACCCCCATCCTGCTCCAGGCAGCTGAGCTGGTGCAGGTTTTGCTCCTGCAAGCTGGTGCATTGTAGAGGAGAAGCTGCTGCATTTTGAGTGCATGGCTGCTAATGCCAAGAGCATTAGCAAAGAGCACAAGCAGTGAAGGTGCTCCCTGAGAGAGCAGACAGGGAGGATAAACATGAGGATTGCTGTTTGCCACCAGCTTACTGAGACTTTAGGAGTCCAGGTGAACACAAACCAAGCCAACCCAACTCTGAATGGACACTGAAGCCAACTACCAAAATGCCTCAGCTCCTCCTGAGCCTGACTATGCCAAAACTCCTTTCCCACCTTCAGCTGCTGCTTTTCCTCCTCTGTGTCCCCACAAGAAGCACGTGGCTCACAGCCAGCTGTGTTCTCTGTGTGTGTATCCGTAAGCAGATGTTGAGCAACACACTGCAGGTTGCACTCTGAGGAACAAGGCTCAGGGATTCAGCTTCACCTGCCTGCTGCAAAAGAGATTCACTTCTTTGGAGTCACTCACAAAGCCCCTGGCATGGATCTCACATCCACGGCTGGATGCTACAAGTGACAAGAGGAACTTGGGCCAGGGGAGCTTTAGGTTGGAGATTGGGGACAATCCCTTCATGGAAAGATTTGTCCAGCCCTGTTCCATGCTGCCCAGGGCCAGGGGGAATCCTCATCCTGGAGGGATTCAAAAAGCTGCTCCATGAAGCATCCCCAGGTGAGCAGCTGCAGCTTAAGCATGTCTGAAAGCTGCCCTCCCTCCAGGCCCAAATCCACTCACACTTTGCTGATAACAGGGATGAAGTGTCACTGTCACACCCCCTCTGTGTCCTGCCTCCCCAAGGATGGGAGCCTGCAGCCCTCATCCCCCATCCAGGACAGTGCACAAGTGCTCAAACCTATCAACGAAAGGATCTTCACACATAGAATTGCCCTGAAATTCCAGGTCTGGTCCAGCCTTTGGGGCTTTTCTAAGGACAACACACTCCTAATCTTATCTCATCTCACCTCATCTAACCTAACTCAATCACAGTTCTTCTGGTAATGAGTCCTTAAACCCCCAGGCAGAGGTGCAGCAGGCAGCTGATGGTGTATCCAGAGCTCAGAGCAGGTTTAGTTTGTACCTAAAAGGCTCTTTTTTTTTTTTCCAAACCTGGTGAGCAAACCACCCCAATGGCTCCTTCAGAGCCAGGCCCCTGGCTGCAGGCTGAGGGCTCAGCACCCCAAGCCAATTGTTTCAGCTGGAGAAGCCCCTGGAGCTGCTGGAGCCCAGCCCTGGCCTCCCCCTGCCACAGCCACCACTGACCCACAGCCCTCAGCACCTCAGCCCCACAGCTCTGGGATCCCTCCAGGGCTGGGCACTGCCCCATGGCCCTGGAGAATGGTTGGGTTTGGAAGGGATCATCCAGATCATCTCATTGCAACCCACAGCCATGGGCAAGGACACCTTCCCT
Source organism: Urocolius indicus (assembly GCA_013401255.1). Taxonomy (NCBI): domain Eukaryota; kingdom Metazoa; phylum Chordata; class Aves; order Coliiformes; family Coliidae; genus Urocolius; species Urocolius indicus. The sequence continues at coordinate 32,113 of WBNH01008348.1, forward strand.
AACCCAGCCCAGGCTGCTCCCAGCCCCAGCCAAGCTGCCATTGGGCACTGCCAAGGCTGGGGCAGCCACAGCCTCTCTGGGCAGCCTGTGCCAGGGCCTCAGCACCCTCCCAGGGAACAGCTTCTGCCTCACACCTCACCTCAGGCTCCCCTCTGGCACTCTGGAGCCAGCAGCCCTTGTCCTGTCCCTCCAGCCCCTTGCACAAAGTCCCTGCCCGTGGCTCTTGGGGTTCCTTTAGGGGCTGGAGGCTGCTCTGAGGTCTCCTGGAGCCTTCTCTTGTCCAGGCTGAGCAGCCCCAGCTCTCTCAGCCTGGCTCCAGAGCAGAGGGGCTGCAGCCCTGGCATCACCCCTGTGGCTCCTCTGGGCTCACTCCAGCAGCTCCATGCTCAGAGTGACTTGGAGAGCAATGGAGGCTACTTGTGTGCTCCTGAAGAGGCAGAGCTGGTGTCCTGAATGCTTCACACACCCAGGGAGTTCATTCTGCCCTTACTTGTGGCTGTCCCTGCAGCTAGGACAGCACAGAAACCCTATAAACTGGTGACCCACACCAGTGAGCTTGGGAGGCCAAGGGTGCCTTTGGCCAAGCACTTCACAGCAACCAGGGCCAAGCAATTCTTTTTCCTCTGTGTATTTTGTTGCTGGTTTCAATTGGCAAGGGAGAGAACCTTAGCTGAGTCCTTCCCAACACAATTGGCTGCCCTAAGGCAGATCTGTGCCCTTCAGGCTTTTCCTCTCTTGCCCTGAAGGAGTTTTCTTCAGGCAGAATCAGCTCAAGGCTTGGGGCTGGGCCTTTCCTGCCACGAGCTGTGACAGGGAGCAAGAAGCCAGCGTGGTCACTGTGTTTACCCAGCTTTTGGGCTGGACTTCAGAAGGAAAACTGAAGCCAGGCTGAGAGATCTCTCCCAAAATAATGAGATGATCATCTTGTTCTGAGCCTCTGCTTATTATGACAGCAATGAACGCAGCAACACTCTGGCAAAGTTCAAATTATAGGAAGAAAAGGTCGTGGTGTTCTAAAACAAGAGAGGTTCTATTGCTGTTAACACTCTCCCAGCCATTGGAGTCACCAGCCCCAAGGCAGGGCTGGGCAAGCAGCTCATCCAGTACTCACACCACACACAATCACAGCAGGAGGAACCTTTAGAGGCCATCCAGTACCTTCCCCCCTGCTAAAAACAGGCCCCATCAGGATCAGGCCACACAGGAACGTGCCCAGTTTGGTTTTGAAGACACCCCCCCCCCCAGAGCCTCCCCTATGCACTGAGGTGATCCTGCAGAGATTCTTGCAACCACAAAGGCAGCTCGTGGGCAGGAAAGGTCTGAGCAGGCTGGAGCCATGGGCACAGGGCAATGGGATGAGGCTGAACAAGGGCAAGGGTCAAATCCTGCCCTTGGGCACAGGCAGCTCCAGGCTGGGGCAGAGGGGCTGGAAACTGCTGGAGGGAAAGAGCCTGGGGGGGATGGACCCAGGGCCTAATCTTGAGCCAGCAGCGTGCCCAGGGAGGCAAGAAGGCCAAGGGCAGGGGGGCTGGGCTCAGCAGTGGGGTGGCAGCAGCCCCAGGGCAGGATTGTGCCCCTGTGCTGGGCCCTGGGGAGGCTGCAGCTCCAGGGCTGTGTCAGTGCTGGGCCCCTCACTCACTGCCACAGGGACACTGAGGGGCTGCAGCGTGGCCAGAGCTGGGCACAGAGCTGGGGAAGGGGCTGGATGAAGCCCAAGGGTGCTGGGGAGGGGCTGAGGGAATGAATGGGGGTGTTGAGGCTGGAGAAGAGGAGCCTGAGGGGACACAGCAGCACTCTCTTGACACTCCCTCACAGGAGGCTGCAGGGAGCTGGGGGTCAGTCTCTGTTCCCAAGTAACAAGAGCAAAGGGACTGGAGCTGCCCCAGGGGAGGTTGAGGCTGGAGCTGGGGCAGAACTGTTTCCCTGAGAGGGGTGTCAGCCCCTGTGCCAGGCTGCCCAGGGAGCTGGGGCAGTGCCCAGCCCTGGAGGGCTCCCAAAGCCCTGGGGCTGTGAGGCTGAAGGACATGCAGCCCCTCCATGGTCTTACAGAGTTGTTTTTTTTCCACCTAAATGACTCTCTGGTTCTGTGTTTGTAACACAAAGGCTCAGAATGAAGCAGAACTGTGAAAGCAGCAGAAAGAACAAAACCCAGCAAGAGTGGCAAGACTTGGCATGTGCTGACAACCAAGTCACACAACCAACAGCAATCCAGGCAGCACACAGCAATGCACTTGTGAGCACCAGGGCCAGGAAAGGCCTGAACAAAGGCCAAAGGGATTCAATCAGCAGAAGCCCCTGCACTGATAACAGAATGCTCAGGAGCTTTCAGCAGCCCCTGGGCCATTCCTTCCCCTTATCTCATGGGGAAGAGAGGTCACAGCTGTGGAAATATGCACAATGAGGAAACAAAGGCCGACAGCAGCAACCTTGGCTCTGAGATTTATGGGACACTACACCAAAAAGATCACAGAGTCAGAGAATGGTGGGAGCGGGAAGGGACCTGCAGAGCTCATCCAGCACAACCCCCTGCAGGAGCAGCTCCCACCTACATCAAGTCACACAGGAACGTGTCCAGGCATCACAATAACTCTTTTCTCCTTAAAGGAGAACAAAAAAAGCCTGGTCCAAAAGCCAGGTTGGGCTGCTCCTGCCGGGCTGGTAATGCCAGGAGGGCTGCAGAGCCTGCAGGCTGTGCCCATTGTTCCACAGGCTCTGTGTCAGGACACCCTGACCCAACACTAGGCACCTCCAGGGAGTGAAAGCATCCCAATGATTGAAACTGCTTTTGTTTGACTAATCTCTCTCTCTTCCAGAAGGCCTAAAGCTGATTTCTGCCACAGCACCATGGACTTTGACACTGTCTGCTCCTCACCCCTTGCTCCAGGGGGCAGCCCCTGGCCAGGATGAGGAGGAGCTGACACCATCATCTCTACTGGACCCACCCACCCCACCTCTTTGAGTCATCAGCAGGCTTTTTGTCTCTCCATTCTGCTGTTTTGTGCCTCCAGTCCTGTTCTTTATCTCCCCCCATCACCTCTCAATAGCCACAGTGGCTCCTTCCCTTCAGAACAAAGCTCCTTTCCCCTCCTCCCAAGGGGTGTCCTGGCAGACTGCAGGGATGGCCCAGGCACTATCACTGCATGCCATCTTTACACCCCTGCTGCTGCCATTGTCCTGCACTCACACCCTTTGCCCCCTCCTCTGCCATCTCCAACAAGGCAAGTGCTCAGGGGCCCTGCAGCCACCCCTCTGGGTGCCATTCCCCATCCACACATGCCCAAGGAGACTGGGCAGAGCTGGAGTGACATCTACCAAGGAAAGAACGTTGGGTTGGTTTTATGAACAGATTCAACAGACAGGTCTTGTGAAAGGTCTTGGGCGAAAGGACACTCCTCAGTCCTCCTTCTGCCTCATCAGCTGCTTCTGCAGCTGCCTCAGCAGCCCCAGCCTGCCCCAAGCAGGAGAGAGGCAGAGACACAAACCATAGCAGAGGCCAACACAGCTGAAACAGCAGCAAAGGTGCTTTTACTGCAGGAGTGACACCAGCTCCCAGAGAGGGTATGGAGCCTTCAGCCATGGAGACAGTCAAAACCCCTCTGGACACGGCCCTGGACAACCATTTCAGTTCAAGTTGGGCTGGAGTGGACAATGTCCAGAGGGCTCCTGCCAGCCTCCAGCAGCCAAGTGTTTTATCCCAGCTCTTTCCTTTCTCATGGGAGCTTTCTCTTTAATGAGGATGATGCTTGTTTAGTTCCAGGTTCTCTCAGTTTGCTTCTAGGAGGTCCCATGGTGTTTACTGACCCTGACAGGCTGCGTTGGTGCCAGGGCAGCGATGGGCCCCGGTAGCACTGAGCCTCAGAGCAGCAGCAGCCTCTGGGACAGCAGGAGAGAGCAACTGAACTGCAAGGATTGTCATTTCCATAACTCCCTCTTATAAACACTGGAATGGCAGCCAAAGGGAAAAAAAATGAGGGGGAAAAGGTCTTATATTTGCAGACAAAGAATGTTCTACATATTTTACCCATGTAAACAAGGCCTGGGCTTCAACTTCCCTGCTCAGGGCTCCTCCCCGAGCCCCTGGGCTTCCAGTAAAGACCAACACAAAGCTCAAGACAGCTTCATGCATTTTAACACAGCTTTTGTAAGGAATGAACCCAGAGATTCCCATTCCCCCCCCCACTCCCTTCCAGGGGTAAGGAAAATGAAAGGGAACCAAGACTTCTTGCCAGGCTCCAGAGCAGCAGCCGAGAGCAAGTGAGGTGAAGAAGGGCAGAGTAATCAGTTTCCCAGCTCTAATTACCCAAACAATCGAGGATGACACAGTTCCAGGCAATACACAACCATCTCCACCGTCACAGAAGCGCTCAAGAGGATTTTTTATAGCAGGAGTTGATACTGTGCAGCTGGATGTTGTTTACTATAGACAGAGCTCAGCCCCGGCTGCACCTTCACCAGGAACACCCATCCCAAATACGAGTGAAAGGTCACACACAGACTGCTCTGGAGGGGTTTCATGTGAATCTGTCAAGCAGAGCTGGGATTTAAACACCAGCCTGTTTCCATGGTTGGTTTGGACTGGGGAGGAGTTTTACTCCTTCCTTCCCTGGGAGGTGCAGAAGCAGAGGGCACAAGGTTCTGCTCCTGGAAAGCAGCATCAGGCCTCTCTGGTCATGTCAAGGAGTCACACTGGCACTGCAAACACAGACCTCAGTTGTCTTCCCACCTCCTTTAGAGCCCAGAAACTCACAGTGCTCACTGTCAGAGGCTCCTGCAGGTGCAAGACTGCAGCTGGAAGGACTTGCACCAGGAGCTGGCAAAGGAGTGCATTCAAAGGTCTGCTTCAGCAGGGCTGAAAGTGTCCACATCCACTTGCCATCACCTCTGGAGCAGTTACACACAAACTCATCCCCTTCTCCACTTCATTTCTCACCCCAACACAAGCCACCCAGCCAGGGACTCTTGCTACAAACCCTTCAGCTACTGAGTGTGTTTTAGCAAGAGTTCAAAGATGCTTTGTTTTCTTCCCTGTCCCTTTAACACAGATGCAATAAAACCCCTCCCTGAACCTACCTCAAATTAAACAGTCTAGAAACCATGTAAATGCAACCAGAGATTAAACCATTTGATCTCTGATATAAAGCAAGTAACAACAGCCTTGGGTGCCTCTGCTGGAAGGTCCAACTGGAACAACAGCTCAGAGACACAGGCCACGCAGAACTCACGTCTCCTCTGTCCTGATGGCTCGCTGGAAGGTCTCCCCATCTCTCAGAATCACCACAGAGCTAGGTAAGGTGAGATGGGTGCAGGAGAAAGCCCTCAGACTCCTGGCACCACACACCCTGCCACTGTCAAGCCATCAGCAGCTTGAGGAGGGAACTGAGCAGCCCCATGACACTGTTGTGTTGATGCTGCTGCCTCTGACTCACTGAAAGATTCAACGTTTCTTCCACAAATGGGCTTCTCTCCTTGGCACAAGCCCAACATGTGTTTACTACCATCAATTCCCCCTGTCACTGATTGCATTGAGTGTTCTTCATCTTCTCCAGGCAGCAAGTTGCTGATTTAACATCAGCAGTTTTATCCCATTCTTTCCAAACATCCCTGTTCTTCCCTGAGGCCACCAATAAAGCTCTTTTTAACCCTTCAACCCCTTCCACCACAAAGCTTTGCTGTCCCACTCTTTCATTAAAAGCCACCCCCATTCCCCAAATCAGCTTCCAGGACAAACCCAACTCATTTCCCCACTGGAGGAAGAGGGGAAGCTCCTGCCACCAACCCCATCCCTCAACACCCTGAGCCCTGACAGTGCCCACACCTCCTTCTGCTGCCCCAACACACTGCCCCACTCCATTTAGGATAAACCACCCCATCTCCTTGCCCACACCATCACCACAGCCTGTGGGTACGACTCCAGAGCCTGTGGGTACAGCTCTACCCTGCCCTTTAGCTCTCAGACCTCTCCAGAGCAGCTCTCAGCATCATTGCCCAACTAGGTGCTCAGGCCCTCCAAGTGCCAGCTTCACCTAATTTCCTTCCTTAGAAATGTTTTTGTTTGCTTTCTTCAGGCCCAAGGGCTCTGTCATATTCCTCTTGGGCTGTCTAAATAAAGATAGCAAAGGTTGGTTTTGGGTCCCACCCTGTGAGGCAAGGCGGGTTTGCCTGGAGCCAGCGAGAAAACACCACACCGAGTCCTTCTGCAGAAGCCAAAACACCCCACAGGCACAAACAGGTTCTGAGGAGGTTGAATAACAAGAGCTTGGGTTACTTTGCAATAATAAACCAAGTGATGGAACTGCTTACACGTTCCTCCTCTCTTGTGATGGACCAAAGGGAGTAATTGAACCTGTACCCAGCAGACAAGGCCACCTGGACTGGATTTAAAGGCCTTCATGGCCTCCTCTGGGCTCACTCCAGCAGCTCCAGGTCTTGCTGTGGGTGTCCAGAGCTGCAGGGGGGTCTCAGCAGAGCAGAGCAGAGAGGAGTAGAGGGGGACAATCCCCTCCCTCACCCTGCTGCCCTGGCTGCAGCTCTGGCTGCTGGTGGCTTTCTGGGCTGCCAGAGCTTGTTGCTGGGTCACGTTGAGCTTCTCAGCACCCAGCACCCCCAGGTCCTTCTGCCCAGGGCTGCTCTGCATCCACTCATCATCTCCCAGCCTGGATCTGTGCCTGAGTTTCTCCCAACCCATGTGAAAGATGCTGTTCCCTTCAGGCTCCTTGATGACATACTGACAGTCCAGCCCCCAAATGCTCACCCATGGGATGAGCCAGAGCTGCTTTCCATCCAGATCACAAAAGGAAAACCACCACCAGACACAATTTGCCTTTTTCCTTTCCCACAAGCCACATTTACAAGCATTTTGCTGGCTGCTGGGTACATTCTCCCCGTGGCTGTGAACAAAGCTTCCAACTGACAGTCTCAGTGACTCCCAGGTCTCCAGAGCCCGTGCAAGAACCCAACCCGAGACATCACTGCACAGACGTGTCTGTTAGAGATCCAGCTCAAGGTTTGCATTTCCCTTCACACACACACACACAGGTGAATCCCAGTATCCTTTCAGAATTAGGCCTGTCAGTGTAATTCATTCAATCTGCACAGAGGGTGGGGATCAATGGCACAGGATGGAGCTGGAGGCCTGTGGCCAGTGGAGTTGCACAGGGATGGGTTCTGGGGCCAGGTTGGTTCAACATCTTCATCAAGCACCTGGGTACAGAGGGCACAGAGGGACCCTCAGCAAGTTCCCTGCTGGCACCACACTGGGAGCACTGGCTGATTGCCCAGAGCCTGAGCTGCCAGGGAGGGAGCTGTGGGCAGGCTGAGAGTTGGGCACAGAGGAAGGTGCTGAGGGTCCCCAAGGGCAAGGGCAGAGTCCTGCAGCTGGGGAGGCAGCAGCCCCTGCAGCAGCACAGGCTGGGGGTCTGTGGAGAGCCTGTTCCACACTGCACTGTTCCTCCACTTTGCAGCTCCTGAGCTGATGGAGCACATGAAGGTGGGTGCGATGGGGAAGGGTCTCCTTGTGCCCCCCTCTTTCCTGGTGCCCATCACCAGCAGATTCAGTTAATGCTTTAAGGTGGAAGTTTGGTTTAGGGTACTTATTTTTAGCTCTAACAGATGTTCATTAATGCTCAGGTACAAATATTTATCAGTGTAGAGATTCTGAAGCGTTTCCTCAGGAGCAGTTGTCCAGCAGTGCTGTGACACAGCCTCTCCTCACGAGCCCCTCTCCAAAACCTGAGCCCCAGCCGTGTGCCCAGAGAGCAAACTGAGCTCCTCCCTTGCCCATCCCTTCCGCAGACAAGGGAGCTCCATGCCAAAATCAACCACCTCCTGCCAGCTGTGTAGAGGAAACTGCAGCAGGGCCTGGGACCACGACCCACCACTCTGAGTGGTGCTGAGCACTAAGTGCTGCCATCAACAGCTCTGCTCTCTCAAACCACAGTGGGAAAGGGACGATGAGGGACAGAGCCCAGAGACACCTGAGGATGCATCCTGAGTGTGACCAGTGAGCCCTGGCCCCAGCACTCACACAATCCCCCAGTGCTGGTGGCTGGCAGAGCCCTGCAGAGCTGCTGCAGCCCCAGTCCCTGCTCCAGCAGCTGCCCCTGGCTCAGGGGCACAGGAACGTGTCCAGGAGGGTTTGGAAACCTCCCAAAGAGAAGGAGCCTCCACACCCTCCCTGGGCAGCCTGGGCCAGGGCTCCCTCCCCTCAGCACCAAAGGACTTGCTCCTCCTGGCCCAGGGGCACTTGCTGTGTTCCAGCCTCTGCCCCTCACCCCTTGGCCTGCCACTGGCCCCCACACAACCAAGTGGCACCTCCTGAGCCTTTCAGCACCTTGCAGGACCCTTTAGGTCCTTGTGAGTGTTGCTGAGGTGCCCCTGAGCTCAGGCTCCTCTTGTCCAGGCTGAGCAGCCCCAGGGCTGCAGCTTTTCCTCCTCACACACATGTTGCAGCCCCTCAGCACCTTGGCAGCCCTGCCCTGGCCTCTCTGCAGCACTTCCCCGACTCTGCCCCTCACTTCTGCCCGTGCCACAGAGCTGGCCTGTGACTCCCCTGCATGCAGACCCCAAGCAGACTATCACAAGCAGGAATTATTTCAGAAGCCCATCTCTAAAGTGCTGAAGCCCTGTGTGGAGCATTGCCCAGGGTTGAGGGCAGGTCAGGGGGGGTCCCTGAACCAGGCAGCTCTCCACAGCAGCCACAAGCTCCCTGTGCCCACTGCTGGGCAAGGGACATAAAATACTTGGGTGGTAAATACTCCTTCTGAGACCTGTAGCTCTCAGGTGCCCCAGCAGTGCTTGCAGAGGTGATGGAAACCTGCTTTCCTTTCACACTGCTGGAGGCTGCCAGGGCCAGCGGGGTCAGAGGCAGCTGCTGGACATTGCTCATGCAAAACCAGGAACTGAGCTGAAGCAGCAGCACAGGCTGCAGCAAGAGCCAGGGCTTCACCCTTGACACACATCACCCTCTGTAGCAGCTCTGGGGGATCAGGTGCAGGAACCAAGCAGCAGGGGCTGGGGTGCAGCTGGAGAGCCCTGCAGGAACCATGGGGGGGGTTGGCAAACCCTGCCCCTGCCTCTCAGGAACAACAGAGCCAAGGAGATCATTACACAGCCAAACCCAGCCTCGAGAGAGGTTTTGAAAGACAGAAAGGCAGTGGGAGGTGGGAGGAATCCATGTGGAAGGCTGCAAGAGACGTGAGTCAGGGCTGCAGGCAGCCACGGCCCACGGCAGCCGTCAGGGCTGGCTGCCACACGCAGGCATGTGAGGAAGCAACTGCTGCCTTCTCAAGCTGCAAGTCAGGAAACCACAGAATGGAGGAGTGAGTCATTCTGGCCTGAAAAACCTGAGGTGCCAAAGAAAGCTAAAAACCCAAAGAACTCCCTCCCTCCCCCCATGGTGTTTGTGCTCCTGCAGCTCAGCATCCTGACCCACACCAGCCCCTTCTGCTGCAGAGCTGCCCAAAGCCAGGGCTCCCCCAGCCCCCAGCACAGCAGACACACTGCATAAAGACACTGGGAGCAAGAAGAACTCAAGACACGGAGTTTAAGAGAATCAGAGAAGCCTTGAGGTTGTTAAAGCCCCTGAAGCTGCTGGAGCCCAGCCCTGGCCTCACCCTGCCACAGCCAGCACTGCCCCACAGCCCTCAGCACCTCAGCCCCACAGCTTTGGGATCCCTCCAGGGCTGGGCACTCTCTCAGTGGGGTTGTTCTATCCCAGACACAAAGACTTTCTATTTGCCTTTTGTTAAGCTTCAGGTTTAATGAAGCTTCCTGTCAGCTCATTTCTGCTCCTCCAGGTCTCTCCCAGGGACACCTCTGTCCCTCCAGCCCTCCCTCTGACCTGAGGTGACCTGCACAGACCCTCAGCCATCTGCAGCAGGGTTCAACCTGGGAAGCAAAGAATAACCCCAGAGGCATGGGGGGAACAGCACCCTGCACCCCTGAGCCTCAGACAGAGCTGAGAGCTGCTCCAGCCCCATCAACCCTGACCACAGCTCTCTCCTGGAGGCCAACCCAAGGATCAAAGGAGATACAAGGCTTCAAAGAGCCCACAGCGTGAAGGAGAGTTGAATGAAGTGGAAGGTACTGTGCAGAGACACATCAGTGCTGTGGCTGTGGCTGACAGCAGGGAACGTGCCAGAGCAGCACAAAGCTGAGCCATCAGCTCCTGGAGCTGGGACTCTGCTCCCTGCCCAGCCTGGATGAACTTGTACCACCAGAACCCCCCCAAACATGAGGCAGAACACTGCAGCTGCCTCCAGAGCCTAACAAACCCAGCTCCTGCTGCCAGCCCCACACACAGCTAAAACCTTCTCCCCATCAGTCAGATTCATCGTGGCTGGAAGAGATCTTTAAGAGCAAGTCCCAGCCCAACCCTCACCCTGCCACAGCCA
>WBNH01008350.1:0-100359 GCA_013401255.1 Urocolius indicus
CAACCTCCTAAAAGTCCACTGCCTTTTCATGTAGGCTCTATCCAAGCTAAAACAACATAGCATAAGAGAATATTCTTAAATTGAGCAAAGTTTTCCTCAGGTATTCATTTGCATGAGACTGCATTATGAAACTGATAGTATGATTTGACTATTTAGGTTGATTTTTGTTTAGAGCCTTTAAAATGAAGGAGGTAGGCAAAAAAGGGTTTTGGAAGGGAAGGAGTTAGAAAACAATGGAAAAAAAGCTGATTAATATTGTCATGAATAAATAGCTTCCTTCAGGGGACAACAAACTGGGTTGATGTACTGTGCATACCAGAAACTGAAAAGATTTGCAGAGCTTGGCAATTCTTTTGCTGATTTTTTTTAGAGTAATTTTTATTTGCTTCCTCTCCACAATCCCCTGTCAGGAAAACAAACTAGTCCAGGGGTTTGGAAACTGAGATGCTACTTGCTGAAGTAATTAATGAAGCAAGATTTGCTATTTTTTTTATATGAAGAAGAAAAACTTGCCTTAAATGTCAAGAGTCTCTACATATTTACACTTATCTGAATCTGTTTCTTCACAGGTAGTCTACCAAAAATCAGGGTCCTGACTCTGTATAACACACAATTTGCAAATTAGGTGACAAGGACTAAGCATGAGGCTCTTCAACTTTGGAGACACCTGAACTCCTTCGGCAGAGGTCTTAGGGTACAAGCCTGTATGAAATGAGGCTCAGGTAGCCAAATTAAAGTCTTAAGGATAGGATAGCACCTTTAGTTTCTTTGGCTTCTTGGTCTTTTTGTCTCTTCCTTAACATGTTGTCATCAGCTTTTATCAAGGGGTTCAGGCAATATCAGATCAAACTTCCTCCTTATCTGCAATGACAAAACTCATAGCAGTGAAAAATGAGACATTTCCTTGCTTATGCTTTCTTTTTCTTCTTCTATGTTTTTTTCTAAGATGCTTTGAAACAAAACAAACTTCCTCCAAGCCAGGACTGTAGAATCTGCTAAACATCCTTAAGCTGATTGATGAACCACTGAGTCAAAGTTTAAGCCTACCTGCTGAGGTGGTGACCTTTCCTTGCAGTCTCATCCCAGATATGCCTCCTTGTACCTAAGCCTTTTTATTCAAACCATTACCCTTCAAAGATAAAAATGGAAAGGGAAAATCAAAGTTAAAAGGAAATGAAAGATTTCTTCTTGTGAAGTGGCTAATGTGATTAGCTTTATTGTAAAGAAGGATGGGTGAAGCTGCAGTTTTGATCTCTCTCTAGCTTGGGAATCATAGCTATGTTGTACAGCAAGCTTTAAGATCTCAGTGCTTTGGGCAAGGGATCTGCCCTTTGAAGTAAGGGGTTTTTTTCTTCTTCCTTTCTCTCCTTTTTTCCTTGAGTGGACTGGAAAACTAGAGAATATATTTAAACAACCGAGATTTTTTTTTTTTCAGTCTGTAAATTAGTTCTAGGTTGGGATAATCCTCACAGTTTGCATTGTGACCATCAGCATCAGGACTGCTTTTTTTTGAGCTGTTGGCCTTGCACTGAATATAGTGATAATAGTCCCTTAAGTCCCAAAGTGCTTTATAGAGGTAAAAGGACAAGTCCTTTTTCACAAATGGGATATTTGAGGTACAGGGAGGTTAAGAGACCTCTTCATTTACTGCAGCCAGTGACTAATGGAGCTAGGAATATTCACCACATCTCCAGGCTCCCATCCACTTATTTTGGAAATAAAGGACAAAAGTGGAAAGTACAAAAAAAGAACAATAGAATCATAAAATACCCCTGCCATAACCTCCACCTCCATCACCAGGGTGTTAAGTAAAGAACATGTTTTCTTCAGGAGATGGAACAACTTCCACTGTTCCTACTCTGTACAGAATAAAACCCACTTTTTTATATTGTTCCCTGGAGTGCTTTTCATCACCAGCACTGAACTTTGCCTTCTGTTTTGCTCAGTGTAATCACAATGGTTGTTGCTTTAAACTGGATTTGAAGGGCTAAAGTCTTGTGCTTTGCCAGGAGGTTTGTGCTCACAGCATTTGCTTGCAGCCAGTGAAATTCTTACAAAGAAAGTTGATAAATGCAGCTTGCTATTAACCAATTAGTCAAGATTTCAGTTCTTAATCAGAAATTTGTTTTTGTCAAGGTCAGTGCAGGACAGATTGTTAGCATTGTGTTCTGTTCATGTACTGTGGTACGTAAAGGACAATGAAGGACATAGCTCATATGACTTAAGGCATTTACAAAGCAGGTACTTTACCTCTGAGCTAGCTATTGACTATGCCTTTATTAGTCAACAGAGAGGAAAAAATGCTCCTATAGCATACAATTTATCTTACCTCATGTAGGTACCTAAAATATATACTGTGATGATCTGCACAGTAACTCCTGTGAGAGCCATTTAAAAAACCAACTCAGATGCAGACTCCAACAGTACCTAAGGTCAAAATTTAGAAGGAAAGCAATTGCCAACCAAAATTCCTTTATCTACCCTTTTTTTTCCTAACCTAATTTCTTGGCCTGTTAGAAATATTTTCTTTTGACTAAGTTTATGTAAATTCTATAGATGTATGTAGGTTTGAATGGAGAAATTATTACAAGACAACAAAGGCAGAAGAGAGAAAATGTTTGTGCTGGAATAGTAGTGAAAGGGATTTTCCAAGGAATGATAAACTCTGGAGATTTGTATCTGTAAGAGCTGATACATTTTTGAACCAGGAGGACTATGGTAAAACTAGAAAAGTACTTAGCTGAGAAAATAAGCATGGGCAGGTATGTAGCTCACAGGAGAACGTGCCACTGAGGGGACATAAAGATACTGGGAAACAGTGAAGTAGTGAACAGGGAAGTAGTGAATAGATCAGATGGGTAATGCATGAGTGGTGTGATATGATGCACCTGTGTCCTTGGCATCTACAAGGCAGAATGCCAGAGGCTGTGAGATAATGGACCTTACCTTTAACTCAAATTACATTTTGATGCAAAAGGTCCCAAGCATATGAACTGTTGACAAGGAAATCAATAAGGTAGCTTTACACAGAAGACTTGATGACTGCAAAATTTTATTATTACTAACTTTCAAGGAAAAAAATGACTGATGCACCAAAGTCATTACTAATAATTTGCCTGACAGTTATTTCCTAGAGATCCCACACTGTTCCCAGAGACAGACTCTGTCCATATTGACAGCAAGAAAATCTACCTTGAAGACCTTATTCATTCTCAGAGTGAGAAAGGGGTGCAGAGACAACTTGCTCAACAGAATATTAGAAGCTCTTCTACCACACTAGCAATTTAGTGGTTTTTTTGCTATTTTTTACTGTAAATGAGGTCCCTCTGTTGAAGATTAGAGCTTGGTGGCACATGCCTCTTCCTCTAGGTTTTATTTTGCTGACATAGTTTTATCTTTGATTCTAACAAAGTGTAAAATGTCAAAGTCATAGCTTTACGAGGACAAAGTTTCATGAAAAATTTCAGCACTGGGATACAAGGTAAATACACCTTACAGAGGCTCTCTGCAGATTAACTGTTAACAATAAGGTTCTAACAGTATACTCTATTGGTATCCACAGCTCATTGTTTCTACCATCAATCTCACTGTTTTATAGGATTTATAAATCAGCTTTGAAAATTTTCTCCAGGCTAAATTTTGGCATAGGAGTTCACAGCCAAGACTTGGTTTCACTGAAACTCATTAAAAATGGTTTGATGTTTTAAATTACTCTGAAGCAAGAGAGGAAAAATTCTATTTCTGTTGCTTTCAGCATTTCCTCCCCCGCAGTCCCATCCAATTTGAATTAAACTGCATCTGAATAACTGTGGTATGGTACCACTTTCTTTTTTTGTGGTATTGCCATCCAGTCTTTCTGTGGGTAAGACAGTTCTTTTCTAATCTCCAGAATGTGCAGCTCAGCTGCTGAACACGGTTGGAAAACATTTTTATTTCAGAAGTGGTTTTCTGCTTTGAGAACGTTGTAAAATCTGTGGCAACCCAGTACCATCTGTATTCAACTGAAAGCCCATCTCATTCTCTCTGCTGACCTTGATGGACACTAGAAGAAGCAGTGGAAGAACCAAATGTCACATGTTTGGATGATTTTCTGATTTAAATGATGATAAGAGTGTCTGAAAGAGGGAATGGCACATGAAATTAAGCACTGCAAAACACAAAGTAGAAGGAAGAAACCATAAAGGTCCATTTTCAGCAAAAGTCTTTACATTATTGTCACTCGCAGCTGAGATCTTGGAGACACTGCAGCACTTAAAAGGTGTTTAGAGGCAGAAGGGAACTTATGGGTCATTATATTGGGAATAGAGATCCAATCCACCACCATCACTCTGTTTTAATCCACATCTGTAGTTTCTCATGAGAAATATATTCTCTCAGAACACGTAATTTTCCTCAGAAGAAGGGGAGAAAAAAACCACAAAGATGACAAAAATAGAAGTGCGTGACAACTTCTGCAGCAAGGAAGAACCATGTAAAATAGTCTCTATAGTGTGGCAGCAACTGGGATGGATGTAATTACAGATACAGAAAACAATGAAAGGCATTGAAAAAGTGAGCAGGGAATTGTTATTCTTCCTTTCTTGAAACATATATATATATATATGTATAAGGCACACACAATTCAATTATCAAGCAACCAGTCCAAGACAAACAAAGTGAACAATTTTTTCATACAGAACATAATTGGATTGCCCCAGAAAGTTGTAGAAATTTGAATGAATGCACTCAAAAACTGACTAGACTTTTTCAATGAGTATATATCAGCTAGGAGCTATTAACCACAGTGGCAAGTCCTTATGCCACTGACTGCCTGAAGAATTTGCCAGGGAAAAGATTTCACTATAAATATCTTCTTAGTTATATATTTTCCCTATGGATATGCCACTGGCCAGTATCAGAGATAAGGAATTAGCCCAGATGAATTTTGTATCTGACTCTAGACAGCTCTTGAAGTTCTTTTCTTATTTTATTTTTCTGTTTATAAATTCCAGTACTGGAAAAACGTATTTGATTCATTAAGATTTAAAGCCTGTGGGAATGGAAGCCTGTTCTTAAAAGCTTAAAAACATACATAAATCTACCCAGGAATGTTCAGCTTGGACAGACTATAGAGATGGGGAGGGTCAATTTTGAGCAATAATTGTAATTGGATTCATCCAGTTATTCATTCACTTAGTCCTCATCCTGCATCTTTGCAGGGAATCTTCTACATCTACACTGAAACATGCAGACATCCTTGGCACTGGATGATTTGGATTAATGAATGTGAACAGTTGGTGTATCCCTGTTACAAAGCAAAGCAATATATGCATTTCTGTCAACTTGGGAAGCAGGATGTGACCCAGGGTCACACATTTCATAACTGATTATTGCTCCTGAAAATCATACCCACTTTATTTATCAGGTATGACAAGGTACTTAGCTGATTTTGCCAACTCTTCAGATGTTATCATTCTTAATGTAATATCACCAAAAGTCATGACACTATGGAGGAATCTCCGTTTACACTGAAGAGGAAATGAAAAGATGAGATTTGATTGTTACTGAACAGCTAGAAGTGGAGCACTCATCTTAAGTTTCCTCAGACTTATAGATTCTACCTCTGAAGCTGTTTGAGTGTTTTCTTTCTATGCAGAGTGGCTAAGATAGATTTCAGCCAGACCTATAACTTTCAAAAAGTTTGAGATGGCTGAGATAAAGCCCACCTTAAAATCCAGTTGTTTCAAAACGAAAACCCCAAATTGCTGCCAAAATTTAGCCCGTAAGGGCAAAACCACACTTGAAACCACCAAGTAAAACAACAAGAAATAGAACTCATTGTAAGTCTTGTTTTGCTAAAGGATTTAAGTTGTTTAGCTTTGTCAAGCACACATGGCTACTTTTGGGAAGTCCCATCATGGAAACAAAAATTTCCAGAAAAAGAGAAGCTCAGATGGTTGTGAGTTCTGTGACTATGATAACTGTGACTACACAGTTTATTATTACTCTCTAACGTACACATTAACTTTAGTCAAAGCTTAAAAGATGACAGGTAGAGAGAACGAATGGTTTGTGGCAGTTAACCACAATCTTAAAGTGAAAAAAAAAAAAAAAGCTGTTTAACCAATCTGAAATATTTTTATTCTTAGAAATTACCTCAGGGGCTTATTTTTTTGATAAATATTCAAAGAGTATATATAAAACTCAAGAAACCTGTTTATTCATCACACATTCTCATTAGATGAAAGTTGGTTTAGACCAGTTCTATGAAACATATTCCTAAAGATGAACCCTTATACAACCTTGTCCCCGTGGACTTTGTTTCTTATTTAAGAGCTCAACCTCATGTTTGTCTTGATAAAAAAAAAAAAAGAGCCCTTCAACACATCAGCATTTAATAAACCTCTATGAGGGTTTTAAAAATGTCTAAATGTAAGCTGTGAGAGTTTGAGGTAGATATTGGCAGGTATTATGCTGTTTGCATGTAGTCAGAGCACAGTGGAGAGATTTTACATGATGGTGACAACAATGGTTTAAATCTATTTGCTTTCCTTCTAAACACTACTGGGCATTTTTTTTTGCCCTAAACCATAGCAAAGTCAAAGTAATGAATTGCCAGACATGAGCATTTTATGGCCTTTTGTTATTGCAGAGGAGGAAAAAAATCAGGCTGTATTGTGTTTAATAGTTACTGTGCACTGAAGCAATAATTATTAAAAGATGCAGTCAAATACCAATATGACCTGAAATGCTTCATTGCATTCTGCTACAGTACCTGCAACTTGTGCTTTATAAACTGTATTCACAAGGATTTAAATGATGAATCCAAGTAATATTTGTCTGAGAGTGTTCCCCAAGGAAAACTCGAACATTACAGCAAGTGATGGTATCAGACAGTTAGCAGCACTATTGATCACACTTCATCAGGATAAACCATTCTCACTACATGGTGTAAAGGGCTGACACCTCAAAATTATTCTGCAAGTGGAGGGAATGACAAAGAGTAAAACTGGGTGAAGGAATAGTGAGTCATATAACAGGAACCTAAAATAGCTTCATATCCCCAAAATGATTGCATAGCACTCTGCTACTTCACAGTTGAACACTCGGGTGTAGAAAGAACTATTTGAGCTGTAATACAAGTTAATGTCCAGCACAGGAGTCAACAACTTTAATTTTTTATGGTTTTTGGTAGGCATCTAAACGTTTCCCAGTGGAGTTATGAATCCTGTGAAGTTAATACACGTCCATTGTGTCTGTGCTGTTTAAGAGACCTCTAAGGAGCTCTCTGTAGACTGAGCAGTTCCTTCAGATTGTGGGCTGAAAATTGCAGTTACCTAAACCTGAATAAGTTCAGGATAGAAGTCAAGACTTTTAACTGCAAGAAGACTATGGTTGCATGTCAGAGCCTTCCATGAGAAGAAATGGCAGCATAAATCCTAATTGACCTCTAAGCTTGACTGATTTATGAATGATATGAAAAAAGCCCTAAGAATTAATTTTAGGACTACTTTATAACTATGTTTTCTTGTACCTGTCCTTGAATTCATCCTAGAAAAAAAAAAAAACAACTCCAACTGGTCAACACGGGAAAACTTTTAAAACTTATCTGGGACTTTTTAACATTTAGCAGCCTTAGAAATGATTTTCAGGCTGCTGAGCATTTCCCTGTGAGAGATTTTAGATAAAAACTGGAGAATATGTGTATGGTCACACATTTAGAGCTGCTTCATAGTTAAGATTTATGGATTGATGGCAGTGAGCCGGAGCTCCTATACCTCCATGCTGAACATATGGGCATATGCAGTGATTCTGATGATTTGGAACACATCAGTCACTGCACAGATTCTGCACGCTTGTATGGACTTACTATGTGTGAATTGCCCATTTTTTTTCCCCATAGAGGTCTACAGTATATCCAATATTACAGTTTCCATTTCTAGGTAGCATTTACTAGTATCATACCCTGAAATACATGAATAGAGACCACAATAGGTCTGGCTTACATTACAAAGTACTGACTTGAACAAAAGCAAAGCATGCTTGAAAGATTAAAAGCAACTGAATTTGTTCATTGAGTAATCATCTCCTACTCCACAAGAGTATCTGGATGTGGTTTGATTTTAGTTTTAGTTCTATTTTGAGGTAAGAACAGTTTATCTTACAGAATCCTGAGTGTGATTTCTTTAAGACAATTTATTGCATAAGTGACTTGAGCACAGCATGACCAGGGTTACCCTCTCTGTCCATCCCACAACTGTAACTTCTTTTAGATCCAGCAAGAAAAAAAAATGTAAGCTTCTTCATGTAGATTTGCAATATGTTTTCAAAATATTAATTGCTGAAACAATTGTTCAGGGATAATTTTGTTAGACAAGCACATTTTTAACATACAAAATGTATTCTCTCAAGGCTATCCTGCTGACTTGAGCCCTGCTGCACTTTTAAATGCCAGCAGCCTGGGATGAGGAGTTTTGCCTGAATTCTTATTCTATTGAAGGCAGTGGCAAAAGTCCACTCACTTCAAGGGGAAAAAGATCTGTCACTAGTGAAGGAGATTGGCTAAAGTGCCTTTGCCTGAAAAATTCCTTGCCTCAGATGCAATCCCTATTTTGCAGACAGGTTGTGTCACCTCTCAAGGATCTGTCTACTTAGGTATGACGTGTAAGCTTTATTTCAGATATGTGGCTAAATTGTTGATGACAACAGTTAAGCTAAGCTCCTGTTTTATAGAGCTAACTTATTCTTCTCATGACTAAGCTGCAGTTGAGGGATGCAGAAATGTCACACGAGGCCTGAGCCCCTGGAAAACATTTGTTACCTTTGAGGCAGGTTGGTGCAATGCGGTGCATTGACTCACTTTTAGCATTGAGTTGGAAAGGGCGACTCATGTTTTTTAAATATCATATGTTCCTGTTTGGCCTCTAGGATATATTTCTGCTTCACCAGAGTCAGGTAATTCCAACAGCTGCTACTTCTTCTCTTCTTCCACCTATCCGAAACAGTAGTTTCAAGGCATTAGCACTAAGGGGAAGGTGAAACTTGCTCTCTTGCAAAATATCCTATAAACTTAAATTCTGTCTGTAGAAAGACATAGCTTTTTATTTCCTTAGACTGAGTTTGAAATTAGAGTTCTGTTAGCTGTTTCCTGGGATATTGATCTAAACACTCCTGCTGTCTGAAGGCTGCTGATGTGCACTTTTTTGCATAGATGACCTTAGGGATAAGCGTATTCAACCAGAGCCCCCTTGCAGCCAACAAGGCTTTCTTAAATCCCAGAGACAGTAGCTATGACTTTGTAGCCTACTGGCTAGGATATTTAGGTAGAGGTGAGAAAAACACGTTTCTTTCCTTTGATCTCCTTCTGCTTTTCTTTTTCAGTTCTTTAACTGAGTAATTGTCTAAGGTAAAGTATATTAGAGAAAACAGTGACTTAAGCGACTGAAATAGTTTTCTTAGGTCTAAATTACATTAATGCACAGCTCTGTACAGCTACAACCCTTGGAGACATCTCCTCAGCCATGCAAGAGATGTTGAAATGCAGACAAAACACCTCCTGTTGATATTTCTTCTTGGCTTGTCATTTGAATGCCAGAACTCTCAATAGGGATGTTTTATACTCTCCCAGAGCTCTTGTAGCTCTTGGTCCATCATGTGATATTTACACCCTGAGACAGTTATCTAACTCTAAATAGCAGACAATGCTGATACTTACAGGGCCAAATTCCTCTTCTAATTCAACATCTACTTGCTAAGTATTGTTTTGAATCCATACATCCTGTGAGGCTGATGGCATCTTGTAAGGAACTGGCCAAATTAGATCAGGTTTCTCAGGGTTTTGCCCAGATGAATTTTGAGTATCTTCAAGGAAATTACTTCACTTCTAAGGGCTCTTGTGCCAATGATTGTGAGCCTTCATGGTGGGAAAAAATTTCCTTCTATGTAACTGGATAACAGCTTGTGTTTGATGCTTTTTGCCCTTGGACTGTGCACCCTTGGGAAACATCTGTCACTGTTACACTTCAGTCCTTTCAGTATGTAGTTGTGGTCTACCCTAAGACTTTTCTTCTGATAATTGAGCAAATCCAATTTCTTCATTCTCTCCTTGTCTCTCAAGTATGATAGATATTTACCTATAGGATGCCATGTGAATATATAGAAAGAGAGGGATTGATGGAAGGGCTCTAAACAGGAAGACTTATCCCTTAGTCTTTCCCCAGAAGAGGATAACTATTTCCATAGCATTTCTGACAGATTTGATCTACCTTGTTCTAAAAAAGTATCCTGCAGTGGTGATTTCAGTGTCTCCCTAAAAGGTGGTGTCCTATGATCACTCTTGATCTCAGCCTCCTCTTCTTTCAACCTAACACTTTGATCACTCTCAGTTCTCCTTTCTGGATTCCCTCCATCTGGATCATATTTTTCTCTAGCTGTAGTGTCCATAGCTAGACAGAGTGTTCAGAATCTGAAAACCCTCTTTAAGCCTCCCAAAGGATGTTTGTCTCTGCAAATCCTTTTCTCATTTCTGAGTCCTTCACTAATCCTACAGTTGGCTAGAGTGTTTGCTTATGAAAACAGCAGGATGCAAATGCATGGCAAATCCTTGCTTTGGATATAGGAAAATGTGTATCTTAAGGTTTTGAAGTTTTAGATGAGTAAGAATGTCCAGGACAACTGTATATAATGATCACTTAACCAGGCGTGAATCATTCTAGCATCTCCTATCCACTCAGCCACTGGAAACCTCTCTGCACTCTCTCTTCTGAGAGGTAGAAGTATGTGTTTGTTAACCTGCCTTGATATAAAGAACTTTAACATAATGAGGTGTGAAATGTGAGAACACCACTCAGAGGTGGGCTTGGCATGTCAGAACAGCATAAGCTTGTATTGTTACTGATAACTTGAGGAGCTATTGGAATATTTGATTTGGAACAGTTCTCGGTTGATGGTAGCCTGATAGAGATTTATGAATGTTTTTCTATCCATGCTCAGCTCTTTTTTCACTTGGTTTCTTACTTGCCATCCATAGTAGTAAAGCTTTATGAAAATCATAAGCTCTGACCAGAATTCAGTCTTATTTGTTAAAAAAATAGTCTGAAATTTAAGAGTTAGTGTCTAAAAGAAGAAAAGAATAACAGCAAAAATAAAAACAAAGAAGAAAGGAAGGCTTTAGAGATAAAATAGTATTGTTTTATGGGATTTTCCTTGAATTTTACTGCAATATTTGAAATGCAGTGTCTTCGTGACAGACACTTACTTTGCATCTCTAGTGTGTATAGTTGGCTGCAGGCTTTAAGCTGAATCATGCTTAATAGTTTCAATTTCTTTATAGGATAAGTCTGCTCATGACTGATGTAATCAAAAGTAGTTGATAGGAAGCAAACAGTTGCTCCCAGATAAAACTTTGTAGCTTTACATGACCAAGAATTACTACTCTGGGAGTTTGATTTTAGCTATTCACAGAATCACAGAATCTTAAGGGTTGGAAGAGACCTTGAAAGATCATCTAGTCCAACCTCCCTGTCAGAGCAGGACCACCTAGAGTAGATCACACAAGGTCAACTCATCCAGGTGGGTTTTGAATGTCTTCAGAGGAAGAGGAAATATTGAAGGAAATGCTCTTCATTTCAAGAAAAATGGTTCCACGAGTCTGTTTTTCTAGAAATACTCTACAAACTCCTCAGCCACAAATTACTGGTCAATTAATATCAGGTATACAAATATTGATAAATTATCTACCATTAAAATCTTTGTTTAAAAGTATAAACCTTAAATTTAGACCTGGGTTTGATTAGAATGTCAGTATCAGAGGTACACGTGTCTGGGTCAGATGCCCATATCTTGAAAAAGGAAAATTTCTTGTCAAGTGAAGAGTATAAAAGTACTACATCAGGAAAGCCTATGAGTTTGTACGACATTTTGGGAAGCTTGCCAAAGTTGTAATGCAAGACTGGCCTTTTAAAAGCTCATTGAATTGTATTATTAACCTTGGAATAAAAAGATATAGGACCATTTGCAAATCTTATTTTGATAATTAATATTCACAAGTGATAGTAAGCAAACAGCAACCTTCCCCTGGACACCCACTCCTCATTTACACATGCTAATTACTTATATTTGCATATATATATCCGAAAACACAGCACTTTTTCCATTAGCACTGATCACATTCCTCATTAAGTAAATACCCCCAAAATACAATCACAGTTGTAGCTAAATTTAGCATTATTTTACATAGAGTAACAGCCAATGCATTCTTCAGGCTTTTCGGGTATGTTGGGTAGTAACTTTAAAGGCAAAAAATGAACTGTGTGTTTTGATACTGGAAACGAATCAAACTCTGGCCAGGTCACCTCCTGACACTGCTATGATTTTGATATGCAGTTGTCAGATATTGGAAAGCTGAGCAGCTGCTGGTACAGGCTGTTAATTTGCATACAGCTAATATGACATTTTTCTCTGTGTGAATTTTGAATGCAGCTCTATCCAGTCCTTGCATTACTTCTGAATCGACACAGGCTTAGCAGCCTTATCCATTCTAAACGTTTAGGGAGTTTGGAAAGGAGGATGAGAATAAAGATATTACATTTCTGCCTGGAAGTTATGATGGACATTTCATAATTATAGGTATTTTTTATGGGCCTGGTTAAGGAGTATGGGAATCAGTTTTTTAAAAAGTGCTCTGAAATGATTCAGACTACCACTAGATTCTCATGCTGATACAAGCATTCAGCTCAGGAGTTCATGGATGAATGAGTCATCACACCAGGATGAACACTTAGTTTAAACCCACAGTTTACATTAGAAGAGTAATACCTAAATATAATATATACCCTGCAAATAGCTCAGTGCTTGTCTATTCTGGATTGTCCTAAGCCTTGGGCTCTACAGCAATCTCATTTTTCTCCTACCCTAAACCTGAACTAGCCAGACAGCTGAGTTGAGTTTATATCTGCTTTGCATCAGCAGAGCAATGCAAAGCAATCACAGAATACCAATGTATCTGTCATGGTCTGCAAACACTTTGCTGCATCCAGGTGTAATGATGTAAGTAGAAATGTTGGAATAAAGATGGCAATTTTCTGAAACCCTTCAGTAGTCCATTAAGAAGTAGGGAAGAGCTCATTTTTCCTTATGGCGAGAAGCTATCAGTGGGGAAGCTCCAGTCACGGTGGTGTTTAAAGAATGCTTCAATAATCTACAAGAAATGGTGAACAAGGAAAGATGGGAACTTGCAGATAACAACTACCAAGGCTTCCAGACTAAGAGAAAGCTAGGCAGAAGGAAACTTCCAAGTTGTATAAACAGCAGAGGAAATTCAATGTGGAAAGGCAGAAATAATGGACAGTATCTTGAAATACCTGTTTACTATATATAGCTGTCTGTGCAAATTCTACATCACCTCCTTCATCTCTAGCAGGAGGACCATGAATCTTTATCAAGAACCCAATGAAAATACTAATTGTAGAGGCAAGGATAGTTGAACAAAACTACTAGGGTGCATGAAGGCCATAATGGAGAATAATAAAGAAAAATGATACAAACTTCTGTTGATCCAAATGCTCTTTCCTCTTGAGTGCCATGTGCAGCTCCAGTCACCTAAACTCAAAAGTAGACACAGCAGAAATGGAAAGGATTCTGTAATTTGTAGCAACAACTATTAAAATGTGCCTCATTCATCTTAGAAAGGAAAATTTTTTCCAGACTGTGATAAATGTATAAAAATAAGTAAGTTATATAGATGAAGTGGCTGGAGCACTCTTGTTAGCCCTTTCTTAAAATGTTAGAACAAACAGCATTTCCTTAAACAGATAGATAGGTTATCAGATCGAGAGAACAGAGGATTAAAAAAGTCTTGCTCGTCACAGAATCTTAAGGGTTGGAAGGGACCTCAAAAGATCATTTGCTCTAGAATGCAGTTCAATTTTCATCCTGGAGTGGCTTCTAAGGAGATTGATCTCAAAATATCATCAGATCTGAGTTATTGCAGAAGATTTTGTGAGCATTTCCAGTACTGACTGAGCACTGAAGTCAGACAATGCTCCAGAACTGGCAGGATGCAGAGCCAGGAGCACATCACCAATGAAGAAGTCTCATCTCTTGCCCTGGCTTCAAGGCCAACTGGAGGGGCACAGTGAGAGGTGGAGAGCTGTGCCTGACTGAATGCAAAGGTGGAGGAACAGTAGGTTTGCTGGTGAATGTTATAGTTGAAGCTCAAATTTCACATATGAAAACTTGTAAAAAGTTGCAGAACAGCTAGATTAGGACATTTTGCCAATGTATTTCTTTTTGTCAGGAAGATTGTGTGTTAAGTTTGCTGATTCTTTCCTAACTGCAAGAGTTATATTCCGCAGTAGTTCACAGAATCACAGGATCTTAAGGGCTGGAAGGGACCTTGAAAGATCATCCAGTCCAACCCCTATGCCAGAGCAGGACAACCTAGAGTAGGTCACACAGGAACTCATCCAGTTGGGTTGGAATGTCTCCAGAGAAGGAGACTCCACAGCCCATCTGGGCAGCCCCTGCCAGTGCTCCCTCACCTCAACAGGGAAGAAATTCTTCCTTGTTTTTCTTTGGAACCTCTTCTGTTCCAGCTTGTACCCATTGCCCCGTGCCCTATCATTGGTCATCACTGAGAACAGCCTGATTCCATCCTCCTGACACCCACCCTTTATGTATTTGTAACCATGAATGAGGTCACCCCTCAGTCTCCTCCAAGCTCAAGAGCCCCAGCTCCCTCAGCCTTTCATCAGAAGAGAGATGTTGTAGATATTTACTTTATATTCAGATAAGCATTTTATTTTCTCCAACCTTTTCCCTGAGAAATAAGGATGTTTGGTTTCTGATGCTGCTTCTTCAGCCTGCAATACCAAAATATATATATGCTGTTTCAACAGAGTGAAAAGTGTGTGCTGTCAATCCAACATCACTTATTTGGAATCAAACAAAACTCTGTGCAAGAATAAAATGTCCCTAAGAGACATTTTATTGTCTTTACACATCTCTTCTATACAAGCACAAAGCAGATTGGAAAATGAAATGTTTCTACCATCACATGAAGGTCAAGATGCTTCAAAATCAGAAAGTGCAATAAAAAGCAAAGTTTTCTGAGCTGTGGAGCACCTTGTGCAAGTAATCTAGATTATCTTTACCCTACTATTACTACCAGAAAACAGTGTTGAAAGATTTTGATCACTTTGATCTAGAGCATTCTTCACCTTCTAATTTGCATCAGAAACTTTTCTCTTAGTGCTCCTTAAGCCTACTGGGAAGCAATCTTCAGATCTGAGTCTGCAAGGCATATTGTATCTTCTTGATCCACCCCCACTATAGGGACACAGTAATAGATTGAGTGCTGTGAGAAGTTTTGAAAACCAGGTATTGTGGAGCTGCAGTGAGAAGAGATTTCTGTGAAAAGTCCCATTTGTCACAACTGCAAAAACTTGTGTTTGATAAATATAAAGGTTTCTGTAGTCTTGCTGACTGCAACACCTGTAAACTCACTGAGACCGTGCTTTTGTGGGATTTACATGGCAAAAAAACATAGAAATGAATGAGTTTTGCTAAGAGGTCAGACACATTTGCAGCTTATTCAAGGGAGATTAAGTAGCAAGACTTTGAAGTGGGAGGTGTAGAAATGCATGCTCGAAATTCTCATTTTTCTGTCATTTTAGGAAATTCATGAGTGTGTTGCCAAAGTATCTCGTTGTTCTTCTGATGTTTTTTATCAGATCCATGCGAAATGCAGTTGGTTCCAGCCTTGAAATGCAAATTTGTCTTACATTGCTCTTGCTGCCAGTAGGAAGACTAAAAATACATATGTAATGATGTTCCTGGAACTCTTGCAAATGCTGTTAGATGATGATTCCAGGTTTTGGTGAGTTTTTTTTTGCTGCTATCCAAAATAGTGTTTCACAGGCTCATTTTGGCCAAATATATGCAGTTTTATTTAAATTAAAAATTCCTCTGAGGATAAAATGACTGAACTATTAGAAGCTGTTTGCCAAGTAGGTAGGTCACCAAAATGGAGCCTGAAAAAAAACCAAAACCCACAATCTAACAGGTTTTGCCAATTTGTTACACTTACATCTGGTTTCACAATTTTCTTGTTACTTTAAACATTCTTTGCAGCATTAGAATCCCAAAAAAAGCACACAAGTCTGGTAATTCCGGAAGGCTTATAATTGAGGCAGATCTATTTAATTTTGTTAAACAGAGAAAAATGAGAAAAGGAATGAAAAAGTTTGGAAAGAGAAGCATAATCATTGTAACCAAAGGCAGTTGTTACAAAAGCTTCTGACTAATGCCAATGGAGACTTTGAAAGCGGGGACATTTTTAAGGCTGATGCCTAAAAATATGGATTTAGGAAAGCATACAGAAGAAACTATTTAAAGCTTGAAGTTGGGAAACTTCTCCTAAAATGGTGTTTAAAACTGTCCTGAGTGGAGGCAGGACTAGATTGATTTCAAGAGCCAAGACACTGTTTTTCAAGGAGAGTATATGTCTCTCTTTTTATTTTGATGAGAAGTGTGAGCACATAAACCATCTGAAAAAAAAGCATTTTGAAGTTTTTGATTGCATAAGCCTAGAAAGGGAGAATGGAACACAGTTGGTTTGGGTTCAATGTCATATTTTTAAATGCAGCTGTAATTATTGAATTAATCTTGATCAACTTCAACTGTACATTGTAGGTGTTTCTATTTGACTTGGTTGTCCACGTTGCCTTCAATCAATGAGGAGAAGAGACATGATGGAGAAGATATCATCTCATCCTTAAGTAGATATCTAAAGCTGGTCACATGAATCTTCCCCTACAAGGGCACATTTCTCTCCGTGCCTCTAAAAGCAGTGTAGGATGAGTGTCAACACCTCAGATGTCTGAAATTTGAAGTGATACATCTTGTCCTGGATACTAAAATCCAAGCACCAACCTGTGAACATGTTACTTCAATCTTTATTCTTAATTTCACTGCTTTTAATGTATGATATGATGATGCCCCTTTAATGATTTCTTTTCCATGGTGTGCACAGGTGAAAG
Source organism: Urocolius indicus (assembly GCA_013401255.1). Lineage (NCBI taxonomy): Eukaryota > Metazoa > Chordata > Aves > Coliiformes > Coliidae > Urocolius > Urocolius indicus. Next base: position 17,019 of record WBNH01008350.1, read on the forward strand.
AGATTTATGCTGCTTGGTAAATTTAACCTCATACTTGGTGCAGTAAAGAAAGTGCACTTAAGAGTTATAAAAAATCTTGTCTCTCAAACCATTAAATTTCTGCAGTGTATTTCAGGTGTCTTATTGCTGAAGGTGCTTAAACTAGCCTAAATGGCCATTGATGATAGGAAATCAGTATCAGTAGTATGGTAAATCTATGTGTTGTCTGGATAGCAGTTAAGAGGTTAAATATCATAAGCTGTGATATCAGCTAATGGCACATATAGAGTTCTGAGAAATACCACATAAGAAAGTCTGGAGAAAGAGGCTTTCAGGTAAGCTAATAAAACAGATACTGTGGCTAACCTGGAGTGACTCAAGGTGAAATTCAATTCCCAGAAAATTCTCAGTCCTTTGATGAGCACACACTTTAGTGTTGTGGCTACAGCTTCTAAAAATGCCTGGCAATATCATTCAGACTTGAAATGAAGTATAGTTTGTTAATTAGCTTCAGAAAAATGCATTTAAATTATATACTGTATCAACAAAGAAAAGAAGTGACTGAAATGCTTAGGAAAATTGCAGGTTTTTAATGAGAATCAACTCAGCTTCATTTTAAATTACTATAGAGACTGAAGGTCATTTCACTCATCAGATAGTCATGATTTATTCCCTAGGAACTAATAGGCACACTCCAAACCTAAACAGAAATGAAGGATTTGCAGCATATTGTAGTATTACATATTGACACTGAGGAAGAAGGCTTCTTGCACCAAGGCAAATGACTTTTTCTAGCTGTAGCTTGGTAATTGTTTGAAGATCAACAACAACAACAGCAAAACCCTAACAAAAAAAGCAGTAAGCCATTTCTGAAACATAATGCACCGACAAAATAAGAAACTGAGAAAAAAAAATACATGTGTTGAGGACAGAATCAGACAGGAGGGAGAATTTATAGCCCTGTGCTAATTTTGTAATCTTAGACCCTGAGCTGGATGGAAGAATGACAGAAAAGGACCTTATCTAATAGCTGTGACAGAAGTGATGAGATTGAAAGATGATAATCTACTTAATCTGAACAGCTACCAGAGATTCATATTCACAGAGTTAAATGTTAAACTTTCTCATAGAAGTGAAGTATTTGCACTTAATATGTTTAGAAATTAGAGCCAGGAAGAGTTGCTTCTTCCATCTGATCCTCTATAGCTTTTTGGCATAAATGCCTTAAATGTGCTAGGGAAATCAGGTAAGTGCATGCAAAGCCTGTTTGCTCATTCATTCACATTACAACACTGAAAGAGTTGTAAATGTTTTTGTAAACAGTGAGTTATGGGTTTATGAATTTGCTGTGCTTCAGAATTATGCAAGTCACGTAGTCTTGTACATTTACTCTCACAGCTTTTTCAAATCAAGCAAGAGCAGGGAGGGTTTCTAAGGGGATGGGAGGCCTACTTACTGGAGAAATATTAGGGTCAGTGTTGTACTAGCTGTCAGTCTGCCCTTTAAAATAGTAGAATAACAGGGAATGAATCAGCTCTACCAGTATTTAAACCTCAACCTTTTACTTAATTGCATAAGTGCAATTTGATCTTGTGTTGCTTAAGCTTTTGAAAAGCTCAAGAAAGCTACCAGATGCTTGAATTGCAGCATGGCTTTGGGGTCTCTTTTTCCCTCAAATTATTGATCTTTCTTGTTGTAAGGTCATCTTAGTCAGCAACAACTCATCTTCAATACATCTCAGTTTAATCTGTGACGGAGCACCGGAACAAGCTGCCCATGGAGGGCGTGGAGTCTCCTTCCTTGGAAGTCTTCAAGACCCATCTAGACACGTTCTTGTGTGACCTGATCGAGGTGGGACCTGCTTCTGCAGGGGAGTTGGACTAGATGATCTGTAAAGGTCCATTCTAACCCTACCATTCTATGATTATCCACCTGAAAATTTCTAGTGGACCTAAAATGAGTTTAGTGAAAATGGAATTTTTATTCTTTCCCCTACCAAGCACCCACTCACTCTATTTCTTTGGTCATGTGGAGCTTGAGTACTCTAATGAGTAGGTTTGGCTTAATTCTGACTTGTCCTTGAGCCCTCCCAGCACAGACAGATCTAAACTCTACTGTTCTGGGTGATGCAATGTCTTTAGGATTTGGTTTGTCTGCAGGAGAAATCTCTTGTTGCTCATATCTTCATTTGTTTCTTTCTCCCATGACAACTTCCTCTCCACACGTGTATCCTTTTAAACCAGAGATGAGGTGACTGTTCCTGTAGCTAAGAGAACAAAGGCATCTTGTCCCTTTTTTGCATTTCTTTACTGGAAAACTGTACAGCACTCAGTAGAAAACACTTCTTCACTTTCACAGAACCTCAGCAATCCTTCCCAGCCTTGCTGATGGTCTCCTACATCTACTGCAGGCGCAGCCTACAGACCTCACAACTGTCTGTTAAAAATATTGAACACTTATTTTCTTCCTTTCTTGTCATCAATCTCTTAACCAGAGAAGGGTGACAAGACTAGATGACCTCCTCAACTCCTTTCCAATCTCATCTTCTGTAATTCTGTAATTAAAAATTTTAATCTATTTAAAGAGCAAAGTCACTACTCATCTCCATATTTTTCCCTGAAAACCCTTTGTGGTGCTGCCAGTGAGAAAGGAGCCAACCTCAGCAATGATTAGGCAGATAGTTTAATGAGGCTACTGATTTTCAGGCTGATCAGATTGTCTGATAATCCTCTCTATGTCTCCTATCTTCTACAAAGTCTCATGCCTGAATACTCCGTGGCAGCGATTCCCTCTTGGTCAGATATTTGTACAGTACCCAGTGCAATGATACTTTAGCTCCCTTCTGTTACTAAGTAAAGATAAAAAAGTAAAGATAATAGTTCTGAGCTGGCACAGTTTGAGGCTTCACAGCAATTACGAGCAAAGGTAAAAGATTCTGTCCTTTCCAGCACTGAGGATTTCTCACTTGCTGAACTGTAGTTTTTGTGGTTTGTAACGAGTCATTAATCTAATCAAAGAATATGTGGATATTGCATAAAGTAGCAGGAATGACACAGATTAACAAAATTATTCCAGGAACTAAATTTCTCCATCAAATACTGATGGTCAAGACTGCAGAAAAAAGTGTCTGCTGTTGCTCTTAGTGGTGTCTGTGTTTGGTATGTCCATTGAACATGGGAATATTTACTATATAAAAAGAAAACCTTGCTAGCAATGTCTGAATGTGGGAACTGGAAAGAAAAACTAACACATTAGTTTTAACAGGTAAAGACTTACAAATATAGCCACAAATAACGCAACCAGACATCGGTCTGGAGCCTGAGCCAAATGCCAATCCATTTTGTGTTGATTGTTAGCGTTAATTCTCATTGTCATGTTTGTTAGGGCAGAAAGAACTTCAGCTCAGGACTGAGAGTGAGACCTGGAAACAGAACGCACCTTCCTGCTCCATTTTTGCATAAATATAAATGTTGAGGTCAATTACATAATATGCAGACTCTTAACTGGCTCATTTCTCTCCTAGAATCACATTCTCCAGAAGTACAGTTCTTAAACTTCTCACAAGCTGAAACAACACATTATCTAATGGAGACTGCATACCTTCATCATGTCTGAAACCATGAATAAAATGAATTCAGTCACCCAAGATGTGTGATTGCTTCAGCACAGCCATATTGCATGAGGCATCCTGCTGTTTTTATTGCAAACCAATCCTCACACTTATAAGGATATCACACATTTATTTTGCAATGTGAATATGACTAAATCCATTTTTTCCCCCTGATTTCAAAGCAAAAGAATACCAAGTAAGTGGCTGCTTCACTTTTGATCAACTGAAGTAATGATAGTGAGCAAAGATAAATAGTGAAAAAATATATTGCCTCCAGGTAAAATAAAGGCTCAGAGTTTCATGATCTGTTTAGCCATTGAGCAATTAGAGGAGAAGAGTGCAGAGTCTTCTGGCAAGGCAAGGAAACAGATGGACAACTTTCCCTGAACTAGAACTTTTTCCTCTTGAAGAGAGAAATGCTGCAGAATCTGTGATGAAGGAGGTATAAATGAATATTCTAGGAAACCAGTAAGATTTGGGCTGTAACTTTAGTGGGTGCAGACTGGAAGGTAATGGAGCAGTGAATTGGGGATTGGACCAGTAGTGCTATGCTTGTCTCCCTTCAAATGATTAAGAAAAAAACAGTGCTGCCCCTACCTAGGTATGTGCATGGTTCTAACTCACTAGAAGAGCAAAGAAAACACATTCCATGATATATGGACTGTATGTGGCAAGATGAATTGGGACACTATATTATACTTTACAAATGTATTCCTAGACTTAAATAAAACATTTGCAGCTAAAATAATGATTTTAAGAAGGTAACTTAGAGTCAGACTGTGCCTGCAAATCAGTGAGATAATCACGTTGCAGGATTGCCTATGGAAAGTGTTAGAGACCAAATACAGCCCTTATGCAATCTATGGAAATTGTTTTGCAGTGGGCCCATGTCTGGCAGTTAGCTGTTTTTGTGCTTTCACTGCAACCAAGACATGCACAAACATTACTTCCAATGCCATACGGTGTTTTATTGCTCGTGGGCTGCTAAAGGATTATCGGTAATTCAGGTGATTTGCTGAGAACTCCAATAACACTCTTTCACTGAGCCCTGTGCATGAGATAACGATGAAAGTCTATTTCAGGCTGGAAATGTGCCTCCTATCTCTTACCAAGTCAAAAGCAATTCTACAGCAGTGAGGTACTCTGAGATGGATTTTAATCTCCCTTACACCAGTGGAAATTAGAGAAACTTTATGTGGCATCAGTAGAGTTGCAGCAACATAAATCAATTCCCTTTTTTGAGCTGTGCATGTAGGGAGAAAGACTTTTGTCCAAATAAAGAAGGATCGAAAGGCAGAATTCCCTCTCCTTATATCTTCATCCCTGTATATACTGATGAATTTCTGATAGAATAAATCAAGTCAGAGTGAAACACAAAGGAGATCAGGTAAAGTTGACAAGAAGTAGGTGGTGAAAACACCAGTTAATGCTAAGGAGGATGAGAGAAGATTTAGTGGTTGGGTTGCTAGTACACAGATAGAGATAAGGCAGAGACAGTCAGCAAAGAAGCAATAGGAACAGAGTCACCAAAAGAAAAAAGAACGGCCAATGGCATCCTGGGGTGTATTAGCAAGGAGTGTGGGTAGTAGGTTGAGAAAGGTTCTCCTCTCCTTCTACTCTGCCCTTGTGAGACTGCATCTGAATATTGTATCCAGTTCTGGGCCCCTCAGTTCAAGAAAGACCAGGAGCTGCTGGAGAGAGTTCCATGCAGGGCCACAATGATGGAGTGGAACATCTCCCTTATGCAGGTCAATGGCATCATGGGGGCATCAAGAAGAGTGTGGGCAGCAGGTTGAGGGAAGTTCTGCTCCTCCTGTACTCTGCCCTGCTGAGGCCTCATCTGTCCTGTGTTAAGTTCTGAGCTCCCCAGAACAAGAGGGACAGGGAACTCCTGGAGAGAGTCCAGTGCATGGATACCAAGATAGTCAGGGAATTGGAACATCTTCCTGGAACACCTTCCTTATGAGGAAAGGCTATGGAACCTGGGGCTGTTTGGTCTGGAGAAGACTGAAGGGGAATCTAATTCATATTTATATCAATGGTGGGTAACGGGAGGTTGGGGCATCCCTTTTTTCTGTGGTATCTAGTTACAGGACAAAGGGTAATGGGATGAAGCTGGAACACAAAAAGTTCCATTTAAACATAAGAAAAAAATATGTTTACTGTTCAGGTGAGAGAGCCCTGGCCCAGGCTGCCCTTCCTTGAAGGTCTTCAAGATCTGCCTGGACACGTTCCTATGCGACCTGATCTAGGTGAACCTGCTTCTGCAGGGGGGTTGGACTAGATGATCTCTAAATGTCCCTTCCAAACCTTTACCATTATATCATTCTATGAAAGGCTGAATTGGGGCTCTTGAGCTTGGAGAAGAGGAGACTGAGAGGTGACCTCCTTAATGTTTGCAAAGCCATAAAGAGAGAGTGTCAGGAGGATAGAGCCAGGCTGTTCTCAGTGATGGCCAATGATAGGACAAGGGGCAATGTGTACAAACTGGAAGAGAAGAGGTTCCAAAGAAACGCAAGAAAGAATTTCTTCCCTGTTGTGGTGAGGGAGCATTGGCAAGGACTGCCCAGATAGGCTGTGGAGTTGCCTTCTCTGGAGACATTCCAACCCACCTGGACAAGTTCCTGTGTGCCCTACTCTAGGTGGTCTTGATCTGGCAGGGGGCTGGACTGAACAAGCTTTCGAGGTTCCTTCCAACCCTTAAGAATCTGTGACCCTGTGAAAGGAATGCTTCAGTGATCAGGAGGGTGAAATCCACTTAGAGGTATTTGTCCCCAGCACTGCATGTGCTCAGATGCTACTGTAGTACAAGAGGACTGTGTCTTGATGGAACAATTGAGCCCTTTTAGTGGGAAGGATATTTACTGTGATCTATATAGTCAGGTACTTATATGGTTCCCATTGTCATCATTTTTGGCAGCAGAGGAAGTAATAAAATGCAACTGCTGTATGCAACTGAAGTGACTCATTTGGCAGCCTCACCAGGATGTTGAATCAACAGACGGAAGGTTTCACCTCACGACCATATAGTGGCCTGATACGGAGGTTGGTGAGCCGAGAGGCTATCCTTGGGACTCTATCATTTGTTTTTTACTGCTAATATCATACATGAACTCTGTACTATAATTTACTCCTTTAGCCTGGGTCAGAACATTGTTTTTCATAAGGTCAGTGGTATTTTTCAAAGAGCAAAGTACCAATTTTTGCAGGACTCCGCTGCTGTATCCTGAGCATGCATTCAGAGGATATCACCAGTCAAGCAACAAGCTCTCATCTTTTCTGTTCCAATGTGAAGAGGCAAAAAAGGCAAAAAGAAACCAAACCAGAAAGCAGTTTGGTGTGCTTTTGAAATACTTAAAGAGTCCCTTCAGCTAACAGATTCAAAGAGCTGGAGATAACATGCACAAAACTGTGCTGAATAGGGATAAAAGAAACATGGATTCAATGCTTTCACCCAGTTGAGTGCATTCTGTTGCAGCTTTCTGACAGTATTCTGGTGCTATCACTTAGTGACTATATAAAAAAGGTCTCTAAAGCTCTGGCCCTGCTGACTGGCACACATTTGCAGAGCATAAGCTGCCAGACCCAAGCATATGTGCAGCCCAAAGGACTGATAATTATCATTTATCTCTTGAGGCATCCAGAGGCTGGTATGATGATCCAAGACTCCACTGGATTTAGATATTGATCCACCTCAAAAATGTAAAATTTTACCTTTTAGAAAGACAAAGCAGATGGAAGCTGGTCAATTGTGGCTTTTATCTAGCAGATCATCTTTCTTAGTACTTACATGCTTGTTTAAATGTGAGCATTTATTGAGTACAGTAAGAGAGACACTCATCCATGTGTACTCAGCTGTCTGTTGGATGAGGAACAATTTAAAAAATTTCACCTTGCAAGACCAAATCTTCACCTCCATTACAAGTAAACAGCTTTCATCATGTAGATTGCAAATGTACAATACCTAGAGTAACACCAAAAGAGGTGTTAAAATGTCTGGGTACCAGCAAGCCAAAGCCAGACACATGCATTTCCAGCAACAGCCCTTGATTCTCAACCACATCCCTTGTCCTGGTCAGGGTAAAACCATTACTCTGGTCATGCAGTTTTTCACAATTGGAGACAGGGAGAAAAACATTTTGTGGCCACATTTCTCCTGTGATCACAGTGATCTTGGGGCTATTTTGTACTGGTAACAAGCTGCAAAACAACTACAGTACAGTTTACAATGAGGCCCTCAGATGTGGTCAGTGAAATGATTTACACTTGGTATGAACATCACCCAGCTCTGAGCAAAGTGCCAGAACAGTGGTGAGAGCTGCATTGCATTTAAATGAGAGCATGAAAAGATTTTGAGCTGATCAGATGATAAAGACATCTACATCAACATCCTTAGTCCATGTTTATAGAAGGCACATATCTCTAAGTACCAGTGCACAACTTTAAGTTCACCAATGGCATGCAAAACTCAAGACAATAGAGTCTTGGCTGTTGATCTGTTGAATCTGTTACCAAAAAGAACCAAAAAAAACCACCCCAAGAAACCGTTCAGCATGGATGACTTCAATAAGAATTGTCTCATGTCCTGCAGCAAGTTAATTTCCCACAGAAAAGAATTGACAGAGAATGACAGTTGTCACCCTTGTATGAGAGTCTGTCTCTGTATCTCAAAGTTTATTTTTATGAGATTCTGAAATGGGAGCTGGTCTGGGATAATTGTTGCTGGAAACACTGAGGAACTGAATGCACCAGCAGGCATTTTTGACTAAAGCCCAGAAATTCTTAAAATGTAAAACACAATGTGAAAGGAATAAAAAGAAGAAGAAAAAAGAAGACGAAAAGGGAAAAAAAAAAAAACCTCACTAACCTCCCTCAGCTGAAGCCCTGCAGTTGTGAAGCAAAAGGAGCCCTCTGAAGACAGACAGTAAAGTCGACTCCCTGCAACTGAGAGTTCTTGCAATCAGAGAAGACACAAGTGTGAATTTTTCTTTCCTCTTGCCCTGGAAAAAAAAAAAAAGGTCTTTGATATTCTGAAGGGAAATAGGAAAAGAAGAAAAAAAAAATATGAAAGCGAGTGAACTTCACTAACAGCCTTCTCCCCTTCCTTGCCCCTTGGCAAAAGCATTGGTTAATTTATGCAGTTGCTGTACAAAACTGGTCAGATATTTTCTGGTAGAATGGTTTCCTGTGTGAAAATGCTGTTTTGCCTTATATAATTTTTTTTTTTTTTTTTCTGGAAACCTTACCTGTCTAATTTTACCTTACAGGTATCACCTAGATTAATTGTGCAGTTGTGAAAGGTGCCTAGAAATGTGTGATCCTTGGGTGAGAGAGCCAATACATGCAGAAGATCTGTAGACATCCCTTAAATGCAAGAGAAACCAATAGTGCACTTGCCTCAATTGGCTTTTGATAGTTTCTTAATTAGATTGAAAATTCAAGAGTAGCTTCAAACCTGAATGATTCACTTGCCCAGTACACACTCCAGTCATCAAATGTTTTTCTCCCTGTCTCCAAAAGCTACTGACAAGACGATATCTCTATCTTTGAAATCCTTTATTTTTCCATATGAAGCATGGCACTTAGCAAACAAGCCTTATATGCAATGTGAAGAGCACAGCAGCTCTTTCCCTATATAAGGAATAGGATGGAATGACATATTGGGTTTTTATTTTCTCTTTTCAGTTATTCCTCCTATATAGTTACTTTTGAGGTCCCCTTTTAACCCCTGGCTGGGTATAAGACACTCTATGGGATGTGAGCAATTCCCCAGCACTGCTCCCCTCACGGCTGATTTTTGGATCACACGTTGAAGCAATTGAAACAGACATCAGCTGTAAAAATGGCTACAGCTTCCCATTAAAATTGATTGTTTTTCAATTCCATGAAAAAAAAACCAACAAAAAAGTATGAAGGATTTTGCATTTGATTTTGCATCCTTGGTCTGCACATTTAAGACTCTTTTATGCACCTGTCAGTAGCATAATGCTGCCTCAAGAATGAGATTTCCTCTAAGCATCTGTTTCAGCTGATTGAATATTCTCTTACTTTATGAGAGTAGTCCATTGTCTGATGAATACATGTTATTTAATTTTTGAACAACATGTCAGGGACTCCTACTGCTTGTGCATGCAAGCTCTTCACAACTATAAAAGAGCCATCATTTTTGCATCCTGACAGACCACTTTTAAGGCGTAAGACAGATAATTAATATATTGCATATATTTGGTTTAAAATATAGAAGCATGATTTAGCACAGAGAACAATTAAGTAGATGTGGAAGGTTTGCAGAATTAAGAGCACTGGCAATGCAGATCAGGCTCACTCACAAAGAGCCTTTGTTGTTGACACATTGATATTCTAGATAAGTTCAGACACTTCTAGTGTTTTTGTTGTGGCTTTTTATTCCTGGTTTGCTTTAGGTGGGTTTTTTCTTCCTTTTTTCCCTTTTTTCTTTTTCTTTTTTTTTTTTTTTTTTTCAGGTCATCTGAAGCTTTACAGTAACAGTTCTGAGATGTAGAAATTACAGTACTAAACAGAAAATGAAGTGGAAATGGGGAATTAGTGCACTTCCACACTGAAGTCTGGCTGATAGATTGCTGCAGTGCACTTAAAGCTTGCTTTGAAAACAATGCTGCTTTAAGAGTCATTCTTGTTATCTGGCTTTTCTTTTTACTTAGCAAAGAAAAGAAAAGAAATACTTGCTCTTAACTTGAATTAACTGGGCACCATTAGTTTGAGATAAAACCCTAGCAAAGACAAGGCAATTTGGCACTTTTGCACACGTTACCACTTTAAATTAAAGCCTTCCTGAAGAGACAGCCTCAGGCTGGTGCAAATCAGGGGTGCTCAGTCCATGGGCTGGGAGAGCACATTGATCCAGAGGGCATATACCTCTCATGACCATCAGAGCACAGGAGGTTGCTGTGGCTACAGAGGAGGAAAAAAGAGAGTGATTTTTCCAGGACCTTTCCCACAAATCAACAATGTCCAGCAGTGGCAGATTTAGCAAGTGTGCCTCAAGCTGACACATAAATATGAATGACTGGGCAGAAGAAACAATATCAAAAAGCCTTAACAAGCCCAGTTTATCTTGGATGCAGTTTGTTTGTCTGCCTGCCATCCATCCCTTTAATGGCAGTGGAGTTGAAATGTCTGCTATGATAGTCCTGAAATGGCCAGAGGCAAAGTTTCTCCATCACGGGTGAGAAATTCAAGGACCAGACACGCTATCTACAGTAAATGTTCAATATTACGGTAATCCTGATACAACCCTGCCCTCAGTGAGCCCTTTCCCAACTGGATAAGCAATTGTCGCTGTCAAGGCTGTTTTGATAATGCTTTAGACCTATCATGCATATCTCTGAGGTGGCCACATTTTCAGTGATATGAAAGAACAACTCTGGCTGCAGTAAAAGCAGCTAATAACAGTCCCTTTGGGCCCTCCAAAGGCAGATTTGTTATTAAGTTTTTTTAAACACTAGTATCAGCATTCCTACATGGACCTCAAGCAAGTTTTTCATACAAGATTTAAGTGCTATGGACAGGTTATGCACTTGGGTTTTATTAAAACAATAGGGATTTTTCTTCATATGCTGATGCATTCAGTTATCTTTCTGATACATAGAAGAACTAAAGTGCTCAAAACAATTTTGGACCAGCCTTTTGGAGGACTCAGGGCAGGTTGTGGGTATTGAAGAGAGTGGAAAGAGTTCTTTGGCCACATGGTGAATAATCTTGTACGCAACTGGAATGCAATCTGGATAATGAGAAACCTGGAGTCTCATTAGTCTGCTGGGTAGATCCTCTAGTGCAAAACAAAAGCCTCAAGAAAGCATTAAAATAATGCAGAAAATGCTCAATTCTTTCTATTTATGGTATAAAAATAGATACCTTTTGTAGTCATTACAAGGAATGTCCACACTGTGTCTTTTATGACTTGCTCATTATAACAGTAAGAATTGTAGCAAACTTCTTTTTTCTCATGATTTGATTTAATTTTCCCAGTATGTTACTGCCTGGACACACTAGTTGAATCTGCAAAAACTCACTGGTTCATCAATCAGGTCAAAGGTTGTTCTTATGGACACAATCCTTCTATGAGGGGATACTTACCTTCTCTTGCACCACCACTGTATGCCCCCAAATTATCCAGAGCACATCTGGCCCACATATATGTATATATAGAAAGAGTCTCCTTCTTCTTTTGTAGACCTTATTCATTCGTTAAATGTCTCTTTTCTTTAATTGAGGCTTAAATTGAAAATTTTCAGGATGATGCTATTGCTTGACAAGCCTAAGCAATGCCTATGCTCCTTTATACTGACAACAACAGTGACACCAGCACAAACTACTACACCCATCACTTTATAGAGAAGGAACAGAATTAAGGGTGAAGTCAAAGCTATCAAAGATGACCATGAGTATATCAGTTACACTGTGGGACTGGCAGATATATCACAGTGTCCTATAGGCAGCTGGAAGCCAAGTGCCTCTCTCTGGATAGTTTAAAGTAGCATTGGAAACCTGTATATCTTTAGACAGCTGAATGCCAACATAAGTGAGTTACCTGAAGTCACAGATTACAATATGCTTATGCAAACTCATTGCCTTCATAACATGATCCAACCTCCATCTCAAATCCCTGCTTACCAGAGATGAAAAGGATGGTCTTTGCTGCCAAATTGTGTCTTCTAGAAATACGTACTGCCTCTTACTGATGGTAACCTGGAAGATTGCTGCCAAACTGCTGGGAAATGTAACTGGGAAAATAAAGGAACAGCAGCAGATTGTTCTCACAAGTGGTAGTTTATCATTGGGTTTGACAAGGAGACAGTTAGCAGGGCCTGTGTATCCACATGGGAGATGAGGTAATGCAAGACAGAAGCATTAAGTTTCCGTGGGTCACATTTTCATAGCTGATGGCACAAAATGCAATTACAGAGGAACAAAATTAGATTTAGTGACTTCTCATCTATAGACATCTGTGCTCAAACTGCATTTTACACCAGATGCACAGTTAAATGCAAAGCATTGAGAAACTGTTTAATTTTGAGAGACCAGCTCCTCAAGTCTTAGGTCAAGATAAGAAATTAAGATGTTATCTCAATGTGGAGGAGATTAAAGATTAGAGATCTCTTTTAAAATATTCATAGACCTATCGAAACACTAAGTGGATATCAACCCATCCCCTCCCAAACCAAAACCCAAAGTAAACCAACCACTCCCTCTCTTCATCAGGGCTTTGATAAGATTTCATTCTGAACTGACACGTCATTTAACATTTTGTATTCTGACTTAATCAGGACCAAGGAGTGAGGATGATTCTTCTTCTCTATTTCTGATAATAAGAAAAATGTTGCTTTTTGTCTAAAATCACATTCAATGAAAGATTAATTGGTTTATAGTGATGCAATGTCTTTTCTTTTAGATTGTTCTATTTTCATGTGCTTGCATCCATCATAATTTTTTTTAATTGCAAAAACTAAGAACATAAATGTATAACTCCATTAATGTTTATTGCTTATTTAAGAGAAGATGACTTTTTCAGTCTTTTGTCAGTCCTCTGGTTGGCATGCACTGAGAAATTAAATGCTATGAGTATTTTCTAACATGCTTTAAATTATGTCCAGAGCAAGAGTTGTGAGTACAACTGTACTATCTGAAAGAGAGAGAAGGGGAAGAAAATTTTACCCTCAGTTGAAACCATTACATTGAGGATTTCTAACTGAACTTCAGTCATGTAAGAGTTAAGCTTTTAAGTTTGTCTGTAGGAACAGTGAAGTGAAGGATATTTTTACAAGGCTTTTCATCTTGCTGTCAGATAGCTAACCAAATCAGTAGTCTGAATCCTATTGGAAGAATCTACCTGTTTCCAGTGAAGGAGTTACTTAACCAAGCATGACTTAATGAGTTTGTATTTGATGTCTGGCTGTTGGATAAATCCTACCACAGTGGATGCTTGGAAAAGACAGACTAAAACTGCATCACAGGGAATATTCACGTAGACAGGAAGACATATATAAATCAGATCACTTCTCTTCCTTCACAGACATCATCACTCACAAATCATCTTCTCTGTGTGTTATAAAAATAATTAATGGCCCAATTGTAACTTATTTTTGTCCCACAGTACTTCAGACACCTAATGTGAGCAGACATGCTCAGAAAATCTCAGAAAGTGTCTGTTTGCATCTGTAGGAGACTGGAGATCTTTGAAAATCTGGTCCTAAGGGAATTTAAAAATGCTGCCCTGTGTTTGAGCCTTTATTATGTGAACTTTACTGCTGTCATGTTCTTCCCTTACACTAATGAAATGTGGTAGAAAGAGCGAGTGTTTTCCTCCAAATGTGTTTGGGAGTTACCCAACAGCATTTATCAACTGCATTTTTACTGGAAGGATTCAAAGACAGTGATTTTACTCTGGTAATGTATGTACAAATATGTTTTGTTAAAGACAATTGTGTTTGCCAAAAAATCATGGGCTTCACCAGCTCATAGAACATTATACAGCATATATGTGTTTCAGAGATGCTAGAGGCTGGTCTGCTTATGCAACAAGAAAAGGATGCTGGTACATCCCATAATATTGCTTTTGTCTTTAAATAAAATACAGTGTGAATTCAGCATAAAAACAGACATCAAACATGCTGCCTGATGGCTTGGATTCTAATCAAGACCATGTTTATCCAAGTGAAACCCAACCCAGTGCAAAGTATACTGAAGCAGAGGTATATTGTGAATCACTGCAAAACCTTCAATGTTGAATTGGTCTTTTTTTTTCACCTAATTGAAACTGTTTAATTACTTGAATAGAGACAACAGAAAAACAATTTCTTCAAGGGACCTTGTCAGTCAAACTCTGGATTTATCAAAGTCTACCCAAAGACTCTGAAGCTTCCATAACCTTACTTGTAGAAAGAGATTTACTTAAAGATGATTTGCATTAAAACTCCTCGTTTGAGTTTTGTTTCTTTTGTTTTTCCTAGGAAAAGAAAAAGTTTGTCTTCAACAAAGTCTGTTACTTATAATTTTCCCTAGCTTCATTTATATGAATGGGGTTCAGGAATGCCACCATGAAGTCATGGAGAACTACACAGGGAAGACATTTTCATATAAGACCTTTTTAGATTTATTTGGATAGTTGCAGTGAAGATTTATTTCAGAGCTGCTGCTTTTTGTTGCTTGGTCCTCAGGGTAAACCTTCTCACCTTCCTTACTTCCCACCATCCCTTCCTCCCTTCGTCCCCTCCTCAGTCTCTTGAAAGGTTATAAATATGTAAGAAACAAACACTTCTCAGAGAAAACCGGCAAAAATCCAAATCCTGCTGAACATACTTCTCCAAATAGACACAGCCTTTCTAATCGAGCGAGGATCAAAGAGAAAGATGAGCCCTTGATGAAAGCACCCATTGAATCACTGGGGCTGCTCTTCTGCCTTGTTCTGCAACGCAAGAAGCCACAGATTCAGAAGTGCTCAATTATTCCTGTGACATTTATGACCAGATTTTCCAGCTTAGTTCACTGCCTCATGTCCAATGTCCTGAGGAAAATTTAACCTTTAAAGTCATTCTTCTTGCATGACTTTCACCCAAGTCCATATGTTATTGTTCTCTGAAGGCCTAGAACCAGCCCAAAGGGTATACCAAGCTGAAGGAGGAAGACAAAAGCTAGATCAGAGGAATCTGGGCTTATTTTGTTTCCTAAATGGTAGCTGAGCTCTTTGGAAAAATCTTATCTTTTATCTCAATTTTTCATCTCTAGGGTGGAGAATTCTCCTTTCTTCTAGTGTTTATATATCCTGTTTGCTGAGAGTATAAACTCTTTAAGGCAAGGATAGTTCTTCCTGAAGCACAATAAGACCTTGATTCCTGTAAAGTTCATAGATGCTTTAATAATACAGATAGTGCAGAAGCACCTGAGTTCCCACAAATCAGTGTTGTGCATATAATGTATTGATTTTTTCTCTCTTAGTGAGTTCCCCTTTTCTTTTCTCCTTTTATTCTCTGATCTCTTTCATGGATAAAGAAGACACAGGTTTATGAGGTCAGAGGCCTAA
The DNA here is from genome assembly GCA_013401255.1 of Urocolius indicus. Classification (NCBI taxonomy): domain Eukaryota; kingdom Metazoa; phylum Chordata; class Aves; order Coliiformes; family Coliidae; genus Urocolius; species Urocolius indicus. The sequence continues at coordinate 32,666 of WBNH01008350.1, forward strand.
CAGAGAAAGAGCAATTTAACTGTGCAACAGTAAAAAGAAATCTGAGCAAAATACCAATCTGCCAAGAAAATAAAAAATCAAAAGATAAATAAGAAGCTGAAAAGAGAATAAATTTGAAAGAAAACTCAGCTCTAAAGGAAATGGAAGATGAAAGGTAAGTGATCTTTAAGATTAAAAAGAACTACCCACGCAGAAGTCCAACATGATTTTGTTGTAGTGTAGGGAAGTACAATCAAATAGACTTAGTAAGAAAGATGGAGAGGGAGAGATGGAGGGAATTCTAAGTCAACAGAAAACAATGATAGGAAAGAGAAAAGTGAGGAGAGTAGGAAATCACAGAAAAGGAAGAACGCTACAGAGTAGAAAATTATTTTAAAGAGATAGATCTCTGTTTCCTTGAAGTTTGACGGAAAAATTTGGTATGAAATCACAACTTTTTTTACATATCTGCTCTGCAGTTTTAACCTCTTTGTCATGAAGCTTTTGTCCCTGTTTCCCCCTCTGCAATCTTATTTATAGGGCAAGGGTTTTGAGTAAGTGAATGTTCACCATCACTTCATTGTGTCCATCAAGGGTATGCTGATACACACCTGCCTCCTACAGCACAACAAAGGTGTCAGGACAAGTTGTAGAACCCGTAAACTCTGAGAAACTTTCACTTGATTAAGGATTTCATTTTGTCTCACTGTCAGAAATAAAGCAAGGAAACTCTGGCATTTGTAGAAAGTGTGTTTAAAGACTAAATGGTCACACTTGAAAACTGTAATTAAGGAGTTTGCTACTGCAAGGTAAGGATGAACTTTTTGATGTTAATTTTTTCCCTAGCTATAAAATAATCACTCTATTTGTTCTTTCCATCACACTGTCAAACCTTATACGTTGGCCTCTGAAGAAAGAACAGCTTTTTTTGCTATAATGCCAGGGAAGGCTCATGTGGGCTAGCATTCATTACCAAATAGATGAAACCAGGCTCTTGGTCCATTTCTTACCAAAGGAAATCTAGACAGGAACATCTGTGCAGAAAATGCATTTTCACAGCAGAGTTCATTTTAGTGGTGACCCTACATGTGAGCAGGTGCTTGGCAATATGCTGAAATCCATTTGAAAATGCCTTGCTGAAACATCAGTTGAAAGAAAGCCAGGCACATACTTCTGAAAACGTAGGCCAGAGGCTGCTGGGTATTGTTACTTCTTTGAATTTGCAATGAGGAATCATACAGCCCGACCTTCCAAACCAAACCTGTGTATGGCAGAATGCACATAAACCCAGCTGTAAAAGAAAATATTGGACTTTTGTATACATATCATTGAAAGCAATTTTGAAGGCAATTGTCTATCTTTTCTATTATTCACAATGTACGTAGATGTCTCAGCAGTGGTTAAATCATAACCTTTACCTTTCTATGTTAAAAAAAAATATATGTATATATATATAAATAAATTCCATTTTCTTTTGTAAAAGGCTTGCTAAAGACCTTGATTTAATCTCATATAGACATGGAGAGTGAAGTGTTTGTAAGCTCTGAAGCGCAAAAAATGGATGTTAAAGAATACATGATGGATCCCAGTTAACATAAAATATTAATTATGTGAATAAGACACTGTGGATACTGCAAGCCTGCTGCCATCTAGTTAGAGCATGTTGTTTCCTAGCAAAGTTCCAACACAAAATGTTTCTTCTGCAGAGTCCCAAACTCTATTCCCCACTCACAAAATGCCTGTGAAAATTTAGCATCTTTTGTTCTTTGGCTTTGGGGTTCATTTTTTGTTTAGCTGTTTTTTTTGGTTGTTTTCTTAAAAAAATCCCTGAGTCCATTTGTCATTAAGTGCCAGCTAGAAGACAATACAGGTTAGCCCTCCTGTGAATGCAAAATATATCCCTCAGAGAGTTTCCTTTTTTTTTCCCCTCTGCTATAACCTAAGGTGAGGGAAAATAAATCTTGAAACGTGGAAGGAAAACAAGGTGCTTTTTAGAATTGGTGTTTTTTAAAGTATTCTACCTACTGAAAGTAAAACAACTGGACATGGTAGTATATAGATTACTAACAGATTTGTCCCAAGACTTGCCTTGCAGAATGATCCACATGACAGAAAAGAGTTTAGGATTTGGATTGATGTCTTATCAGGTTCTAAATTGTAAGTTTCATTTGGCTCACACTAGTCCTCTCATGGTTATCATTAATTTTAGATCTTCAGATACATTCCTTTGAAAGGGATTTTTAAGGTTATCTAGTTGAGTCAGTTTAAGTACTTCTTGATGGACAGATAAAAGACAATGAGTGAGTAAACAAAAGATAAGAAAGATACCCACTGAGGGAAAAGGTAGCCAGTATACCCTAGTGTCATCACACTGTCCTACTGATGTCTAAAGCAGAAGATGAGGTTGGGTACAAAGATCCTTCCAAAACCTAAGTTGTCACCAGAAGGTGCTCCGTTTCTCTCCTTCATCTGAAGATGAGTGTGCATGAAAGAAGACTGTTTTTCTGAACTTCTAAATTATAAATAACAGTTAGACAGGATCTCTGTCCATTCTCCCCAGGCTAAAGAACGGTATGCTCTGAACTAATCCTAGAGTATGGGACCATCTATAAAGAGTGTTTGTGAAAAGAGAAGGATCTATGTACTTGAAATCAAAACTCACACTTTCAGTATTGACAACAAGTGGTGCATAAAAGTCATGAGCCAATCTCAAAGATACACTAAACTTGGTGTATAAATAATCTATTAAAACCAGACATTGTGTTTCTAGCCCTGCAAGTGCAGTATTTTCTCATTTCTTCAATGCCACACTTAATATGCCTTGATTTAGCATGCTGGTACCTTACTATTGAAAGTGTCAACACCTCAAGAATGTGATCATGCAAAGGGCACTGTGGGGCTTGGAATGAGAAACGATTTATCAATGTAAAATCATAATTACTGTAGTCCAAACTTCATACACATCTCTTAGTGCAAGTCTTGCTTACATTTTTTTTTTTCAGAAGGTCATTTTCCTTTCATCACCTCACATAAGCATTTCACACAAGACTGTCCTCTTCTTCACAACATGTGGTAGAGAATGTTTCAGATTTTGCCAGATGGCCACTACTATAGAACTGAGGATACTTAGATGATAGTTTTTCCATTAATACTGTGTTTGTACCAGCTCTCTTCAAGCACCACAGTCTCTCTCTTATAGTGGTATTCAGTTACTTTAAAACAGATGACTAAACTCTAGCTTCACTACAAAGTCTGATTGTATGTAATAATAAATCACAAGTATGTTTTTATTTGCATCTTCTATCAAAGGAGTACAAAGAATTTCACAAGCAATCTTGTGTTTGAAGCGATGCTCATGAAAGTGTTAACTTGAAAAAGGAAATCTTTAAAAGGAAACTGCTGGGAATTTGTCTATGATGAATGTAGGGCAAGATCAGCCATTGAGATTTGATGGTGTTTCTTACATGGTCTATTAAAACCAGTTGTCATGTCCCATCTGACATGATCTCATTTCTAACTTAGATTTTGTCAGTGATAGGATTTTCTATGTAACTGAAGACAGTCTCAGCCCCTGGCACTGGTCGTACCCTGTAAGAAAGCATCCAGCGTTTTGATTGAAGATCCTATATGAATCACATTTTCCTCTGTAAAGGATTTTGTTGTATGAATGAACAAGAATGTTCTGTTAAAATTATTAGCTTAATCTTTTTTGTAAGTCATACAACAAAACATTCACAAATGATCCATTAAGATGTGTGTCATGAAACACTCAGAGACTGGAACTTGCACAGGCTGTTCCAAACCTCTTTATACTAACAGAAAAGGAAAACACTCAAGTATCTAGCATTTCCAGTTTTCCTTTCTTGTGATCAGAGACTCTCCCGATTCCTGTGTTGACAAGAAACAGTTCAGTTCATTTGCTATCCATACTAGCCTGGGAACAGTTTGCAGAAAAGTGTGCAACTACTCATTAGCATCCCAGTCATAAAAGTCATCTTCCTCATTATCATCCTGACAAGGATACTTGAACAGGTGTCTTCTCTAGAGGGACATGACAGATCTCTATCACTTATAGACACAATATTCATTAGACATTTCCATTCAGCATTGCACTTGCCTTCTGTCATGGACAGCAGGTTTTAATTCTTGGCTTCTTACAGCTTTTTATCTTCTTAGAGTATGTCAACATCACATATTAGAATGGAGTACATGTCTCCCTGATCTATCAGAAACTGGTTTATTTAGTGGATTGGAAGAAATACAGCTAGATCGGAGTTCAGATGAAAAGTAGGAGAAGCTATAGCTACTGTAACACAGTACAATGTTTTCATTTATTGTTGGAAACACCTAAGATCTTCTTTCTGTTTGTTGCTGCATTGTCTTGTATAAGATGAATCAGACAATCATTTGTTTGCTACCTCCACTTTCAGGTCAGATGTTATCTGTACATTATATGTAAAAAATATCTTTATTCTTCCTAGAAAATTTAAAAATAACTATAGAGGCCTCTGTAGTCTACTAAGAGTGTGAATTTTCAAGGACACAAGGTGCTCTAGAAGATGACTCACATTTTTTACCCAAGTCCTTCTTTCAGTTGACTCTAAATGATGAAGTTCCACTTTTTAAGTGCCCTCAGTCAAACATCCTGAGCAGTAGTTGTTGCAGAGCCCTCCTTGCCTACTTCGGGCTGTTCCAGTCAGTCGTCTTGTGTGTTCAGGCAATCAAAGATCTTTCAGTCTGTGTGTAAGACTGAGTTACTAACAGTGAAACACATCCAAAGCAGTTTGAAGGACATAACTGTTGGTGTAGAAAGCAATCTGAAGTAGCTGATCTGAATACCCAGTCCTGCTTTTCTTCTAAGATAGTCTTCCCCCTAGAGAGCAGATTTCTAACATTAGATAGAAATTCAATGTACATTCACCTTAAGAAACAGTTAAAAAATACTGAGAAATCAAAAAGTATGGGGTAGTAAAATTTCAGGCTATTCATTCACTTATGTCTCTTTTCCTTTCCCTGGAGTGTCAGAAAAGTATGTAATCCTTGACTACCTTTTGTGTGTGTGTGTCCATTTAACATCATACACTTTTTCCTTATTATAAAAAGACCTTTTATTAAAAAAAAAGTCTATGTTTTTACTTTCAAACATGAAAAAGAAAAAAAATCGCTACCCTTGTGGAAGTAGCCTCTCATAGAAGCTAGTGTCACCAAGGTGTTAGAAGTTACACCTCAAGCACTTATTTTATTGTTGGCCAAAGAAAAAAAACCCCAACAAAACAGCTGAACTTCCTAAGTCATGTGGGAGAAATAGACTTTAATAAGGGCATAGATTCAAGTCTACCAATTCCCTGCCTGAATTTCTTTCAATGTTAGCAAAGCACATTTGTGTTGCACTTTTTCAATTGCCTTCAGTTCAGTGTATGATGAGCCTGGCACTAACCTTTGAAATTGGAAATTACCTTAATATTTATTGCTAGATGAACTCAGACATAAATGCAGGAATCATCTGAATGTCACACAAATATCTCCCACATCTTCTATGTATCCATACATAAATAAATAAGACCTTGCTTTTTGTCCTGTTAAAGAGGCTGTGGAATCTTTTTTCAGTCTAGGCTGACAAACTGAGTGTTTGCTTTCCTATAGGGGTAGTCAAAGTCTGTTTGCTTCTAAGTTCTTCTCCTCTTCCTTTTCAGCTTCCTCTCCCTCACTTCACCTTGTCTTTAAGTGAACATACTTCTGTCTTTTACATTCAATTACGTATATGATGCATATTGAAAAAAGAGGATGCAAAGAATTCAGTGATGTGTTCCATGATCTCTAACAACCAATCAGCTGCCTACACTATATTGCAGCACTGCTTTGACATTCTGTTAGTCGATCATCTGGTTCCTGAAGCTGGGAGATTTATTCATGAGGAAAAAAAAATCTCAATAAAAATTATGACCCTTACCCTCACCCTTTCAGCTTTCAGACTTAGCACCAACAGGCCTGCTTCAGGGCTCTGCAAAAATTTCAAGAACTGTTGCCACTAATCACTTTACAAACTTAACCCTTTTCCTTGTTAGATATTCCTAGTACCAGTATTCCATTGAGTAGTTCCAAAAAGAGGCAGGAATATATCTTCAAAGCCCAATAACCTGAGAATCAGTCTCTAATTCCACTGGGCATATAAGAACATGCTTAATTTCCAGTTCTACCACAAAGCTTTTAATCATATGCCTGACTTGAAGTCCCATCAAAGGCCAATCATCTTGATTATTGTTGGAAAGTCAATAAATTTTAAAATACGTAATAAAGATAGGTTAATTTCAGGACTACTGAGTTCCAGTACAAAAGTTCCAGTAGGCTCTGCTGGCTCCCTTGAGACTTGATTGTGACAACCATACATTTAGCCTTTCACAAAGGTGACACAGGTCTCAGTTTGACAAGAGTTTTCAATAGCTTTTAGCTTTAAGCTTGAGATTTATTTATTTGTTTCTATTCAGTGAGGGAGGCTAAACACATATTAAAGCCTAACTATGACATCTTGGCCATATAGAGTGCCCTGGTAGGAACTGTAAGAAGATCATGTCGTGTTTCTGCATGCAGCTAGTCTACAGTCTTGATATTAAGAATAATCCTTGTTTGACATTTTCAGGAACACTCAAATATCAGCAAACTCTAGCTGCAAATCCATTTAATGGGTACAGAGATACTCAGCCTTCTTGCTTACAAACAGGTTAGGCAAAGCATTCCATGTGAATTTGAGTTGAAATATATCAAACATTTTAAGGTCTTCAGAATGAGCTGCAATCATTTATTAGATGGCAGTTTAGTCAAAGCAACCACTGAATCAGCTACAGGCAACAAACTGGAAGCAAAATGATCAAATCAAGTGACTGTAGGAGCTAAATCTGTCTATGAGGGATTATATTCAATGCAATAATGTTGCTTAATAAGTCTTTTTACAATCTATTATAACAAAATGTCCTGGTGATTAAATACAATTTAATTCAAAAAGAAAAAAAAAAGTGTTCCCATAGTTATTTCTTAGTGTGAAAAACAATAACCATCTCTGACAGTCGAAAGAAGACAAGGAAATTGAGTGCTAGGAAGGATTTACCAGCTGGATTCATTCTTGGCTGCACATTGAGGTCAATGAATTTCCAAGGAAAGTTTATTACGTGGACTTGTGTGTGCTTGGTCCTACTTCTATAAGTGTCATATCACAGTACCATAAAACTGCAGTGACATAGCAGGGTTGTCCTGTGCTAGAGGAAAAGCTGCTGAAAAGGCAAATCTTCCCTAAAAAACATAAATGTAAAAAGAGACCAAAGACAAATGAATGCAATTACCCTTGGAACTAGAGGAAAAAAATAGGGTTAGTACTTGACAGGACACAGTCTCCTCTGACTTTTCAGAGGAAAGAAGCACATCTAGGAATATATTTAGCCACCACTGCTACATTTGTCCTGACACCATCCTGTCTGTCTAAAGGAGAGGAAAGCATAACCTCTGGAGGATTCTTACATCTCTTTACCAACTGCTCATGGAACTTGTCATGAGCTTAAACTGGATGCTGGGCATACTTAAACATACCTAGTGCAGCTAAAGCTACAGAAGATGAACGCCAAGCGTTAGGCTTTTGAATAAGAATTTTGTCTTGAAGTCCAGTAGGAAAGAATGGAGAAGGTAGGGGGTGTGTTTTTATTTTAAGGTTGTCAACTTTTCCCAATGAAGATTCCTTGCCTGAAGGATGATACAAGCAGAAAATGCTATCTGAATTCATGAATGAGCACAAGAATGGCTATAGAGAATGAAGATAGCCCAAAGGGATCACAGGGAAGGATTATAAGCTCTGTTCTGACCTTGCTGAGATTGAACTGGTACATAATCATACACAAGACAATGTTAGTTTGCCTGGAGGGAGATTCTGGAGTAAAAAAATTAATCTCCGAGCTTCCTGCTTAAAAATTATGAACATTTGTTTGAGTTTTACCTACAAGTGAGTGGCAGATCAAAAAAGACCACGGGAAACCGTGTTATGAAATCCAGCAGATGGGAGGAAGAATTAGGTTGGAGACAAGACTCAGAGCTTATTTACTAACTCTGGGCTTATTTGATGACACCATGGCTACAGCTAAATTGACTCTGGTCTATGATAATGTTTTTTTTTTTTGCAGAGAGGCTCAGAGGTATTATAATGCAAAATCCTGCAGACAGATATAGGAGGTCTTCCTGAGAATGCAGGTAGTTTCCAAGGGTTATGAAAGGTTATTCTTCTCCTTGCTCATTGACAGTAGGAGTAGATACTCTCGTTCAGAACTGATTCATGTCTTGAAGAAAGTGTTTGTTCTCATTTTTGGAGGTTGTGTCTCTACTGCCAGATTAAAATGGTAAAAAAAATTCCTGCAGACCTGAGATGCCTTCATGATATGTAATCTGAGGTTATATAAGCATGTTGCACATCAAAAAGCCTGCTGAAGTGGCTTTGGAGAGCTGTACAAGGTGTAGAGACAAAATTCATACCACACTCTCCATGCAACCTCCCGAGAGTTAGTCCTGCTCCCCAAACTATGCCTTAAGCACTGCCTGGCCTTCTACTACCTGAAACAAAGATGGAACTGCACCAAAGACCACATCAATAATTAAACATCTTGGCAGTCACAGATTAGTACTTTAACCAAATTCCCTGTTGTATTTGGTGAGATATAGTCAGTTTGAGAAACTGGAGTAGCATCGTCACCTGGCTTATAGCAGGTTCTTTTCTCCAATAAACATGAGAAACGGTAAGAGCAAAATGCTTTCATGTAGAAAAGTTAACATAAGCTTTAAAAGAGGGGAAAAAAAAAACCCACCTAGAACTAGCCTAATCCAAATTCTATGAGTCACATTTTCACTCTGATCCATCCTACCCACTTAAAAGACATAGAACTGAGAAGACTATACTAAGATGTACGTGACCTTAGGTTTTCTCTGTGGTCAAAAGGAGAAAGATGAGAAATTCTTTGTTTAAGAAGTTTAAACTCACCTTTACAGAAGTGCCTTTTCCTTCAAGCATTTTGGCATATTCGTTAAATGTTTAATCAAAGTGTAATACAATCAAATCCAAATAATTACTTTTTGCTTATTTCACTGTTTTACAGTGATTTATCAACATCAGCAAAATATTGATCTTCAAATGATTCAGAAGTTGGGATAAATACTACCAACTCATGCAGGAAAATTTAATGGCTTTCAGAACCAGGCAATACAAGCTGGTTTTGGCATTCACAACTAATGTTAGCTTAAAAAAAACAAAGAGGATTTGTATTACATATGAAGCATAGGATAAATGCTGGAAAAGTGAGTAAATATGCAGAAATGGGACAAAATGTTCATTTAGCTGTCAGTCATGGGGCAGGAGTGAAAGCTTAAATAACAGCAATAATGGCACAACTAATGCATTTGTAATAAAGGCTGAATCAATATTAGCAGAGGCTGTTTGCAGAGGAATAGAATTTTAGCATTGTGGAAACTATTAGAAAGGGAAAATAAAAAGTCACAACCAATGCAGAGAACAAAGAGGAACACAAGAGAAGAAGGAGAAAAAGGAGCTACCTGCTAAGGAAATTAAGCTGCTGCTTCACTTTTGGAGGAATCACCACAGTGGAAGGAGGTGGTTTGCCTTCTGCTGTCAAGAAGCCAAGATATTTTCTTCACAGAGCAGCAAAAGGTGTCAAGCCTCATCTCTCTTATATCACTACAAAGGTTCAACCTACTCAGACTCAGCTACTACAGTAGGATCCCAATTTATACTCCATCTGTTGCAAGGCCTTATGTACTTGCAGTCTGCAGCCACAAAACCCAGCCACAAGCTATGCAGCTGTAATCAATCATGGAGTAATTGCATGCACTACCAGTGACAGATCTGCAGATAACAGCAGTAGCTATAGGTACTTGGAGTTACTGTGGGTAGCAATCTCCACACCTGGGTTTAGAAAGAATCCAAAAAGAAATTAAGGAAAATTCTGTGTGCATTGTCCCATGCCCTTGTAGGCTAGGATGTTGACTACATTTATCTAGCACTTGCCTCTGCCATTTCAAACCAAGATCTCTGTTGTACCCAACTTATCTTCCCCTCTGCTTATCACTCAGTCTCATCTCTCTGTTATTGCAGTCTTGTCCAAAAAAATCCATCCCAGCCTCATTACCATCCCTTTATGCACTCGCTCATCTCTCTCACTATGCTCTCTTCAAGAACTACAGGTGTGGATGTTAATTTCATCCATCCCACCAATAAAGAAATGGACTGGGAAACTGTGGCAGGCACGTCTTGTTACTACTGATGAGATGAGCTGTGTTAATCACTGAGTGACTGATCAGTATGTTGAAGTATTCATCCAATGACACCTCCAGGGAGGTTGAGATTAGTACCAGTCTACTGCCTGCCTTCCTGGGAAATGTCACCTTGCAGCTCCTGTAAAAGTTTCCCAATAGAATCTTTTAAACTTTTCATTAGAGTTTTTATACACCCAATGCTGTGTGTAGCAGTTTACACATGCCTGATCTACAGATTTTGTCCATGTGTACCATACCCTTTTCCACATGATATCATTCCCTGACTTGCATTATCAGCATGGGATAATGACATTGTCAGGTAAAAAAACCACCCTGACTGGTTTTTAACTCCCTGAGCTATCTCTCTACACAATACATTGTAAAACATCAACCTTCATGATGAATCTGCTAGTGTCATCTTGAAGATGAAAGTAGGAACATGAAGCTGGAGATGAAGGAGAGAGAATGACTGCTGTAGCTCTGGTTTAGATTAGACAAAGCACAGTGGGAATGAACTCTTAGACTTAGGATTACATGGTGATCCATGGCCATCCTAACACACACAAATGCTCCAGAGTGTGTGTGAAAGTAAATGTGGTAGAAAATCTTGGGCAGAAAGAACTACTGTTAATAAAAGTTTAGGGAATGACAGTACTTATTCTGTCTGAAAAGTATTTGGCACATAATAGCAGTCAAAAAAATAAAATAAGAAAATAAACAGGCCTCTAGAACTGAGGAGATTGACAATAGCAATGTTCACAGCCTCAGAAAGTTCACAGCCTCTGTTTGTGGAAATGAGGTGTGAGCCCTGTCATCAATTTGAACTGTAGCACAGTTGATCGAATAGAGTGAACGTGCTCATGCTAAGGCAGCAGAGACAGAACCAGATGATTCACAGCCACATAGTTCTCATCCTATTAAATGGAAATGAACATCCCAGCTGAGGTGCCAGCTCAGGGGAGGATTGCAGCTATGGCCATCAAGTAGCAATGGGTGAGTGATTTTCCAATTATTCAAACACCAGTGAACGAGGAGGGCTGCCCTGCTCTCAGATGCCATGCACACTGTGGCCACAATCACATTTCCTGAAGAGTTATTTACAAACCTTCATAAGATCCTTCAGTTCAGTGCATGTTTAAGCTGACACTTTAAAGCTATGGGGTATATAGACTCACCTGGATCTGTAGCAACGTCTGCCTTCCACAGAGATAAACTTTGATCATACTGGAAACCCACACTGGAAGTCTCCTGATTGAGGTCCAGTCTTCTAGAACTAGCAAAAAGTTAATTGACATCAAGGGAAATTCTTTTATTGTCTTCAATCATCCTTGGATTTTTACGAAGACGTGTTTCAATCCATTTTACAACAGAAAGCACAATTGTAGAGGAAATTTGAGGCCATTGCTCTTCCTTGCCTTTAGTTTTTCACCCTTTGCCACCTGCTCTCCCTTCCTCAGGCAATTAATAGTAAAATCTTAGGTGCCACAGGAAGAGATGACTGGTGAGGTACAACCTGGAATGTAGAAATGATGTTTTAGCTTCTGGCTTTTGTCACCTCCAAGGAAAGATCTATATAGATGCTGTGAGGATCCTGTGGGCTTGCAAACACGGGCCGTAGCTGAAGCTGTCAGACCTGGACAAAGATGACCAAACAACAGAGTCTTCAGCTACTGGTGGTGATCTTAGCCCACATTATAAACTTTGCCTGCAGTCCCACAAGTGCACTGTTCTTGACCTCTGTTATTGGAGGAAGGATTTTTTCCACTAGAGGAAACACTCAATTCTTTGGCAGAGGCTATTGTTATCAATTAGGCAGTATTTTCAGGGGTCCAGAGCTCTAGAAGGAATCAGTTCTGCTCTAACAGTTCCAACAAAGAGCCAAAAATCACCTCTTTACTCAGACGGTATTCTGGAATTGATATTGATATTCCCTCCTGATATGAATTACACACTTCATGAGATGCAGTTTACTGAGGCAGGAAAAGCCTTGGATAGAAGGTGTCAGATACAAAACCTTTGAGGTAACTAATGGCACGAGGAAACAGAGGAAACAAACATCACTTCCCACCTCAAGGCAAGGTGGGGCAAGGAGAAATGAACAGAAGAGATAAAGTAGAAAAACAGTTAATGCACAATGCAATACTATGATCTAAGCTGGGAGTTAAGAGAAGCTGTGGATATGGAACACCTATCAGCCCTACCAAGATGTGTAAATGTGTGATGGCATAGGAACAATAAGTGTGCCCTAAAGCTATTGCTGAGGTGTTGAATTTTTAGCAGGTGCAGTGCAGTGCTGAGTCAATCTCCTATGATTTTTGATGTCTCTTCTTCAGGAAGTTGCTGCCAAAGCATGTATACCTTCAATCAACAGAAACAAGCTGGCATCTTGTACTGAAACAGGAGAGCTTAACAAAACCAAATCAAATCAGATCAAAATCATACAGAAACAGAACACTTCCCACAAATCTTGACCATTTTCAACTCAAGATTCATACAATCAGGAGAAATGGTGTGACTTCTTTTTCACGGGTCCTTCTACCCTTTTTTCTAGGTGTGACAAATGTCATTGCTGAAGACTTGTTGCTGTAGCTTTCTTCTATGTGTATTCTTCCATTTTACTGATTGGATGATACAGCAGATTTTTGATTTTTACAAATGGAAACATTTCAATTTATATAGCTGAAGGCTTGATTCAAAGCCAACAGAAAACATTCAGTGGGTGAAAAGAGATTCAGCCTTTTCTTCTAACCCACCTTCACAGACCGTATAGCACTGCTCTGCTGGGCCAATAGATGACCTATGAAGGTACTGTATAGGTATTGAAATATGTATACTAAGATAGTATTATTGTAGCTTTTTGCATAACTCATACCATCTGTAGTCAATGAGAGAACACAACATCCCACCTATTTGATATCTATATATAAGAATGGGGTGAATCATACTTCCAGTGGTGCCAACCCTTTTCCATCCTCTACTGAGAGAACCTAGACAGCAACCTTAGATTGAGCACTGAGATTTTAGATGCATTTGCGTAAATGAGTTGTCTTCACTGTAAGTCCCAAAGGATTTCTTTCACTTTCAGTAGTTAAAGGAGAGCTTTCCCTTCCTCTGATATTCTCTGCAGGATAGCCTGTGAATTGAGCCACACATTGCTTTGCAGACATAAAGTGATAATGTGATTTTTGTTCTGCATTCCTGGAGGAGGAGGGGCTGTAAATGTTGCCCTCTTTGCTTTTTTTCCTTGAAGTTGCAATAGGTGAGATCTTAGCAAAGAGAAAATGAAGTTGAAGAACACCCCATAGAATGTGTTTGTCCAATTGTGTCATGTGGGAGCGATGCAAAGTTAAACTCTCCCCTGCAGTGGAGATAAAATCTTGTCAAGTTGCAGCATAGATGTACATGTTACCAGGGGCATAATTTCCAAATAATGTGTGCTCTAGGTCATTCTGAAATCACATTGGCTGTTGAAATGCTAAGGCATATAAAATGAACTGAGAGACTCATGGATATTCTTATCAACAGCAAAAATGTTATCCCCCTCTTTTCTTTTTTCCCCTCTATTAGTGGTCAAAAAATGTTAGGATTGTGATATGAAGTTGTGGATTGTGAACTGGAGTTCACTTCTGACTTTTTTTAGGAGTAACGCCTAAAGTGTCAGTAGGACTGTATTATCTCCACAGTTCCACAGCTAAAGCACAAAGAAAGCATTCAAGCTCATCACGCACACACAAAAAAAAGTCACACTGAAGTGAATAGGAGCCCTATCCATTGCCTTTGATGGCTGCAAGAAAGCCCTTGAGCACTTAATTTCAGAAGTAGTCAGATCCTTTCCAGGCTCACAGGTGAAGAAGGAAATATTTTACAGTCTGGTTGGTTAGAGAAGTGGACAAAAGATCCTTGATGTGTTTTTATTATATACTCAAACTTGGCTCAAATCTGCACAAATCACATCTGAGATGAGCTGTTTACTGAGGTCGTTTGTTAGGTCTACCAGTCTGCTTTTTACTGCTGTGCATTGAAGTACCCTTTCTTTAAGCTGCTAATATACTAAATGTAAGTGTAACGATGCAAAGCATATTGTGTTAAAACCCCAGAATTTTCATTGTTAACCTATTGCTGTTACCTTGAAAAGCAAAATGAAGTTAATATGCCATCCAGTTAGCTTTGAAAATCCAATTGAGATCTAAAGACAACAGATCAAAAACTGTCACTGAAATCAGGGGCACAATACAGCTGGTGAACAAGCTGACCTAATATTTACAGGTCGTTTTAAACTATAATGATGGCCTGATTCTCCCCCCTGATACGATACCTTTGCACCGAGGTTGTGTTACAAATACCCTGGATATTAGCCACATTTCTCCATCTGATATAAACCTTCTGCTGGTGGCTAGCTCGCATAATTGGATGATATATCGCCTTCAACTGCTGGATGTGGCAGAAAGATACATGAAGACATGTGAGATAAGAAGGGCCACAGGCACAGTGCGCTGGATAAATGAATGGTTCCTTGAGGGCCTTTGTTAGCTGATATAAGTCATTTGTCCCAAGGGAGACAGAACACTTACAAAAGCCACAAACATAAGCATTTTCAAAGGCTTTGCTATGAAAGAATTGACATCCTATGACTGTAGCTTGAGCTTTTAATTTTCTGGGCTGATCAGGCCAAGCAAAGCTACTGGAGGTCTATATACCTCCAAAAAGTCTCCTGACCTTCCCTCAAACAAAACACCCAAAGTTATTTATTATGGCTTTTATCTCCTCATATAAGCTCTGCTCATGATATTTTAACTGCAGTTAACAGCAGATGTACATATACTGGATTACTCAAATCCCCACATGCATAATGACATCAGAAAAGTGGAAATGTCTTTTATCTATTTACAGTTCATGAATAGAAATCTTAACACGATTAAAACCAAAAGACACAACTGGTAAGTCTATTTGTGTGCTGGAGCAAAAAATGTCACAGTAGGACAAGTAAATGTGCTGTGTGGTACCTACTGTGAAAATCATGACAGCACAGAGGGAATTTGGACAGATTTTTTTTTTCCTAAGTGTCTCAAGTATGTATTCTTTGCAATAAGGACTACACTCAAGAGCATTAAAAAAGCCTAAGCAGACGTGATCATCACTGTAATTTCCTTCTATGGTTTAGCTGTTGTCAAGATGTGAAAAGCAGCTGGAACGGGTTAAGCTACTTCAAAATGGATGACCTCAAAGTACCAAAAAGTTAAGAAAACAGGACATCTTGACAAATATATAACTTCTTGTCAAATACAGCCATGACCCAGTGGAAAGATTTGATTCATTGCTTAAGTAAGATTTGGCATGTAAAGGATGCTTTTAGAATGTGCTTCAGCAATCCATGAAACACATACAGGAACACAACTGCACTGGTAATTATACTGAGGCTTGAAAAAGAGACAAACTGGGTATATTCTATGTCTGTAATTGAAAAAAATATCAATTTTCATCAATTTATTCACTATGCACTAGTAAAGTTTTTTAGAAAATAAAGAGAAATTATTTAGAGCTAGTATTTAGATATGAATTCAGGCAACACAAATGAGGTACCTTTAGTCCATCTATCTAAATATTACAGAATCATAGAATATTAGGTTTGGAAGGGACCTGTAGAGATCATCCAGTCCAACCTCCCTGCAGAAGCAGGTCCCGTCTAGATCAGGTCACACAGGAACATGTCCAGGCGGGTCTTGAAGACCTCCAAGGAAGGAGCCTCCACAACCCCTCTGGGCAGCCTGGACCAGGGCTCCCTCACCTCACAGTAAAATAACTTCTTCTTATGTTTCAATGAAACTTTTTGTGTTCCAGCTTCATCCCATTACCCCTTGTCCTGTTACTAGCTACAATAGAAAAAAGGGATGCCTCAAACTCCTGACATCCACCCTTTAGATATTTGTAACTATTAATAAGATCTCTTTTGCACGAATTTTGGTTGTAACAGACATATGGAGATCCCAGAAACGTCACTAGAATTCACGAGTATTCAACGCCTCTGAAAACTAGATCATTTTAACTGTGTGCTAAACATAGTAATGGGTGGCAAGCTTCCTGCAACGCTGTTGAAAAGTTTGGCCTTAGGTCATAATTGCAAAATTATGCAAAATACAATCCAGGATTAAAAATACCCAAAAGAATTTAAGGATTTTAATGTCAAAGATAACTATCTGACTTGAGCTAAACTCACAGGGGTTCATAATTTCTAAAATGCACTGGACACTTAACTGTGAAACAAGGTGCAATTAGGTCTATGTATTTTAGAATCCTTAAACTTAAGGAATGAAGGAGTTAATATATAACTCTACACATGAGGAGAAAAGAGGATACCAGTTCTCACATATTAAGCAAAAGTTTTCTCTCATTTTTTTATAATTAGAAGATGGTCATAAAAGCAGAGACTGAGAGAAAAGAAAAAGTAACAAGGATTTATTAAATAAAAACTTTGAAAGAACAAGTACATCTGGTTGGTAACCATTTGAAGAACAGATTGAAGTGTAGGGCAAAGCTTGCTCTGAAAGATAAAGCAAATACTAAGAGTTATGTTAAACTTTACCATTTGATAATGTTATCTGAGATCCAGAATCTGTGCTGCATCACTCTGCCCTTTCCAGACATTTCCCTTTGTGTTGCAGAGTGTCAAATCCCTTTGTCATAAGGATTTTCCCCTAGCTGCAGTCAACAGAGTCTGAGTCTTGCAGTAAAAAGGGAATAAAAGAAAATCTAGATAAAAAAGCATGAAGAGCCAAGGTAGAGAGTGGGAAGAACAGATGAAACAAAAAAGTAGAGGACTGAGGTGAGGAGTGACCTTCTCTACATTCCCAGGGCTGCAACACTGCACAGTAGCAGCTAGATCCTAACTGTTGTTAGGGATTCAGATTCATTTTCTCATTCTTCATAAGGATTCCCAGAGGCAGAATCTCACTGTAATTGGTGGCGACTGTTTCACAACCTGCATAACATGGTGATATCTGTAGAAGAATAGATACTTCTCCTTTGCTAGTTTTGAGAGCAGAGATGTATTCATGTGACTGAGTTCAGCACTTTTTTTTGAGGCATGGATAATGACTTTTTAAAGTTGTCAATACTGAGATAAGCTGAAAGGATTCAGATGTCTTCAAGGCAATGCTGAAGTCCCTTGCCTCATTAGCAGTTATATACTGAGGGTTAAATTGTCACAAGTAGCTACCAGAAGATGAAAATCATCTCAACCTGCAATGACTGGCAGACTCATTCCAAGTAGAAAGTATAAGACAAAGACAGAGCTTAATACCTACAGCTGGTAGGAAGAGGCACATTCAGGTGGTGATTGGCAACTGAAGAGATTGCTAGTCTGTCCCTCCGTGTGTCCCTCTATGGCATGAGGGAATGTCAGAGTGACTGGCCTTTAGAATGATGTGACACCTTAAGTTAGATGGGAAGAGTCCTGTATGCTGCTGGAGTTGTGCATGGTCAGCTCAGATGGATAGAAATGCAGAAAAAAACCCCAGCAAAGCAATGCTTGAGATTGTTGTAAAGTCAAATAATCTAAATAAAGAATAAAGATAATGGGGTTTTTACCTCTTAGTTGATGTCACCCCAAGGAGGAGACAGATTCTCAGTGGGCAGCAGAGACTAAGCACCAAGTTGTCATGACTATGCTACTATCCAAGGGAGATACCTGTATCCATACAAGGTGGATTTTTACTGCTGGTCAAAATATAGACAGACTTCACAGTCTTTCAAAAGCCCACATTGGTAAATAAGCCATAATCTTCCTTTGGTAGAACTTGTCTTTTCTGTCACATTCCTAGACTGAAATCCACAGTGGTAGCCACCCCACAGAATCACAGAATGTTGGAAGGGACCTCTAAAGATCACCCAGTCCAATCCCCTGCCAAATCTGGTCCACCTACATCAGGTCACACAGGAATGCGTTCTGGTGGGTTTTGAAAATCTTCCAGAGAAGAAGGAAGAATCCTCCCTGGGCAGCCCGGGCCAGGGGTCCCTCACCCTTACAGGAAAGAAGTTTTTCCTTTAAGTTTAAGAGGAACTTTTTGTGCTCCAGCTTTTTTCCAGTACTCCTTCTCCTATCACTGGACACTACAGGACAACCCAGTTAAGTTTCAATCAAGGTTGTTTTGAAAATCATTCATTAAAGGTCTGTAAATTCGTCCTACTACCCCAGATTAGCTGCAGTCCTTAAGCAAGTATTTGATAGTTATGTGGATAACATTAGTGCTAAAGCAGAAATAAAGCAAAGATCCCTGAGGGATCAGGAGCACCAAGAGAACAAATTCAGACAAATACAATCCTATGGGAGCACACATCCCACCCTAAGTCCCATGAAATCCCATATCTCTTCAATAAATGTTTTGATACTCTACTGTTATATGTCATGACATTACGCCATAACAACTCCACATGCTGCTGATAGGGAAATTCAAATAGAGCAAACCAAGGGAGAAAATAGCTTTTTATTTAAGGTCTAAATTCTTACTGACTGACACTATGTAGAGCAAGATACACAACTGGCAACCAAGACCCAAGCTATAACCAAGTAGGGTAATGTTGTGCAGCAAAAGGATAATTAGAAAAGGCCTGAGAAAAACCTAGGCTCATCATTTTTCCATTGTTTTTGTCATACAGTTAATAGCTCTGTAAATTGACAATTTTAAGCACAGGTATTACATCTTTATATGCATTCCTTTTGAAGGATGTGAGCTACATAGGAATCAATACAAGGAGCTAATTTTAGCCTTAAAAATCCAAGTTCAGTTTAAAGAAATTCCCAAGTGGATTTGTCTTTGTTGCTGTCAGGAAATTAGGGCAAATGATACAAGAAGGTAAGCCTAGTATTAGGACAAAAGGTAGGCAGTCAAAAGTATTTCAAAAGTATGGAGAGATTTTAATAAATCTTGGGTCAGAGTTTTTTTTTTTTGAGCATTGTGCTTGGGAGAATAAAATCCTACTGTGCAGCCTGAAAGGGTACAGGAGAATGTAATTAGGCTTATCTGAAAAAAAAAATGGATAGATATAAAAAAAGTTGCAGTAGTCAAACAAATATATTGTGTAGCAGTGCATTATTTGATGATTGAGTGGTTAATTCTAGAGAACAAATACAATTCTGATGCCAACATGAGAATTAGAGACCTATCCTCCTGGAACTGATCACGTATCTGTCAGAGATGGTTTTCTTTGACTGGGTAATAGATGGTTTAAAGGGGAAATGAACACACTCAAACCTCTATCAAGGAATCACAGTGGCATTTGTGTTTCAGCTTTCATTTTAACCAAAATGATCCATGTTTGGATGCTTTTAAATACTACTATTAAGTAGAATAAATGCATAAAACAAAAGATATAACAAAGCCTTTTAGGAATGACCTTTCAGTCCTGGTCTCTAGAAATATCTAAACCAAATGATAGCCATCCAACAACCAAATAAAACCCTAATATCTGATAATATAAATCAACCCATGGGAATTTAAGATTCAGTCCTCGTCAGAGAGCATCAAAAAAGCCAAGATTTTTGAAAGCCTCTTAATTATATTCAGAACATAGCATATTCTGAAATTCAACCTTCTTCAAGGTGCCTCTAGCTGAGCACGTAATACCTGAATCACCTGCAATAATTAATTGCTTTTCCAAAACCTGGACTAGGATCTAGTATTCCAGGATTTGCTCAAAGTCAGGACAGCAATATCTGGTCCTTTAATGAGATTTCTTTCTCATACATACTCTTCTGAGATGCATGAAGGGGATGTAACATACACTTTTCAGAGTGATACTGAGTTCGGAAAGCTTCCAGCAGTATTTCAGATGCTATCACAACACAAACAAATCCAACAGCAATAAACCGTGTTTGTTATTAGATATCTTTTTAAAAAAATAAGCGTGGAAGAAAAATTGTCAGCAAATTGGACCATCTGAGGCTTTTTACTTTCCTCCTGATTTATAGCTATAATGCTCCTGCAAATTTTAAGCTAGTATCAAATCCCTGCAGAATCTTTATCCGTCTTGAACCAAATAATTGTCTGCTGCAGTAACACCAATTTTCCTGTGCCTCTAGGCTTGTAGGCTTTGATAGAAAGTTCTTTTGGATGCTAATTTATTTGATTATATTACAGTGAGATAAATCTGTTTGCAGCCAGCTTCTAGTAATGTGAAGGAATACAAACCCACATCAATAGTGTATATTCCAGAAACGTTATGAAAACTAGAAATAGGAGGTGGAAATTCCAGCAAAATATATGGGATCCCCTCCAAGTAACAGGATCATTCACTCTATATGACCATACTAAGGGCTACTAAGGACAGTGGAGATTAAAGGGTAGGCTAGGGAGGCTCAGGGGATCAGATTTACTCTTAAGTAGATCCAGCTCTCTAAATGTATTGCCTTGCAACGTGGTTGTCTGGAGTCTCAATAGATGATACAGAGAAATGAGCACCTCTGGAGAACATATTTCTGATCCTAAGGCAGAGATCTATGATAGATAGATATTTTTTGGTGGCTTTATGTTTTTATGGATGGAGGGAAACTTAGGTGCTTTTTGCATAAGCAAAGATGGCCATCATAGAACCAGGGTATTAATCAGCACATTTCTGATATTATTCTTTTATATGACACTTTTGCATGACAAACAAATTGCAGATTTATATAGACATCCTTTAGTGCATTGAGAAGTAAACTTGATTTTTAAGCTGGGATATTTACCAACAGATGTAAACAAGTTCCTACTTTCAGAAATCTGTCTTCAAGCAATCTAAATCCCACTGATTTCCGTAGACTTGCTGACAAAGGGTAATTAAACCCCTCAGTTACCTCTGTGCTTTCGGACCAGGACAGTGACACTGACATCCTTGTCCTTGCCTGAGTGGGAAATTGATTTCTTTAAACTAAAAAAAAAAAACCCAAAACCATCAAAAAACTCTGCCACTCCCTTATTGAGTTACAGGTGAACTTGTATAAGCAGTAAAATGTCCATAAAAATAACTGTTACTCATAATACTCCATTTAGGGTTTGGCTCTTTGTTCCCTTTAGAAAATAAGCTTATGTTTTAAAACAGATGTATTTTAATGTTTTTAAAAATACTACTACTACTACTACTATTTATTCACCTTCTAAGTAAACAAAGGAGGTCAGGACTGTGAATCTTCAGCCTACTGATTTTTTTTGTGTTGCTCTCTTACATGCCCTTGGATATTATTGCAGTGACTCCATTGTTCTTCTGTAGAGGTTTTGAAAGCAAGTCATTGCTCCTGGAACTCTGTGGGTTGTGGGAAATCATATTTTTGAAGCTGCATTGGTCTCAAGAAAGCAGTATTTCAAAATCTTTATTAACCATAGGTAGCTACTATTCCAGTAACCTCACTGAGTTCTCTGTTCTTTGCTAAGCAACAAGACAATTAACTTGACCTATGTCTTTGTAAATTTAAGTCAGGTCTTCAGCAGTTAATTACAGCAAAATGATAGCAAAATTACACTTAAAGCTGTGCAGTTTTCATTTCAGTAGGGGTGATAATATTTTCTGAAAACTTGTAGGCACTGAATTATAACATTAATTTGAACAGGTTATTGTAATCTATGTGATGATTAAAGTTTCTAGGACGATTTGAAGGTAAAAGAGAAGCCTCATCTGTGCGAAGGTAGGAAAGTATTTAAGTGAATGGTCTAGGTGACAGACAGGAAGACAGATTTTGGGCTATATTCTGTGTTGTTTTGCTTCTCTCGAGGTCATGGGACATTTTCCCACAGTAGCTTCAGTTATAAGCAGTACATTTTCAGATAAAATATATCGTGACACTTAAGGCATACAGTTTAAATATCTCCATCAATTTAAAGTTAAAAAATTATGGAGTTCCATAGGTTCTCCCTTTTATGAATAAGTGATAAAACAAGCTTTTGTATTTGGGATTTTCCTCTCGATGCACTCCATACAAAGTGGCATTTTCTGCTATTCTGATTTTGCAGTAGGTCTACTTTAAAAATCCCACATCATTTGTGAACTGAAGCAGTAAGTTGGTTTGTTTTTATAAAATCAGTTCTGAGTTGAGAATTCAGGTATGTATTACTCATTCAAAAAGAAACCAATAATGAAGACTAGTAGCAAACTATGTATGTCACCTATTGCATAGTTTGCTTGCTTTAAACAAGTATTGATGAATTATGAAAGACTGTTTTTGCTTTCTCAGTACCTGTAAATTAACCTATGCAGAAATGTGATGGTTACAGACTATCACATGATGAAGGATGTTCCTGTCTTTTTATTGAAACTATCTCAGGGTTCTCACTACTCCCACTGCAACAAATGCAGTTCAGTTTGCATGCCTGAATTTTAGTTGCTCTTGGTCCTTCAGAGATCCAAAGTAAGAGCCACTGAAAATTTGGCTTTAAAACAAAAATGCAGCCACACCGGTGGAACTGTTTCAGAACAAGCAGTCATTACTCTGGGGTATCAGAGGGAAACCACTTGAGAGTACTTAAGTGAAACTATTTTCTCACTACTGCAGCACATCTGTATAGGTGCAATGCAGATGCAAGCAAGATAGTTGCATCAGTGCAGAAACCTAATGCAGGGGAAAAACTCTTTACCTCTGAAAGTCACTGTTACTCAGAGAAAGTGATGTTATAAAATCACATAAGGTGTTTCTGTGTCCTCTGTTATAGTCAGTGCTTATTAGAGTCTAACTCTTCTTGAAGCATCCCAGAACAGGAGCTAACATAAATACAGCTGATAAAACTTCTGTTTTCTTTCTCTTAACCCAATAGGCATCTTAGTGATACTGTGATATCAAATGTGTTGGATCACAGACCAGGTCCATGACAGGCACAAGTTCAGTGTCATTACTGCAGACAAAATTCTGCTGCCAGTTTTCCCTCTGTTCCCCACACAGCCATTGGGCAATGCTGTCAGACACCAGCAACTTGAAAAGCTAAACTTTCCAGAGACAACCTTTTATAGAGACATTGGAGGTGATTTTTCCATCCTTACGTATGGACTTATTCTCATGTCTCCTTCCAATTTTCTCCCTGTCAGTTCTTTAAGATTTTGGTATATCAGCAAAATAACTGTTTCTAGTCTGTTACTTTCTGCTTGGAATTTCTTCATTAAACAGTTGTGTGGTTGAAGTGAAGCATTAGTTCTGACAATACTATTGCAGGGAATCCAGAATGTGGGAAGAAAAGTTGGTGTTTCACAGCAGGGAACAAAAATGGGATGAATTCATGGCAAATGTTGACCTCTTAAAGGAGGGCTCATAAGAGCACTGGAGGTTTGCAATGGCTGGTGCATCCAGTGTAGAGTTCTCAAAAATACATGAAGATACATGACCGTATTGGTATCTTAAAACTGGAGCAATCACAATTCCCAAATACTTATCTAGAAAAAGAAAGAGTGTAATTCAAAACATCTGCCTACTAGCTTCTTAATCTATTGTTCAGTGAGGATTCACTGCTCATTTTATTGTATTGATAAATATATATATACACACACACATATATATGTAAATATCTAATATGGGTAGGGCCAGACCCTGGCTGGAGGTCAGTGCTGTAGTTCTATAGCTTGAGAATACAAGCTAGTGTAAGAGAGTGTAATAGGGATGAGATTTTGTTTTTCCTTTCTGCATTTATTTTTTTCCCCAGAGCTTGAATAATAAAGATAAACATTCTTCTATTAACTTAATTCATTCCTTCTTCAGTCATGTTTGCATTCATTATTAACTTCCTAGGAAGACGTAGCTATGTGATCTTATATCTACAAAAAAAACCAGCTCTCCTCCTGCTCTTCTCTCCATTTCCTTTTGATTTTTGAAATGCATTAGTCAATCCTAGTCTAATTTCAATAGAAGAAGGTAGGAAATTCAGAGAGAATTCAATAACCACAAGGATAGTGAAATATGCTGTTGGGTGGAGAAAAGAGAAGGGAATCAACACCCTCTAAATTGAAAAGACAGGAAGAATTCACGTTAGCCAATTTCTGTGGTGGCAGCTGGCCAGCCTCGCAAGTACTGGCCCACAACTGGCACGTATAGCTCTCAAATATGCATAATGCACACTGTTTCTCACACGGCAAGATGCCGAGAGTCCCAGAGGGAGAGCTACAGTTAGTGCTGTGAAGGCAAAAACTTATAACAAAGCTGGCTTTGCTAGCTCCTCTGCTCATAGAACAATTCCTTTCATCCTCTCATTGTTGCTGA
Source organism: Urocolius indicus (assembly GCA_013401255.1). Taxonomy (NCBI): domain Eukaryota; kingdom Metazoa; phylum Chordata; class Aves; order Coliiformes; family Coliidae; genus Urocolius; species Urocolius indicus. The sequence continues at coordinate 57,150 of WBNH01008350.1, forward strand.
TCCAGGAACCACATCCATTTGCATCAAACACAAGTTACTGAACTTGCTCAGGAGAAACCAGGTGATCATAGATCAAAAGAAATGTATAAAGTAAACATCAAAGTGACCTGTGCCAGTGGAAGGTAGAAGCTGAGTGGCTGCATCGAGGCCATGCAAATTCCACAGTCATAAATAGGCAACATCCATTGTATTTTAATATTCCCAACCAGTCTATGGCATCACATTTCAGGAAAAGTAGTTATGAAGTACAGCAAACACGTTGAATAAGTCAGTAATCATGAAATCATTTGCTGAGCTCTAATGATTTCCTCTCTCATTATGCACAGGACTGACGATGATGGGATTTCAGATTTAATGAATGAAACTTTTGTAACAGGAAGCACCTGAGAGAAACAAATAAGACATGGTAGCTAGTGCATGCTTTAGGTATTCACCTCTGGAGACATGTGGTCCAATCTCTTTTAGATCACAACAATGAAGAGGAGAGAGATGTCCCTGTGTCTTCCCAACAATAACATTACTCTTAACTGTCAGTGGTGTGAGAGAGAGGAGTACAGGAGTGTACAGTCCCTTGCAGGATGCCAACACTGGACAGTGTAACAAAGAGGATTGTATCTGACACAGCACCTTTAAAGAGTTATTTAGTTTCCCAGAGAAGTGGGAAGCTTGCCTAATACATAATGACCCAAATCGTTTTGCAATACATTCTTCTAAGTGAGCTTGGCCGTGTAGTTTTTCATTGAAAAAAACCCCTTGGTTTTCTAGGGGTGCAGAGAAAGATCAGTGCATAAAAGACCATCTGTCTCCTTGCTGCTAACAGACTAAAAGATTATATTTTTCTTGTCTAGAGCAGGTTGCAAACCTCCCAGTCTGGAGGCAGAGAACATTTATTATCTCTGTGAAGCACTAGCCTGCAACAAGCTTTTCCTTTTTCTGCAAAATGCTGTCATGGGATAATCACTTGGCTGCTCAATGGGCTCACATGAGTGTGGGCTCCTGGAGCCTCTCACACCCGAGACACACAAATTCATATATCAGGTATAGAAGGTTTGGCTTCAAGATTGGATATAGCTGTGTCTTTCCACCAGGTATATAAGCTGGCCTTCCAGCAGGAAAACTTTCCTTCATGATTACTGATAAAGCGTTTGGGAAAGAAGTGAGATCTTTCCACCTGTTAGAAGTAGCAATCCAGACATGATTTCCTGAAATGTGGCCAGTTTTGTGTAATGAGCGGAACAGAGTTGTTTGACTTTTATTACTGCTTACACTAGTGTACCATTTGGAGCCTAGAGCCCTTCCATGCTATGTGCTTTGCCAACTCAAAATAATAACCACTTCCAGTCCTGGGGGACTGTAGTGTGAATAGGTAAGGCAGGAAAAGAAAATAAAGACTGATATTCCTGTTTCAACAATGGAAAATAGGCATGGAGATACTGAGCAGTCTGCCCAGAATAACACAGGGATAGAAGGTCAAGGGTGGGAGATATAATCAAGTCTTTCCTTAGCTTCCTCATTGCCCTGTCTCTGCACCTTTTCAGTTGGGGTTGTTCACACCCTATGCATGTGTTTACACTTGTGTCAAGAGAATATGAATGCATTAATAGTCTTTAACATTTACAACAGATAGGTACAGGAAGCATGATCCACAATGGTGAGTTGTTCTATCCTTGCTTTTGGGTGTCTCATTAAAAATATAGTTACTTGCCCACTTACACACTACACGTGTTGTGGGCTAGTGTGATATCAAGTTAATATTTAATAGTTTGAAAGTGGTATGCTATCCTCAGGGAGTGATACCTTCTATATGTAAAGCATAATCTCATATTTGGTGGATATGAGTTTTCCACATGTCCCTGGATCAGCTGCTGCTACTACCAGATAGGCTTATCTAGATACTTACAGGGCTAAAAAATTGTATATGTACATCATTTGGATTGTGGTCTGTATATCCTATCAACCACATTCAATTGCTTGTATCTTGGGATCATATTTTTTCTTGGAAAAAAAAATACTGGATTTCTTGCCTTCTCCCTTCCCTGCATGATTTTTAGGCATCTTGATTATCAATATGCTCATTATGCGATTCATAAAGTATAGATAAGAAGACAGGACTGTGTACAGTGTGAAATTGAAACCCCTAACTTCATTATAATATCAAAATATGAGCCACTATAGAGCCAAACTGTGAGGCACTGTAGCACTGATATTCCTTGTGGGGCCAGCTAAAGCAAGAGATTGATTGTAATGTTTTCTTCTTGGTCCATGTATTTTGAGGATAAAAAAACACTTCAGTCATAAATTGTTTGATGAAGGCAAGCACAGAAGAGAAGTGGGAGCTGGGAGAAATGTTCAGCTCCCTTCCAGGTGAAAAACACAATGAGACTCCAGTGATAGGTTTTTCATCTGAGAGTTCTGGGAGTTCACACAGCTTGTAAGAAAACACACTTCACATGGCCATCATCTTTCCATGGAGAAGTTAGCTCTAGCTTCCACCAGCCAGACCTTACAGATTCTCCAACAGAGCAATTTAATTGTGCTTTTTGGCTTTTGTTGTTGTTGTGTTTTTTGCTTTTGGTTTCCATCATGCAACAACATAATGCCATGTCAGAGTCCCCTTCACACCAGCTGCCACAGAGCAGGGCCATACCACGTCTCTGACTTGCTTGAGAAACCAGAAGAGTCACAAGGCTGTGGACTTGATACTCTGCTGCTTCTCCTGCAGCTGCTCAAGATCAAACTCAGCATAGTGGTTTTCCATCTCTCTGGCTGGCTATTCCTGCACAGTATGCCATTAATAGTAGACTATGAGAATGACTGTGCTGGGTCAGACTAAAAATCTTCCTAGCCCGGTATTCTGCTTCAGACAGTAATTGACTCTGGATGCCTGGAATGACTATTGGAGCAGGCATGCATGTCATCCTACTTCTTCAAAGGACTTGTTCAATTTCTATCAGCTTGTGGCTTAGAGCTCTGCTAAATAGAAGTTGGTGTTTTCATATTTAACTGACCTCAAGGTAGGACATTTATTCCTTCAAATCTCTTCAGTTTCTTTCTGCACTGATGTAAATAAGTGATGGCCCATTATGTTCCTCAACTCACTGTTGATTAGGCTCAGATCAGAACAAAGAGCCACACAGCTGCTTGCTCACTCCTCCCCTTCCTGGCAGGCTGGGGAAGAAAAAGGTCTTGAGGACCTCATGGAACTCCCCAAGGATAAGGAAGGCTCACTCACCACTTATGTTCTCAAACAAAACAGACAAGACTACTCGACTTGGGCAAGAAAACAAAACAAAAAAAATCAAAAAACATTCAATCTGTCACCAATGAAAAACATAATAAACAGAAAACAACACAGAGTGGAATGATGATGAAGAGCACAACCACCTTCCCACTAAACTTCTTTTCTTTCCAGGCTCAGGCACTTAATCCCAGTGTCTTTACCTCATCCTGCCCAGAGAGGCAGAGGGGCCAGGGAATGGAGGTGCAGTCAGTCTCTCACTGATGGCTCCTGCCACTTGTCTCATCTCAGTGTAGGAGGATTCCTCATCATTTCTCTGCTCCAGCTCAGGTCCCTTTTGTGCTCGATAGTCTTGAATGGACCTCTCAGATGAGTGTCAATTGTGAGGGCAGCTCCTCACCACCTCCTCCCATGTGAATCTGCCCTGCCAGTGTTCATTCCAGCCCATCCTGCACCATGGCCACCTCCCCACACAGTTCTGTCCCTTCTGGATGTGATCACCCCTCTGCTCTGAAGTTCTCCTGGACTTGTGGGCAAGTTCCAGCCCTGTCAATGCCCTCTGTGTGTTCCAGGATGACAGTTGTCATCTCACCATGGGCTGCAGTAGGGTCTCTGGTCTGACACACCTCTTCCTTTTCTTCCTCACTGACTATGGGGTTTGCATGGTCACCTCCGTCATGTCTCACTCCTTCCACCTCCTTCTCCTGCTGCAAATTCCCCTTCTTAAACAGTGATGGCAGAGGCACGACGTTGGCCTGAATGGTACCAAAGGTGGGTCTGACCCATAGCCGGGGGAAGCTTCAAGAAGTGCTTATAGGGGCAACTACAGGCCCCTTCCCTGGTACCAAGGAAAAAGCAGCTGTACACAAACCCAACATATCCACTTACATTGGATGCTTCATACCTACTCTTTGCTTAGGCATACTCATGGGAGAGGCTTTCTACTGTGCAGAGAAGATGGATGAAGAAAAAAAAGCTCTACTTTATGCTGCGAAAGCCATGCTTTCATGCAGAGAACATAATCCAAGATCCTACAGACAGGAAGGAGGAGATACCGAGTTTTAAATGTCTGCTGAGAACTGTGTGAAATAAAAAGCACTTGAATTATTTGCATGCTGTTTGGTAGAAAGGATTCAAGTCCATTTCATATAATTTTACTGTATATCTACATTGTATATTTACAAGTTTCTTGCTTTATTATATAGTTCCAGTCCCCAAGGTCTATGCTTCCACTACTGTTATCTTAAAGAGTAAAATTTGTTACTGTTGTAGAGTTGGCAGAAACAGAGTAACGTATATATGAACTTGTGTCTCTACATCCATCCAAGATAGGCAGCTGTAGCTTTAATATGGTCTTTCTTTCCTTGCCAGCAGATTAGAAAACGGTTCTTGAAAAGAAGGATACCAAGGGAAAACATCGTTTCATGTCTATACCAAGGCAGTACTCCAGCTGGCATTGGTCACTATTTACTCAATGTTTTACATATGGGATCAACAAGGGAGTTGTAAAAAAGATCCAGGAAAGTAGAAAGGATATTATCTATCTTTCTTTCATTTCTTTTAATATTTAGTGCAGTGTCATCCTACAAGACAATGGCAGTACATACAGGTAGGATGGATTAAGGATTTGGGCACTAACTGGCTTTCATGTTTCTGCTCTGCCACAGACCTTCCATGTAGCCTCATGAAAGGTATTCAGAGCCAGATCTGATACAGTAAGGTGTGACCACATCAAAAAAAGAAACACTTTGAGAGAGGCTCATCATCAAATGAGCTGTGACATCTCCACAGGCAGTACAGAGTCATGTAGAGACATAACTCAGGATTGGGCAGAGGGCTGGTGTAGACTTCTCAAAGTTGGCTACTTCTAATTAACATGGCAGAGATGTGATATTTCCACATCTCACTCTATTGCAAGGCATAGCAAATACCACACAGATGGAAAACAGTGAAAGCAGATTCCTGGATCCTGAGCTACGATCATGACAATCTCTTCAGATCCTGAATCTTCTTCAGATTCCTGTATTCTAAAGATCTTGCACTATTTTAAACTTAAATATTCTTTGGGCAGTCAAAATCCAAGTTTTGCATTTTCTTCCAGCTAGATCTGTCCTGGTAAGGCTGAGAGACATGACTTCTCTGGTGCAGAAACCATTTCTAAGTCCCATGTTGGGGCTTATTCCTTTAAATCTTCTCAGACTGTACCTGACACAGATCAGTGGAATTGATTTTCCCACCTTTGCAGTCATGATAACTGTTTGTTTGGAAGAGTGACTAAAAAATAACAAGCCAAACTTTGTGTAGGATGGAGCACTCACATGGGCTCCATCCCATGGCCCATATCTGCTGTCACCCAGCTTCCATGTGTCCCACATATGCAGCTGACGTCCTCACCTCAGGCTGTTTTATCCTACCTCTGTAAAACATGTCAGCATCCAGGAAGCGATTGGACTGGAGAGAATGTATGTGTGACTAAACACACTGTAAAGTATAAAATCTAGAGAATCAGTGATGTATGGACTATGAAGGCTAGTATATATAAAAGAAAATTCCAACAAATATCCCAGTTTGGGTACCTGAATTCTCTTTTTTTTTGGCACCTTAAATTGCACTGAAGCCCTTGGGACGTAGACACCTGTAAAGGCAGTTGCAGATTTGGGCTGAAGTCTCTTTCCAAAGAGTTTAAGCAATTTGTAGAAGTAAAGTTTTTGTGTCAGATAGCTGCAAGTGACATATTTTAAATCCACTACTTTGAGAAATTAATGTCAGGTCCCTCATTTGAATGTTAAAGTGGAAGACTAGTTTTGCTTTGTATGTTCTTACTGGGAAATATCTTCTAGATAAGATAGTGAGTCAGATCCTAGGTCAGAGAAGACATGCAAAGATGTGCAACTCTTAAAACTAGTTAAGAGACCAGAGCACTTCACTAGGGAGGGCATTACACAAATGGACATGAGATAATAGGTCCTTTTTCCCTCAATTTAAAATATATAATCCAGAAGAAAATACATGAACATCAGGGCCATCTCCTACTACCCAATTATTCAGAAAGAATTCAGTCCAGGCTCTGCCACAGAGAAGCACTTAGACTTTCTCATAAAAATGTGAGTCTCTGGCAAAGTGAATACTCTAGGAGGTCAAATGCATTACCACTCAGTGCAGTATCACTTCCAACAGCCTGAATGAAGGATTAACGAAGATGACTTGACATTTACCTAGATTCATGTGCAGCTAATAGGGTTGAAAAAAGTGCTTGATGAATAATTTATATCCAGTAATTCACAGATGGAAAGATTCATTTTCCCATAAGCATAAGGGAAGGGGCATGCTGGGACATCAGACAGAAAATAATACCCTTAATACCATAACATCCTTATCAATGGAAAGAGAGGTCAAAACTTCCTGGTTCAGTATCATGGCCACTTCCATTAAGGAAATAATTTTAATTACATAAAAGGTTACAGCACCTCTCTTTTTTTTTCTAGGAAAGTATTTTGGAGTAATTAGCAAAAACCCATCACAGATGAGCTCTTTGTTGTTGGTACATGGAGAGGCTGCACGTTATCACAGAGTCACAGAAGAGTTGAACTGAGAAGAGACCTCTGGAGATCATCTGCTCCAATATCCATTATCAGAGAAATACCACCTACAGCAAGTTGCCAAGGAAAGTGTCCAGCTCGGTTGGAAAATCTCTAAGGATGGAGACTCCAAAACCTCTCTGGGAAACTTGTTCCCATTCAATTACCTTGACAGTAAAAATATTTATATTGTATTTAAATTGATTTATTGCATTTCAGTTTCTGACCAAAGACTTTTCTCCTGCTACTAGGTACCACTGAGGAGAGTCTGGCTCTATCATCTTTACTCCCTCATCAGTTATTTATACATACTGAAAAAAGTCCTCAGTATGGAAGATCTCTCAAATCCAAACAGCCCCAACGCTTAGCCTTTCTTCACTGAGAGATGTTTCAATACATTAGTCATTTTTGTGACTCTTTACTGGACATGCTTGGACAAATGTCCTTGTCTCTCTTGTACAGGGGAGCCCAAAACTGAACCAAATACTCCATATATGTCTCACCAGCAGAGAAGAAAGTTCATCTCCCTTAACCTGTTGGCAATTTCTTCCTAATGCAGCCCAAGATAATGTTGGGGTTTTTTTCTGTTTCTCGCTCATAGTCAATTTGGCATAGTTTTCTGCAAAGATGATTTTTATTTAGTCAATCCTTGGTGTGTTCATGGAGTTATTTCTCCCCAAATTCAAGACTTTGGACATCCCCTTGTTGATTTCCATGAAGTTGATTCATTCCTCTGGCATGCTGCCTCTGGAGGGCAGCATGTCCAGATCCAGCAGTTCAGCCAGTGTTTAGTCCACCCCACTCTCCTCATTCAGCCCATACTTCAGCTTGTCTGTGAGGATCTTACAGCAGGCAGTGTCAAAAGCCTTGCTGAAGTCTACATAGTCAATGTCCACTGCTATCCCCTCATCTATCAAGCCAGTTATTTTCATTGCAGAAGTTTATCCAGTGCATCAAGCATGACTTCCTCTTTGTGAATCCACTCTTACCATTGCTGAAAATTTCATGGGCTTTTATGTGCCTGACTGCTCCTGATAGCCTTCATGTGCCTGGAAATGTTTTCCAGGATTAGTTGTCCATTACTTGCTCAGGGATGACAGTGAGGCTGGCTGACCAAATTGTCATTCCCTGGGTCCTCTTTCCTGATTTTTTTGTAGACAGACTTTTGTGACATTTGCTTTCATCCAGTTTGCAGGCTCTTCTTCCAATTAACCCAGTCATTCAAAGATTATTGAGAGTGGCCTTGCAGTGGCTTCAACCAGCTCAGGATCTATGGACTTCTGCATATCTATTTTCTTTAAGCATTCTTTAACCTGATCTTCTTCCACCAATACCCTTAATGGAAGAGATCTATTGATCTTTACCCCCACACAGTTGAATTGGGCTTCATTTAATCCTGTATTGTTCATTGCAAGTCCACAAAATTCCAAACTCTGTTTACTAGCTCTGTCCAGTATAACCTTAGTTGATTGCTGGCTGTTATTTCCCAGAAAGGAAAGACTGAAGAAAGGTAGAAGGTATGATGATGTCCTCAAGTCAATGCTACTATCTTCTGTTGTGGTGGTATTTGGACTATGGATGCAGCAAGTCCTTGAGTTCACAAGGAAAGGTGAATACAAACCTTTGTAATCTTTCAGATTACAATTAAGAAGAACAACTGTTCATGGAAGGAGTGACAACTATTTGTCACTGTGCATCTGGTGTTCTTCAAAACTCTTCCTGTTAAGCCTCACAACTACTTGTAAGAGAAGATTATAGAAAAAATGGCTTGCCTAGAGACAACATTAATGAGGTTGATTCAATTTAGAAAGCATTGCTGTCGGCTTTTATCCATTAAAGTGATGGGACCACAAATCAAGCACAACTTTCAAGATAGTGTCCAGAGAATTCAGTAATATTCCTGTGAAGACCATGGTGCCTTTTAAATTCAAAAAGCTGGGTTTTACACTGACTGGAATAGTTACCATTTTAATCAGGACAACTGAAAGGATTTAGGCATAGCAGCGAAAGACTGATTTTTTCAGAACAAGATGCTATGTCCTTGCTTCTCCTCTTGATTTCAGTCAGCTAAGTAGTTTCCTGGTTTTCAACAATTTCCACACAATTTCTTTATTCTCTTCAACAGTCTCCTAGTCCTAACCTGTAGCCTTTCAGGTCTTGATAAACTCTCAGTGTCTGTGTCTTCCTGCTCCTCCCATATGCTTCATCTTGAAACCTTCTTAAGGAGGTCATTTTAGTCCTAAAAGATCAACTCCCTCTCCCTCTGTAGATTTTTATCTGACCCACTCACTTTTTGAAGACCTGTGGCTTATGTTACACCAGAAACTCTTTGCCATGATCTCTTAGCTGAAAAGCCTCTGTCCTGTTGATGTAATATTTCAGCAAGTTGAGTTTTACTTGTGATCAACATTCTTCTTTCTCCATAGCTGGGTTGATTTGTAGTCCAGTGCAGTGTGAGTACTTCAATACAGCATCCTTGAGCCAACTGGCTTCACATCTTCTTTGATCCCTACATTACAGCTGAACTTTAGTCTGAAGGTGCATTTAAATTAATTGCAAAATTTGTCAGGCTTACAACAGATGAAAAATGTCTTCACCCTTGTTCTTGGTAAATAGGAAAAGATGTAACCAAGCTGGTGTGAAGGATTCTGGTCAAACTCCCTGAGGCTGCACAGAAGGGTTAAGTCTTCAGGGACATGAAGTCAGGACATCTGCCTCTAATGCTAGAATCTTCTTCTAAGGGCTTGGGTATGCCTTGACTTTAGTGGCACAAATCATACACAGCTCTCATCAACGTGGGATGATCATAGAATCATTTCAGCTGGAAAGGGACCTTTAAGATTATCAAGTCCAGCTTTTGTTCCAGCCCTATCAACCACTAGACCATTTCCCTAAGTACAACATCCAAACATCTCTTAAACACTTCCAAGGACAGTGACTCCAGCACCTCTCTGGGCAGCCCCTTCCAATGCCTGACAACCCTTTCAGTAAAGTAATTCTTCCTAATAGCCAGCCTGATCATGGGATCTCAAAGAAAAGTGGAACCAGTGCTACGAGTGAAGCTGTTAGAGCTCCATAAAGTGGCTCAGCACAGCATAGATTGTGCCCACAGTCTGCTCGTGAGCAGATATTGGCCATATCGTTAAGGGGAGGAAACACCAGAGAACAGCAAATCCTGTTAAATCACATTCTGCATAAAAAGCTCCGAATTGTGTGACTTCTAAAGCAGGATATTTAATTAGAGGCTGAACTCCTTCTCTAGAACAAACTGTCAGAAGCACAGAGCCCTTCATGTGTTGCTTTGTACACTCAGCTCAAGTTCTGTCTTTTTGTGTATGCAGAAACTCTGCGAGACTGTCTGTCTGCATGTATTACAGTCACTGGCAGCTGCATCTCCTCAGGGACATATTTGTGGAATACCAGCTATTCGGTGTCATCTTTTTCACTCAGTGGGGAAAAGAGAAATCACTACAGAACAAACCCAAAACCAACCTTTCCTCAACTTGAGGATCTGATGGTAACGCACCTCTCTCATCTTGCTAGACCACCAGCATGGATGAGGTGAAATAATTTGTTGAATGTCCTCAGGAGACTGAGACTTCTTGCACTCTGTTGGATGTGTTGTACCTCAGGCAAAGTTTCCATGCTGTTCTGATACTGCACCCAAGGCAAAGATTCTTGCTTTTCTGTAAATTATGGCTGAATTTTAACAAGAGTTAACTTCTAGTTCGAGTCTGAAAAGCTTCTGAGTGCATTGAACCAAATGCAAAGGGACCTGAGATTCAGCTACCAGAATGGAAAGACAAATAATAGTGATAGGGGATAGAAAGGAATCAGTTTGCCAAAAACCAAAATAAATTGGACAACATAAGCATATTCAATTCAAGCCAAGTGAAAAAATCCTTTTGCTGAATACAAAACTTCAACACTTCTAGTTTGGAGCACTAAGATGAAAAAAAACCACCAAAAACATTACGAACTATATTCTCTCATTGGATAAAAGGAGATACTTACTTACCTTAGCTGCCAAAACACTGACCCTGAATGCAGGAGGCATAGATTTCATCCCTGTTTTTGTTTTGGTGTTTGGAAAAACCATATCTCTGTATTTAATTCTTCTGATGTGGGTTAATATGAGGCATATTTATTTCTTTTACCATTTTTCCAATTTGCTAGTACATTCTTGGTGTAGCTATTAGGAGGTGATTATCTTGCTTCCCATGTGTGTCCCAGTTTACACTTGGATTCAGGGAATATCAAACACAAAATAGGACCCCTTTGACAGGAGGAAGGAGAAAATAGCACTACAATCCTCTCTTGAGGATGCAGTCATTGAAACAAGGAGATCATACATGAGCTAAGGCTTCAGCCTCCAGGGAATAATAATATGTCTACAGCAGTACAGAGAAGTCTGAGCTGGATCTTAATAAACTGCTATTTCATTTTCACCAAGGCAAGGAAGAAGAATGAGTTTAGCAGTCAAGAAAATTAATAACCAAACCTTGTGCCAGGTGAAAGTGTAATTAGCAATGCCAGATGGAACTGCATCAACAGGAGGCATTGAATGCTCCCTATATCTCTCACAGGAATATGCCACGTAGCAGAGCATGGGCATTCCTCTGGGACAGAGAAGCTGAAATCTCTTCAAGCAGAAGATGGAATTTGATTTAGATTTTCATTTGTGGGCTGATGCCGTAAGTCTTGGACCATTGGTTAGCATCTCCTGCTGTGGCTATTTTGCAACTCTATCTTCTTTCCTTTGTTTTCTATTTATTCTACAGCCACTGAAATCCTGAATAGCTTTGTATTGGTAAATTAACTGCTTGCCTTTTCATTTCTTACCCAGTTCTCAATTTTCTTCCATAGAGGAAGCATCCAAGGTATTGTAAAAGTGTTTTTTTTTTTTTCTAAAGGAACTCTTCAGTAAATAAACTGCATCACTGAAGACTGCTCACTTCCGTATTGAGGAGGTGGAACTCATCTAATAGTCATTACAGTACAATACTTCCCCTCCAAGCACTCCCAGGAGGCTCTCTTTATCTGGGAAAGGGTAATGGAATATTCACACCTAATCACCATGACACAAAAATACAGTTCTTTAAACGGGGAAAATCAATTTTCCCTTAATATTTAAAATAGTAACAATGTACTTTGCAGGAGCTAAGCAGCTAGATAAGATTATACATTCACTGCTGATGATCAGGAGCACAGTGTTTGAAAAGAAGCCAGGCAAAAGGAGACATACTGTGGGGTTCAGTAATAATAACTGTTTGCAATTAAAAAGCAATTTATGTAAAAACAAACCACAAGTATTAGACGACTCTGTCCCCAGTTCAGTTCCATACTTAGTTTCAATTAAGATTTATTCCTACCATGCTGGTACAAAAAAACCAAGAGTGTTAATCCCTCAGGTTAAAGGTCTGTTTGCCATCCTTTCTGATGTTAACAGGGTTTTTATCAATTAGCAGTATCTGCTGGGGTCTGGCACATCCTGACACATAGACAACTTCTCAGCAATCACCTGGGCTTCTGGTCCCTTTTTCCTTTGCCATAGCCACACCATAACTTTATTCTGTGAGTCACAGTGGTGGCAGACATTCTATCCCTTAAAATCAGATTAGGAACTTCCACAGAAATTAATCAGATAGAAAGCTGGATCATTAACGTTCATTTTTTTCAATGGGAAGTATTTCCTTTCTGTGGGGAATTCACAGAGTCTCTTTAAAACAAACAGAACAAATCCTCAAAACTAAGAAACTTTCCAACTCAAATCTTTCCTTTTATTATGTAAAATCTTTAGGAGTGAGGGGAGGGGGCTTCTGTCTTTGTTTGCTTATGTGCTCAAGAAAAAAATTCTTTGTCCATGAGACTATGGGATAATATATAAAGGATAGTTGAACAAATCTGACTCATTTCTTCTATACAATATCCTTCTCTCCTGTGGAATTCAGTTATGTCTCATTTGTTCCTGCAATCAGCCCACAGCACTTCTTGTCTTCTTTCATTCCTTCTGGGTTTTTTTTCTCCTTCCTCTCATCCTTCCTCTTTTTCAAGGTTGGTCTAAAAATTCCAGCCCTGGGAAAACACAGGGAAAATCTAGCATTCATTATTATTGTTACCTCAAACAGATTGAAGCCTGCAGTTTAGTAATTCTATGGATGTATGCATATAATAGGTTTGATTTATTGGATATGTCAGGGGTCTATTTCATCTTTAAATCGAAAGCCACAAGGTGTAACTTGATAACTTATTAAAAAAATACCACAGTACCTAAAAACAGTGATGCCATGAAATACTTAAACACACAACAAGTTCTGGAGAGGATCTTGTCAGAAGAATATCCTGGCATTCCATTTAATGGGTGAAAATAATTATCCACAGATTGTTAGCTTTCCTTTTTACAAACAATGACTACAGTTAATTTAGTCATATCACAAGCTCGTGTTTACAAGCTTCAATCACTCCTTTAAAACAGCTCAACCTTCCCAGGGCACATGGATTGAAAAGGCATCATTTTAATGGGCTTGTAGCTAATTAAAAAGTGTGACATTCAGAATGTGGCTGGAACATGGCATAAAAAAGTAATTACAGAACAATACATCATGTCACAGACAAGTGGTTAAATGTGAGCATGTGCTGGCAAATATTATATAGGAAAATTCAGCTCAAGCTGGTTTCTTGCATGCAATTGGGACCCAGCATGTTTAAACTGGACATGAGTGGTGGATGTGTTTTCCTTACAGATAAGTTTTGCAATCCCTATGAGGTTCTGCCTTTGAGGCCAAGGTGCAGATAGATCTCTATTGTAGCAGTGGTGAGGCTTCTAGCAAACAGCTTTTGATTCCCATTTTGTGCAGTAAGAAGTAAAGATTTTCTTTCTTTGTCTGGAGTTCTGTTTCACTGACTGCATGGTCTCCTTGACTGCACCTACTAAGTAAATAAATAGATTGGGCTTGACTAGTCCCTATTTGTGTAGGTCATGCAAAATGTGCTTTCCAGAATTAATAAAGAATGCTGAGCATCACACCAGGTGCCTTTGCAGGTGGCTGAAAAGTTGTCCAGTGGAAAAGGACCTGGGAGTGTTAATTGACAACAGCTGAATATAAGCCGTCTGTATTGCCAGGTGGCCAAGAAGGCCAGTGGCATCCTGGCTTGAATCAGAAATAGTGTGGCCAGCAGGAACAGAGAAATGATTTTCCTATTCTACTAGGCATTGGTGAGGTTACACCTAGAGTACTGTGTTCAGTGGTGTGCCCCTCACTGCCAGAGGGATACTGGAGTGTCACCAGAGAAGGGCAGAGGAGCAGTTGAGGGAACTGTGGTTATTTAGCCTGGAGATGAGGAGTCTGAGAGGAGAGATGGTGCTTTTCTGCAACTCTCAGATAGGAGGTTTTAGTGAGGTGAGGGTTGGTTTCTTCTCCCATGTAATCAATTATATAGGACTAGAGAAAAGGGCCTCAAGTTGCCCCAGGGAAGGTTTAGATGTGAGATTAGGATGAATTTTTCCACTGACAGAGTTGTCAAACACTGGAAAGGGCTGCTCAGGGAGGTGAGGGAGTCCTCATCCCTGGAGCTAGTGCAAAGCCATGTAACTGAGGTGCTGAGGGCCATGAGTTAGTGGTGGGTTTGGCAGTGTGAGAGGAGAATTTGGACTTGATGACCTTAAAGGTCTTTTCCAACTGAAGTGATTATATGATTCCATGATTCTATGTAGAAAATCAGTTTCAAACAGCAGCCTGGATTTCAGTAGGCAAATCAAAACCAGCCTGAATGAGAAAGGCTGCCAAAAATTATCATTCCTTTCAGGATAAGGTCCTGCCTTCCACTAGCAATATCTACAACCCAGTCATTATGTCACGTTTGGTTGGTAGCTTCTCATCTGAGCTATCTGTATTGTTGTAACTGTATATAGCTATTTATATAAATGATTATGACTTTTCTTTACAATGCCATAAAGACTCTGGCCCTGGAGATGGAAAAGAAATGGTGCATCTGCACAAAGCTGGTGGCAGAACTTGCTGCAGAGCATAATGGAGGAGGCAGGGAAGCTCAAGAACAGAAAAGCTCATCTGTTGGAAACAGAATGAGGTTAGTCTTATTTATTTGGTTTCTGTAAGTGTAAGAGAAAAGAAGGATTTTAAGAAGGGATTTGCTAAAAAAGTAGAAGAGTCAGGTGTGGATCATCATAACTGAGGTCTCTAAATAGATATGAAAGGAAATACTGCTGTATGGTCTGATTAAGTTGAATATTTTTGTGTGCTAACCTTCTTCCCTTCTGCTGTTCAAACTATTTCTATTTATTGCAGATAATGAATTAATTTTCTTTCTTAGCTCTGCATATTGGCTCACACTATTGTAAAGATTAAAGAAGTTTTGATATATCCATTTAAAATCTTGTAAAAATCTTGGTAACTTAGCAGTCAAAATGGACACAATCATTTTTTTTTTAAAAAAAAGAAAATTAGGAATATTTATTCAGCTGTTTTTCTAAGAGGGTCATGCAAGAAAAGGGAAAAAAGAGAGAATAAAGAAAACAAATTGTGCCAGTACCATTAGATTGCTTTTATTATAATTTCTTTGGCTTATGTAAATGTAAAAGAATTTTTTCAAACCATTTATCCATAATATGGAGCATTGTACTTAATTAAAAATAGATAGATTGATACAAGAAGAGTGAGATTTTTTACAGAAGTAGTCAATGTTGGCTGAACTTTGCTTTGTTTGAAGTCAGTGGTGAAACATCCCCAGAATTCATGAAGGATAGAGTATGTTAAGGCTGAATATTTCTGAAAATTCTACCCAAATGAAGTGTGGTGAGGGATCATTTTAAAAGCATTGAAAGGTGTTGGACATTGCAATTTCCATTAAGTTCAGTTGCTCTTTTTTTTTGGCTAAAAAGTGTCTTGAGCTCTTTACAACGTATATCTCAGATTTTTGTGGAGTGTAAAGGATTCTCTTGAGCCCTTGTGGTTGGGTTCAGAAATTCAGAGTGGCTAGTAGAAAAAGGCATTAAATGCACAGATTGAAGAAACCTGCAGGCATGGGTAGTAGCAGTGTTTGGAAACTGAAATGAAACAAATGCTGCAAGAATGGATTCAGGAAATTTTAATGGAATTATTACAAGCAACTGACACAAACCTCTAAGGGCAATAACTTTCTCATACCTCTGTCTTCTTTAAAGTGAAAACCAGAAAGCATGGGTGAATGAAGCATGGCAGATGAGTTCTGGTACAGAGCTAGGAGACAGGAACTACACTGTAGCATCAGAAATGATGGTTCGACCAAGAACTTAAAAATTTGCTGTGGTTCAGAGCCTCAGGGCTGAGCAGTCAAAATTGCAAGCCAAGCTGTGCTTTCTACTACAGAGGCCCATTGGGTTTATCTTTACCATTGGGTAAGACTTAGTATGTCACATAGGACTTGTTCTTAAAGGGTCAGATGGAGAAGAAGATATAAAGTAAATCAACTGACCTGGTGGTTGTATCTCTAACAGGCCAATTGCCTATGAAAATATATGGTCTCTTTGCCACCACAGAGGCTGTAGGGAGCTGTAATGGGGCTCTGCACAGCAATTTAGAGCTTTTCATACCACAGAGATAAATGATACATTTCATTTTACACCACCCTTCTAAATCACAACAAAAAAGCAAATTCAGTTAATGCTGAAAGGCAGGAGCCCTGAGCTTTGCTTTGCTATTTATAGTGTGAGGGCCAGCTCTGGCTTAATCTTCTGGGTGTAGTTCAATATATTTCTGACCCAACCAGGTAGAACGCAAGCCTTGGCTGTATTTCCAAGCTCTCAGAGGTTTTAAGACAATCCCACAGCTTTTGCTAGAAGTAGTTTTCACAGCATACTGATAAATAATCTCAGGGAGAGTGTAATTGTCTGCAAGAAAACATCAGCTGTGAGGCAGATAAAAAATCCACCGAAAACGAAAAAACAAAAGCAAAAAAAATAGAAAGGGGATGTACTGACTTTATTTTTCCAGCAGATGTCTTTGCTGAAATCCCTCCATTCTCTGGCTCCATTTCTGCCATGTTAATTGTCATAACTATCCCCTATAGTTCCTTGGTAGGACAATTGTAACAATTATCCTGTGACTTTACACCAGCTGCCTTGGCATGCATGATGCAGTCTGCTTTGGACTCCAAACACCTGCAAACCCAGTACGTGGTGGGTGTTTGGGTACTAAACGAAACAGCTGTTGCATTTTGGGCTCATTGTCTTGGAGTGAGGGGATAGGGGGTTTGGGGATAGAGGTGGAGAAATGTCTATATGCATGAATGCCATAATTTTCCCTTTTCAAGGTTTATTCTGTGCATTCCTTTCCAGCATGCTGCATCTCAGCTGATTAAGGGATGGATGGCCCTAGCAGTTATCCGGAGATGATACAATCTGTAGGGTTCCATATGTTACCAGGCTTTGTGAGTAGCTCTGAGTAGCTAAATATAGTTGGTGGGGGGAAAGAAACAACTTCACAATTATTTTGATTTATTTCCAATTACTCCCTTTTCAGAGCTCTTAAAGGCCAGTTCACTTTGGTTTGTACACTTCTCCATTAGTGTAATCTGGAAGTTGGCAGTGAGCACTTTGGCAGTTTTACCCCAGTGAGTTTAACAACCAAACCAGAATAGCCGAGAACAGTGGTATCAGATCTGCAGAAAGAGCCATGAATGCCTTTCTCTTCTTTACCAATAACTGTTCAGTGGGATTATTAAAGAGATTTAAATGTGGGTGGCATCGATTTGAAATGCAGATGGTGTATCTTATTAAACACCATTTTAGCTATTTGTAGTGCTCAGAACAGTATTTGTCCTGAATTTAAATAATGATGTACAGTATTTGTTAAAAAACATGCTTGGGCATGTTTTGTTTAATTAGTGGCTTGAAATTTCCCAGCATATGGCTTGTCATTTGGTAAAAAGATCTGCAATTATGAACTTCCTTGAAGTTTTACTGTTTAAATGCAAAATTAACTTACTATGTTCAGCGGTTAATGGCAGGCCATTAAACATAGTATTTACTAAACAAAAGCCATACAGAAGCAGCTCAGTCCGCCTGCGCCATCTGCACCTATAACACCGTCCATCTTTTGGTTCATAGGAAGTGGACTGGACCCAGTTTGCTCCCAATGAATCATTACCAGAGTTTTGCTGCACGTCTGTGCAAATGACATCGTGTCTGTTCATTATCTTTAAAGGCCTGGATGTGCTGCTTTAGAAACATCAATTTCATTTTCATTCTTTAGGAAAGGAACCAGACCATCTGCTTAGATATCTAATACTTTCTGAAGTGCTGCAGAATTCTTTTTCCTTGTCAGAATTTGGATGGCCTTTTAAAGTTTTTGGAACTTTTACTTACTCTCTTGTTCATTTTTCATTAGGAAATGGAAATGAGAGTCTGGAAGACTGAAGGATGACACATGTTTTTTTGTGTGTGTGTGTTCCCTTAACTTACCTGCTTAGTTCCTACTCCTCATCACGACAGATGACTAATTCAGCGTCTGACTCCCTTCCACCAGCTCGAGCCAGTTTCTCCTTCCACCCCCTTCATCATTGCCTCGTCCCAGCAGAGCTGATGAAAAGACTTGCCTGGGGCTTCTCAGTCAGCCCTCATTGCAAGCAATATTATGCACTCAAATGACTCACAAATTGGAGGATTCTCATTTTTAGTCTTGAGAATTATTTATCTGAGAAAACAAAGAGAGAAGCAATGAAGCCTGATGAAGAAGTGTGAAGGGAATGACCCTCAGCCTCGCATATTAGTTTACTTCACAGGTACTGTTCCATGGCTTTATCACACACTACACTTTTTCAGACACAGACAGCAGGATCCATCCCAGTGTATTATGGACATTTACACATGGGCCAGGCCTTCCTAGGTTTAGTGCTTATTTGTGAAAGGAATAGAATCTTTTAGGGTTTTACCTGTTCTACACATTTCCCTCTGGAAGAGATGTATGACAGCCTTGAAGTGCCCATTTCTCTTCATTAACTATGAAGGGAGTGTAGCTATCTACTATGTACATGTCTGCTTTTGGAAATACATACCCCTAGCGCAATATTCACAAAGCATCATGGCTGAAACCTTGGCTACTGACATCAGTGAAAAATCCCTGTAGATTTTGGGAAAGACAGATTTTCATTATATTTCTTTTCTTATAACCCCTATATCTTGGTCCCATAAAAGCAAGATACTCATCCTTTCCAGGATGAACTGCCAAGCAGATGAAAAGAGAAATAAAACAAACAAGAAATGAGAAAGGGGGGAAATCAGAAGCATTAGCTCATATATATGTTTCCTTGTGGATGGTGTTTAATCCCACTTTAGTCATGGTTGTCAATATCTTTGTTTATATTTTTTTCCATCTTTATTACTGCTAGTCTGGCCATGATATCCTGCTGTCTCACTGACCTGCTTCACTCCCTCTTATTGTGACTTTTTCAGGCTTCTCTTTGTATTTTATGTAGTCCTGACTCCTGGCTTTACCACCACTGTGCTTTCTTCTGCTCACTGTTCTGTCTGCCTGCTTCACTCTTTGTTCTGATCCCACTGCTTATTTTCTGCCTCAGCTCTGTGCCTGTTATTTTTTACATAACTGGCTTGGTCTCTCTGTCTAATGAACTTCCCAATGAAGATGGAAAGACCTTTATTTCTTCAGTCATAGAACCCTGGGCAAAATGTACTAATGATACAAAAATAGGTCCATAATGTGCCTACTCCTTCTGCAACACAGAAAGTAACTGCCCCAAAGGGAATATCTCTTTCATTAGCTTCAGCTCTTTTTCCTTGTCCATAATCAATTAGGTTTTGTGATCATAAGGTCAAAGAGCATGGAGATCAAGGACAAAGTGCTCAGCACTCTGCACACACATAAGTCAAGGCAGAGATTGCACCTAAGAGCCAATGATAATTTCTAAACCCCATCTTTATATCACTACATACATTAGTTTGTGAGAATCTTCACATAGTCTTATCCAACATCTTTATCAATGACCTGGATGAAGCAATGGAATGTACTCTCAGCAAGTTCACTGATGACACCAAACCAGCAGAATTGGCTGATTCACCAGACTGTGCTGTTGTTCAGAGAAATCTGGACAGACCGAGAGTTGGGCAGAGAGGAACCTCATGAGGTTCAACAAGGGCAACTGTAGAGTCCTGTACCTGAGGAGGAACAACCCGATGGACCAGGACAGGTTGAGGATTGACCTTCTGGAGAGCAACTCCAGGAGATGAACGGGGAATGATGGTTGATAACAAATGAAACATGACCCAGCAATGTGCACTCATGGGCAAGAAGCCAATGGCATCCTGGGAGGCATTGAGAAGAGGGTGGCAGCAGGTTGAGGGAGGTTCTTCACTACTACACTGTCCTGATGAGTCTTCATCTGGAGTCCTGTGTCCAATTCTGGACTCTCCAGCTCAAGATGGACAGGGAACCACTGGAGAGAGGCCAGTGCAGGGCTATCAAGACACTGAGAGGACAGGAACATTTCTCCTATGAGGAAAAGTTGTGGAATCTCAGACTGTTCACCCTAGAGAAGACTAAGGAGGGATCCCATTATCACAAGTATTTAAAAAGTGTTTGTCAAAGAGGATGGGGTGGCACTTTTTTTTCTATTTCTTCAAGTGACAGGACAAGGGATAACATGCATAAGCTGGAACACATAAAGTTACATTTAAACATAAGGAAAAACTATACTGTAAGAGGGACGAGGCCCTGGCACAGGCTGCCCAGGGAGGTTTCCAAACCTGTCTGGGCACGTTCTTATGTGGCCTAATCTAGATGGACCTGCTTTAGCAAGGGGTTTGGACTAGTGTTCTGTAGAGGTCCTTTCCAACCCCTACCATTCTGTGACTCTGTGTACTGTGAACTCTCATCTAAACTGATGTCAAGACAGGTCAGAGAGTAAGGACTTTGGACTTTTAAGCAAGGGATTGCTGTAACAGTGTGTGCATGCATATGTCATGTCATTTAACAGGGGCTGTGAAGCAGTGGAATCTCTAGGTCTGATACTGACTTGCATGTTACTTGGGAAAGGGAAGAGAAGAATCATAAAATCATAGCTTCGTTATGGTTTTCTCCCTGTGTAACCTCACCACAGCCTTGTAGTTCTCCTGGGTTGCCTGCCCTTTCCTCCAGAGATCATAGATTCTTTTTCCTCCTGAGCTCCAGGAGAAGCTCCCTGTTCAGTCAGGGTGGTCTTCTGCCCTGCCAGGTCGCCTTGGGAAGGGAAGGGAAGGGAAGGGAAGGGAAGGGANTCCCTTTGGCGTGGTCAGCTGGTCCCTGGTCACCTCTGAATATCCTAGTAATACCTTTCTGCATCTAAAGGTGCCTAAAGATCTTACATGTTGCTCCTGTGGAAAACACAACATCCCACCTATTTTTTAATACCAGCTCCATCAAACATTATGGAAGAAATAGCTATGTTTTGATTTCCCATTAAACAGTTGTGACTGGAAACAGACACCACTGGCATCAGGGAATATTCTAAAAAATCTAAATGTTGTTATTTAAAATACAAGAATCATTCATTAAGCCTTGGAAAAGGTTTCTTTCAGGTAACTTCTGTTATTGTAACTTTTGGCCTTTGAATTTTGACCTACAAAACTATTCTTTTGCATTCAGACAAGATGAGGTCAAATACTGTTTCATCCTCTGATGATATATTCCTTGCTGGACAAAGGGACATTTGTTTTTTTTTAGAGAAGAAATAAAAAGGAAGAAAGTAAAAAATGCACCAGGTCATCTATCCCCTTTGGCTTTAAACTGTCACTCCAGCAGCAAAATAAGCACATCAGAATATCCACATCAGAAGAAACCAATGAGGCTTCACAACAAACCATTAGAGGAATGGTAGAGGGAGGAAATAAATCAAACTTTTAAAAACACAAATAGAAAATAGGAGTTTTCAACCCTCCCCACATTCAAACAGGATTCATTGTGATGCATTTTTTACCTGCCTTGGTGCCTCAAAGTTTAAGCAACTCCACAAATACAATCACTATTAAAACCAAGTAATACTAATGATTCACCGTAAGGAGCTCTTTCCTCTGCATTGTTGTGAACCAATATTCAAGTAGGAAGTTGGGGTCACTCTGTTTCTGGATGTCATTTCTTAAAAAGTAGATAGAAAAAGACACCTTGACAAGTTGTCATTAAGGATTTTGTGGGAATATCTTTAAGTGCACAGATGCCTACTCTGTTGCTGTGGCAAAATCCACGTTCAGATGATTACATTTTGCCTACTTACACTCAGCCTGCATTTTCAATTCCATATGTCACTCTTCTTGTCTTCTCCTCTTCAATTGCTGTGCAGTGCTGCTGTGCATTATTAAACAGTTGTCACATTTCATATCAGTGCACCTTGCATTTAAAAGATGTGTTTACAAAGTCTATGCTACTTTGTTAGGTTTACCTGTACCCCAGGTTAAGATTTTTCCAAGAAAAAAAGTTTTCCTTCAGAAACAGACTTGAAAAATTACTATCTTTCATTAAAAGTTGTGAAAATCTATTTAATTTTATTTTATCTTTTTCCAAAAGTTTCTGGGTTTCTGAAAAAAAAAAATGCATGTAAGTGGCTTTATCTGAAAGAAATGGTGTTAAAAAAAAATCAATGTTATTGTTAACAAGACAGAAAAGGTTTTCCAATTAAATATTGAAAATTATTACAACAGTACTTTAGACATCTGGGTTTTTTATTATTTTGCTCTGAAATTAAAGAAAAACAGATAAAATGAGTTCATTTCAAACAATTGAGAAAGAAAACAATGGCAAAACTGCAAATATCACAGCAAAAAAACCCATCTTTCCATTGTTTCCAGCAAGTTCTTTTTATGCATCATAACTTCTGAAACTTCCTAAGTATTGTACCATTCAGAAAGAAAAACTGCCTTTAATTCTGCTTTTCAGTAGATGTGTACATAAAATTAAACCCAAGTGCAATTTGTTTTTTAGATTAGAAACTCAATGAGACAGGGATCACCGCTCCATGAAATTAAGCACATTGTATGTAGGCTAGAGAAACATTCCTAAAAAAGACAGAGTAGTAGAATCTGTCCCAAGGAGGATACAGTGGCTGTCTGGGGGGTTTTGAAGAAATGGAGAACCTGGTTTCAGGCAATGAAATAAGAAAATATATATGTTAGGGAGGTGGTTGAAATGAGATTCTGATGAGAGGTATTACCTGGTGAGATCTATTATGCTCCAGCTACTGTTCAGTAGTTGCAAATGAAGAACCTGGAATAACTGTCCCAATCAGGGAAACCATCACAGTGTGCTTGTGCTGTCTTATCTTGGGAATACAACAATCGCAAAATGCAATATTAGAGCAACCAATACCCTCTGAAGAAAACTTAGACTATTTTAAGGCATATGTAAAGATCCCTAGGGACATAAATTCCCCAGAAGGCTTTATAAAGCTTTAAAGCTTCTCTTTTTATCTGTACACAGCTTCCTAAAGTCAACTACTAAAATGAGTTAACATAATCTGTGTTGTAGAGCTATTTTAGAAACAATATGTTTCTCGGCATCAGACTTTTATCTGAGGCTGAACATCACACTCAAAGGCTAATATCTTCTATGGCTCCAAGTATTGACTGCAGAGAAGCCGTAGGCAGACACTACTGTAGAAAAAAGGCAGGCAATTTTGCAAAGCAAGAGGAAAGACTGTGTTCTTGAACAAGAGGAGAAATAATCTTTGCTGCAAAGGTGAGGGACCCATGGCTGACCGGAGAGGGTGTGGAGTCTCTCTTCCAAACCCTTCTGGATACATTCCTGTTCCATTTGATTGAGGGAAATCTGCTTTAGCAAAGGATTGAACTAGATGATCTCTAGAGACCTCTTCCAAGCCCTACCATTCTGTGTGATTCTGTGTGTATGTTTTAAAGGAAAGTTGAGATTGCAATCAAATAATGTGGCTTAATGACCGACTTTAATGACTAATTGAAACATCTGGGATAAAATCTGGAGTGAACATGTTAAAGTTGGAAGAAAGCAACCACCCATCATCATACTTACCACACCATGTCACTGGTCTCTCATCACATGTGCCAGAAGAAAAATAGGAAAGGTTTTACTAAAGACAATTGTTTCAGAAAGATGTGGATATTTAGGGATATGGTTTAGTTTGGGGCCTGACAGTGTAAGGTGACTGGTTGGACTCTTTGATCTTAAAGGTCTTTTCCAATGGTAACAATTCTATGTTTCTATGGGCAGTCCATGAAACATTCTTTCCAGACAGGCACAAGTAGTGACTGAAGAATATACTCTAAACTCCCTTTTTTACATAGAACTGGATTAAGAAAAGTTGCCTCACAAATCAAAGGCATCCCTGTAGATGAGGATGGAGGGCCAGTGTGTAGAAGACTTCCAGGTGACTTCTGAGAGATAGATGCTTTTTGCATCCAAGTTCAGTAACCAAAGTACCATCTACACAAGTTACATCTTAAATGATTTTAAAGACTAGACAAGGGTTTTGTGATA
Source organism: Urocolius indicus (assembly GCA_013401255.1). Lineage (NCBI taxonomy): Eukaryota > Metazoa > Chordata > Aves > Coliiformes > Coliidae > Urocolius > Urocolius indicus. The sequence goes on from WBNH01008350.1 coordinate 81,455, forward strand.
CTCCAATTTATAGGTCACTAATGTGTGGCTAAATGAGACAAGATACTTACTGGATAAGAAGAATTGCACAGGTGAATTACAACTATGTGGCACATTTTATTTGCAGATCATTCCATGAACCTGAAATAATGAATCCTCATAGCACCCTGGAGCAGAGTGGGAAAGGATAGCTTTGCAGACCTGTCAGTGTATATTTAGTTTCTTCATTTTTCTTTAATGGCTTGCTTTCATGGAGAAATTCCACAGATGGACTCATTGATATTAGTCCATTAAAAGAGCAAACAACTGTGACATGATAGATAAGGCCCATTTTCAAAATTAATCCTACACAGAATGTAATGTTGCAGGCAGAAATCAGTATTTCAGTGGGACACTACAGAGAACGAATGAAACAGTAAAATATACAGTGACACAGATGCTCAGGAGACTTCCTTCTGAGACTCCTGTTTTATCTTTAACTACAAAGGCAAGATTGTCCCTTCTGTTCAGCAAAGATGTGCCAGAGGAGGGTTGCCATGGCAGAGGATAACCATGTTAAGTCTCTCAACCCCCAGCATGATTGCTCTTATTTCCAACCACTTACTCGTCCAGCCAGGTTGTGGTAAAGGTGCAATGCCTCAGGGCTCAGCATGCAGACCCACCAGGAAATTCTTGCCTGGGCAATGTATTACAGCATTTCTCATCACCACCTGTATTAAAATGTCCAGGACCATTCTGTGAATCTGGTCTGATAGATTTTCCACTCTGAGTTATGCCCTGGCCATTTTCCAGCTATAGCATTTGGGATTATGATGTTGTTAAATCTGATTCTCTTGCAGGTCAGTTTTGATCAACACAAGACTTTTTTTTTTGGCAGCACAAAGGGATGTGTTCTTTGGCCAAAACCTTTACCCATGGAAGATGAGAGTAAATTTCCTTTTGCCGTCATAAAGGTCAGCTTCTCAAATTATTCTTGTATATACTGTATCAGGTCATGAGAAAAGGCAATGAACACTGTTGTCACATTGAAAAGAGGAAGGTCTAGAGTTAGCACCATTCAGGAGCAGTGCTTCAAGGCCATTTAATTCAACTTGTGTCAGGATTGAATCCCACACTCTAGCTTCATGCTGGAAGGAATCCTATCTATTTCTGGTGGCTTTGCTTTAGAAGAAATGTAAAACCAGTCTGCTGGCTAAATTTCAGTTTGGATAATTATATTTTTCTCACATAAATTTCTGCAGTAGTTTTAAAGAGGAGAAATTACTCTGTGCTTACAATTCCAAAGCTATTTGGTATTGTTAGTACGAGAGAAGAAATGGGCCGATCCACCAAAGGAGCAGATGCATTTTAATGGAGGATGAAAAAAAACCTGGGAGAACTGGTTGATAACACTCAGGACTGTACTTCCATTCAGACAGATCTGGACAGACTGAGAGTTGGGCAGAGAAGAACCTCATGAGGCTCAGCAAGGGAAAGGGCAGGGCACAGGCTATGAGGAGGAAAAACTCCATGCACCAGCACAGGCTGGGGGTGACCTGCTGGAGAGCAGCTCCAGGAGAGAGACCTGGAGTGCCAGTGGGTAGCAAATAAACACGAGCCAGCAATATGCCCTCATGGACAAGAAGGACAATGGCCTCCTCCTCCTCTGCTCTGCCCTGTTGAGGCCTCATCTGGAGACCTATGTCCAGTTCTGGGCTCCCCAGCTTAAGAGGGACAGGGAATTGCAGGAAAGAGACAAACTAGGGACTACAAAGATGCTGAGGGGATGGAATATCTTTCTTTGTGAGGAAAGGCTGTGAAACCTGGAGAAGACTAAGGGAGCATGTCTATGTAATTCTGTGTGACATAGCCCCTGTAGAGTACATATTTTGTCCAGGGACCTTCAGTCCCTGTGCAGCCTGTGTGAAAGATGAAGATATATTAACATCTTTCTGAAACCTCGTAGTGCTCAGCCTATGATATATCTCTCTCGACCTTACTCTCATGTATCAGATCGACTCTCTGACAGCTCTTATGGCTTGACTTGATAAAGTCCTACTCTTAACACCTTATTTTCTCATTATACGCTTGCTGGTATCTTCCTCTCTTTCCTCTGTCACCTGCCCCCTTCCTTCAAGATCCAGTTTGCCACCTGGACAGCTGTCTCCTGCTAGTGACATCCAGGTTAGCTGCAAGATTGCTTGGCTCTTGCATTGATCAAATCTTGAGGAGCCAGGATTTTGCAGGCAAACTAAATATCTTGTGGCTGACCTATACACTCAGCTCTTTTTCCCAGTGGAGCACCATCCATCCTTGCCTTTGTTCATGACAAACTGCAGTGACCATATTATTCTTTTCTTCTTAAAATGATCCTTCTAGAGCCTGGCTGTGGGAATTATGCCTTTACCTATCTTCATCCTCACACTTTCCTGATGCAAGTTGAGTTTTTCCCTCTGTACCCAGTTCAGTATTCCTATATTAATCTTAGTCATCAAATCCATCACAAGTTTCATCTTTCTTATTTTTTCTTGCACGCTTAAAATTTCTTCATCACTCATTCCAGTCTTGATATTTCCATTGTCATCACTTTGGGTATCATTCTCATGCCTGGAGTGTCTAAATTTTTCACATCCTTCAAGTCTGTGGCCCAAAATGACCTTCTTCTTGAATCAAGAAATCAGTTGTATAATGATTATTCATTAAAAGAAATCTTCAGAAAAGCTAATGCATATGCATACACTTATTGCTCACAAGGATTGATTGTTCACTCATTCTGTGCATTTGTTACCACAAGATGAAATTTCTTCAGAATGAGGAATAGAATAAAAGACATAGATGTAGGATGGGAACATTTTGAAGAGCAATGTGCAAGAGTTTGAAGCAAAACACAAGATATTTACAGGCAAGGATTATGCTGCTAAATGATAGTGCATGAATTTCTTTCCCAGCTACTTCTTGCATGGAAGAACTACAGGTACCAGTAAAGATGATGAGATGGATTATCCCACCTCCTTAAGTGTAGAAATCCTGACATTCCTTCTCCCTCCCGTTACCTCCTCCCTGCTGATTGTTGAGCTTGCTCATTTGGTTAGTTCTGGCATCCTGTAAAGATTATGCACATCTAATTTGAATAACTCCAGCAGTCCCTCTGATTATGACTAATTCTTGCAGGAGTAAAATATTGGTCTAAATCACTGCATGGAATGGACTTTCTTTGGGCAGGAATTGCAGGTGGTTCTACCCCAGAGCTGTGAACTGATCTCATCTGAGGTTCTAAAAAAGATTATTTTTTAAGAAATCTTTGATTTTACAATTTCTGGATGTTGTAGCAGTTTAAATGGATTTGAGGATTCACTGATATTCATACAGAAATGAACACTCCAGTGCTGAAAACCAGCACAAGTATATTCCCTGAATAAGCTTATAAAGGAGAGAAAGAAATAAGTGAAATATTGTATTAAATTTTTCCAGTGAAAATGTTTTTCTATGTAAGGCTGTTGATTTCAAAACCTGTTGATAGCGAGTATTTTGGACAGAGAAAAGTTTTTCTCACGAGTCACTGTTTTTATTAGTTACTAATATGCACAGCACTCACTATTTCACTCTGTTCTTTTGGATATCACCATATCATTGGTATTTTCACACTAAATAGTTGAAAACTTTTTTCCTCAATTTGTCAATCCTTTTTGCCTCAGTCCTCGCATGGATTTAAATGTTGTCTTTGCATATTTATGTAATAGTATGATTTGAAGAAACACTGGGATGCATGAAGAGTCATGGATACTGGACACTCTATGAACAGAAATTCATGACATCTGCCAGAAACTGTAGCAATGTTCTGGGCTCCTACACTCCAAGAGAGCTTTGCTAAGGTCATCATCATGGCTGGACTTGGTGATCTCGAAGATCTGTTTGAACTTAAACAATTCTGTGATTCTATGGTCTATGTCTCATGCTATAGACAAGAGCTACCTGGAAAGCAAACGTGGGTTCCACAGATGATTCTGAAGTCTTGGAAAACTTAAAACCTGAAATCAATGTCAGAAAGGAGAATGCATTACTTTATGTTTCCTTACTGCATCTTTGTTCTGCAGAACTAATTTCAACATTTCATTCCAAACCTATCAAGGTAGTCTGATTATACTAACACTATTCCTGTTTCCCCCAAATAAGAATGTGTTTTCCAGTATCCCTGACTTTGTTGGGGATGAGCTGGAGAAAGGGTATCTACATGCTTTCCTCTCTGTGAAATTTGATTTTTAATCAAAGTACTTGAAGTTCTGATGTACCTTTCATCTGAAAAGAGGCTAGGTGACACCTCATAGCCCTGGAAAGCTTGGAAACAACTGATCCTAGATCATCCACATTCAAAGCTTCTTGAAAATATACAAGGCAATCAAAGAGCTCAAGGCCACTATTATTTCAGGCACAATTTTCAGTCTTCAGTCTTCAGTGAAAATAGTTGCTCTAATTGAAGTTTCAGCCCTACTGTTTCTAATGGAGAAGCCTTTGCTCCAAGAACTCCCAACTGTAGTTACGCAGAGTGTCTCCAGAGCTTCAGGGCCATTTTCCAAGTCACAACCTTTACACTGGGCTTACAAGGGAGAAAGGCAAATGTTAACTGATTCAGCTGCATTATTTTGCAGTGGGAAATTTCCCCTTTATAAATCACTGGAACACACTTACAGAGCTGAAGTGAAATGCTTTTTTCTCCCCAAAAATGACGTTAAAGTCCTATAACATCTTACTGGAATGTACATTTTTATATTACCTTTGCAGCATTGGGATTCATATATGAAGAAATCTTATTTTGCCAACAGTTCCAGTATGAAGAAATGCCAAATGAATATTGGAAGGAATAAACTGAAAAGGAGGATGTCAAAGCTCGAGTGAAGGCTGATGAGATAACAAATGCTAAGAAGGACCTTGAAGACCATATCATCTTTTATATGGGATCACAGCCACTGACATGAGCTCACAAGTGGTGTAAAGGAGGAGTGGGATGTGATAGTGTTATGGAGAGTGTCAAGGATGGATATCTGAGAAAAATGCAGCTAGCCAATGTACCAGCAATGATTAAGCTACAAGGTCTTAAATACCTGCATTGCATAAGATCACTGTCAGTTATTAAGCATGTCATGGAATTGGTTAGAAGGTAATTAATTACAACTTGCTTCAAAACCAAGCAGCTGATTCTGTAAACCTCTGGGTGACAAAAAAGGCAGGAAATTACAAGAAATAGTAATAATTAAAATCCACATTGCATCTAGTTGCTGCTCTAAGTCTTAAGTAATTCATTTTTAAAATATAAGTCAATGATCAACTGATTCACTTTTTCTGTTTAAATATGTAGCCACTGAGTCAGGAAAAGGTGCAGATTTATTTATTTGTTTGGTTGATTTTTTAATTTTAGCAGTGTAAAGCTGGTCTAATTTGATAGAATAGTTCACATTTCTGTCTTGAAAAAAAAAATCCACTGGAGAAGACTTTTTGTTCTTAAGAACTTCACTATTGTAAGTCAATATAGCTGCTCTGATTTGAGAAATGCTACCATGATTTATATAAGTTGTCAATCCAGCTCTGGTGCTGAGTGTCAGTGCAACAGTGTTCTGAGGTTTGCTCAAATGTTTCTGATCAATAGGAAAAAAGGAATCCCACTTTTCTTGTTCCATGATGAGAATTTTAACTTCTTTTTCAACTTCTTGCTATTTGAAAGGGCTTCTCATTGAGTTCAGTGGGAAACTGGGGCTTTTGACCCTCTGCAGCACAGAACCCTAATAGCTGGAAGGAAATTGCCTTGCATCTTGTACAACCTGCTAATGTGTTTGTGCATTCATGCACAGCAATTGATCTTACAAGCTTCAGACTGTTCGCTGGACTGGCCATTATACTATGAATATTTTATAGCTGCACCACTATAATAACAGTAATTACATTTGCCCTTTTATAGAACCTTTTATCTAAGGATTTCAAGGTGCTTTATGGATGTTAATTAAGTCTCACAGTCTTCTTGTGGAATAAGAATTATTGTTGCCATTCTGCAAATGGGCTGAGATATAGAGAACCAGAACTTGACCTTGTCCAAGGTCAAATCCCAAAATCCTGCTGGGAGTAGCTGGTGAATTTAAGGATCCTTGCTCCATGCTCACTGTAGTTACTTACTTATTTTGGACTGTGCCACCAGCTGAAGAAAAGTCCCTAAAGTTGAAACCTTGGATGTTTTCCTATTACTTGGAATATTGTAAATTTTCAGTGCTCAGAAGAGTCACTATACCACCCAATACATCCTCACAAAATGATCCACATGTCAGAATGTTCTCACTGAGCTGAATTTGAGGTGCCAGAGGATCTGATCCTGTATCAGAGATGCTTAGTGGAGACATTTAACTAAATATATTAGTTAAACATATTATTATGTTTAATATTAGCTAAACATATTATATATTAAATAATATATAAATATTATTTAATATATAATATTAAATTTAACATAATATTATATTATTAAATAATATATATAATATAAAATATATAATAAATATATTAGCTAAACATATTAGCCCAGGCTTGCAGGTACCAGGACAAAGCTATCAGTGCCATCATGAGCTGTCAACGAGCTGTGAATACAGTCCATAATTTCAAGGCACTTTTCTCTCAGTCATTTTACTAATAGTGAAGAGACGTCCCAAGGTGTATCCTAATGTCCTGCCTGTCAGTTAGATGAATGAAAATGAGTCACTGTGATTGCTTCTTTGATAAACTTATTTACTATGAGAGTGCTAGCCCTTGATTGCTTTGTAAAAAAAAAAGAAAGGGTCATTATCATACAATGATTATACACTTGAGTTTGTGCCTAAAATAGACATGAAAAACACCTATTCATCCAGGGAAAATGGACAAGTTTCCTGCACAGAAAGATACCTTTATGTACCTTAATCTAAACTGGGTTCATGCTCACAGTCACAGCAGGGAATGATTGCCTTTAGGAAGGTAAACTTTCAGAAAGAAATTCAAGATCAGTGAGCCCACGTGCACAGCAGAAGCAAGATGCAGTGGTTTTATTCCAGTCACAGCACTGAGAGAATATGAAGGGTTTCCACAGTTCCAGCTTTAGAATTAATGTGACCAAATACCATGTGTGGGATTTTCCTGCAGCTGGGGCACAGACATGTGCCAGATTCACAGATGCACAGTATCACAGAATCTTAAGGGCTGAAAGGGATCTTGAAAGCTCATCCAGTGCAAACCCCCTGCTAAAGCAGGACCACCTACAGTAGGGCACACAGGAACTTGTCCAGGTGGGTTGGAATGTCTCCAGAGAAGGAGAATCCACAGCCCATCTGGGCAGCCCCTTTCAGTGCTCCCTCAAATCAACAGGGAAGAAATTCTTCCTTGTATTTCTTTGGAACCTCTTATTTTCCAGCTTGTCCTACAATGAGCTTGTCCTACCATTGACCATCACTGAGGATAGCCTGTCTCCATCTTCCTGACATCCACCCTTTATGTATTTGCAAACATGAATGAGGTCACTCCTCAGTCTCCTCCAAATTCAAGAGCCCCAGCTCTCTCAGCTTGTCATCATAAAGGAGATGCTCCACTCCATCTCCCCAACCCTCCAGCCTGTCCAGCTCTGGTTGAATGGCAGCACAGCCTTCTGGTTTGTCAGCCACTGCCCCCAGTTTACTATCATCAGCAAACTTGCTGACAATGCCTCTGTTCCCTCATCAAAATCATTAATCAATAGATTGAACAGTACCAGTCCCAGAATTGACCCTTGAGGGACTCTACTAGATACAGACCTCCACCTAGATGCTGCCCCATTGATCACGACTCTGCCTTCTTACTTTGATCAGTTCACAATCCACCTCATTACCTGATCATCCAGCCCACACCTTCTCAGTTTTGCTGCAAGGATGCTGTGAGAGATGGTGTCAAAAGTTTTACCGAAATCAAGATAAACCACATTCACTACACTGTGATGTAGTCCCCACTACATTGGGGATCATTGTTCCATGCCCCAAGTTGCAACTCCCCATGGTACTGGACTGGTTTGGGATAGTAGAACCCATGGAAATGTGTATGTATAATAAAATGCTCTTCGTTGCCTAAAGTGGACAAAATCCCGGTGTCACAAAAGTAACTGGGAAGTTATTACTCACTTCTGCCCATCCAGGATGTCCTTCAGGGAGTTCAGAGATACTTTTGCCAATCAAGAAGACACTGTAGTTACTGTAAATGATGTAAAATCCTTTAAGCTATAAGAGATTTATCCAGTCTAATCAATATTTTACAACAACAAGCTTTAGCCTGATAAGAACTACAGTGCAGTAATAACATTGTTTATGATTTATTCTGCTTAACTTCCAAGTTTCTAGTCCAAAATCTGATGTCTTTCAGCAAAACAGTATCACAGAGCAGTGCTATTGCATAGAGACATTTGGAAAGTATCATAAGAAAGTGACATGCTCCTGGCCTGTGTGAAAGCTGAATGGGGACGAGAGGATGACACTCCATCCAAAATGAGCAGGAGTAAAGATCACCATTACCACAGATAAATACTTGGTACAGACAACACATCTGGAGAAAGTTATCCTTTTAGAACAAATTTCCTATTGTTTTTTTGTCTTATACTTAATTCTTCCTTGTGGAATCTATGTATGACTCACATCCTTAAAAGGGATGGAGTTTCTTGTCCCTAGAAAGGCTATATGAGCAGCTTTCTCTGATGAGGAAAGTCTGTGAGCCCCAGGGGCTCTATAGTGTGAAGATGACCTTATCAATGCTGATAAATACCCAAAGAGAGGATGACAAGAGCATGGAGCCAGTCTTTTTTCTGTGGTAGCCAGTGGCAGGACAAGGAGTAATGGGATGAAGCTAGAACACAGGAAAGTTACACTTAAACTTAAGGAAAAACTTTGCTGTGGAGGTGAGGGAGCCCTGCACAGGCTTCCCAGGGAGGGTGTGGAGGCTCCTCTTGGGCGGTTTCCAAACCTGCCTGGACACCTTCCCCTGATCGAGGGGAACCTGCTTTAGTAGGGTATTGTACTGGATGATCCTTAGAGGTCCCTTCCAACCCCCATCATTCAGGGATTCTGTGAAATAAAACATTGGTCATAGCAGCATAATACTGAGTAATGTTCCACAGATTGCCAACAGCAGCTCTCTGAACAGTGCATTGTGAACAAAACCATATTTTAAGTTCAAGGTCTGATTTACAAACAGTTTAGTAAGTCTGACAATTTCACTATTGCCTTTTAGTTATTCATTTCAGCTCTTCTGCCTTACCACCTCTAGTTTTGATGCACTGAGAACCATTAGTCAGTAAAGCACATTTAGACTATGCTGCTGAATTTATATTTCTGAACAGACGCAAAACCTCATATCAATTAATTATTTACTGAGCTGGAGACTTCTAAAATGTATCTCAATGAAGTTCATAGATTTATCAATTTCTGTTCTTCTTATTTGGAGTTATGCTAATGGGATTTTCAGCAGGTGAATAGCTGTTTTATTTTTACATGCATCATACTCTGTTTAAATGCCATTTCATTAAAAGCTGTTTATGAACAAAACACTTGAAAGTAAGTGTGAATTGCCCAAAGCATTTTCCCCATTTGCCCTTGCTTAGGTTGTTCCCTGAAATCAAAGGTTTGATTTTTTTTTTTTGCTTTGTTTGCAGTACAGGTTTTTATTCCATGCATGTAACAAATGAAAAACATGAATTGGAGTGGACATTGCATTTTGAAAGCCACAAAGCACTTGATTTATTCAAATTATATTTACACAGGAATTATTTCACCCATCAGTGAAATGCAGCTACCTCTGGCTTGGAAGTCAGTCTTTAAAAAGAAACATTGCTAAGTGAAAGAGAACTTTATCTAATATAAAACTTGAGGAGGAATGTAGGCTTGAAAAAGTAATTACTCATTTGGATCTTATCCCAGACACGAAAGCCATCATTCCCTCTTTAGCAAATGTAACTTGGAATCTCAAGTGGTTACAGATAATGAAAGCCTTGGTTCTGCAACCTTTCTGGAAAATAAAACTAGTATTGGTAGTATAATGCTTCCCAAATATTTAGATGTACTTGCGTTTAACTTTTACACAGCACTTTAATCAAGAGACCTCCAAGTGCTCCACAGAACTAAAGGAGTGCTTGATTTTCAGGGCATCCCTTTCCACTGCTCTTGGTTCCCCACATTTGAAAGCTTGAAATATGCCATTGTGAGGTAAATAATTGACTCTATTCTGGCCTCTGAATTCATGTAGAGCTTCTCAGTGTTTCTGACAGGGAAGTTTTCTGCATGGACCATTGACAGATGTAGCTACAAGGATATGGTCACACAGTAGTGGCTGTGACAGCTGGCGTTGGTTTGAAGGATTGGTTCACTTTCCAGCCTATTGATTTTGGGGTTTGTAGCAGCATATTTAGTGCTGGTGTCAAAATCATGGATGGGTTTGTGATAAAGCTTCCATGGTATTTTAAAAGCAGTGAGAGAGAGATTCCAGAGTGGGCACATCCATATTCTTTATGATGTGCAGCATCCATGCAATCATTTCTATCTACAGCAAAAAGTAACCTATCAGTGAGTGAGAATGTTTCAGCAATGGAGATGTTACCTGTTTCCTTCTGTATCCTTGACATTTTCATCAGTTTCCCCAAAGGATTCTCTGTCTTCCCTTGCCAGATCTTGAGGTATTGCCAGACTGTCATCTTAGAATCTGTGATATTTTACATTGTCTTGGGAAAATATCTGTCTCATAATTGGAGGAGAGAGGGAATATTATCCAAATGATACTTAAATCTGTATTTTATGTACTACAGTAGTTTCATGAAATCCATTGAGAAGATAGGGAGACTTTCTAGTGAAAAAAAAAGAGTTGAAAGCTGCAAGGAACGACAAATAAAGGAAAAGAATGAGGATATGTGGCATCTAAAGGTCCTTAAAGTTTTTTGAGAGCTTCACCTTAAAAGATATTTGGGACCATTTTGTGAAAGCTCGGTAGTCATAATTTAAAAAATGGTTCCATACAGTTTATGATGTACCATTTTATCTCTGTGAAACTGTGAAACACGTTCCAACTGATCACATGAGCACTAGCACTTTGGTAGCAAATCTCGGTGTTGGGTAAATTTCCCTTATCTCTCTCTCTCTCTCTGCATCAGGATTACTGCATAAGTATTTCCTGAAGAGTGATGCTGATTAAATCAATTACAACTTTATTATGAGTCTGAGGGCATGAAATAAATTTTGAAGGTCATATAAATTTCTCTGACTAATAAACTTTTCTGGGTGTCCAGAAAAAAACACAGATGAGAAAAGCTGTTTGGTGTAACAGATGTTGGTTACTCCCACACTTTCAAGGAAGAAGTTGTAGTTAAGGATAAAGGCATCAGTGAATTTTGTCAGAAAGAGCTCTTCTGATCTTAATAGAAAAATCTTTGCAGATAACAATCCTGACTTCTACAAAGTATGTTCAGCCCATGAATGAATCCTCAAAAGATCAGAATGTTCAGTAGAAACATCATCTTGGGTGGATGTAAATGCAGATGGGATCTTCATGTAATCCTAGGGAAAGTTTTCACCATGGTACTGAGGTACTGCAGGCTTTTTGTGCCTCAGTCTCTACTAGTAGGGCTGGCCTTTAGGAATCCTAGGACCAGGGGTAAAGTTTGGAGCAAGAAAGACATACATTTGGTGGAAGATCAGGTTAAAGAATACTTAGATGTGCAGCTGTCCATGAGCCCTGATGAGATGTATCTATGAGTGCTGAGCTGGTGGATATCATTGCCAAGCCACTCTCAAAAATCTTTGAATGACCGGGTTGATTGGAACAAAAACCTGAGGATTGGAGGAAAGCAAATGTCACTCTCTTATCTACAAAAAAAAAGCAGGAAGGAGGACACAGGGAACTACACTAGTTATATAATTTTGAGTCTAAATGACTTTCAGCTTTATGAAATTGAAGATCTTCCAAATAAGACCTGAGATGCAAAAACACCTGGTTTTACAGATGCCCCCTTGGCTGTTAAAAGATGATTTCCTAAGTCTTCCAAGTGATTTGAAAATTCCCTCTTAAGTGTTTCAAGTGCTTCATCATCTTATTTAAAATATCCTAAACCAAAAGGCTTCTAATTATATATTGCTCAAGGGAGGAAATATACAGGTTTCCTGGATCCTACTGTTGTTCACTGTGCCTGTCAGAATAGGGGGTAAGAGACAGAGTCAGTTCAGTGTGTAGTATAACAGAGAGCAGTAGACAAGAAAGGACGACAGAAGAGTCTTGAGAAATTGCTGGTAATTGTGGTCCAGACCATGAAAAATGTCCGTCAAGCAAAAGTGCCAGACACATACTACTTCTCAATAGTCTGTGAGTTTCCCATGATAATGAGAAAAGCTTGCTTTCTACTTTTTTCCTGTCCTTTGCTCTGTATGTGTGTGTTTGTGGCCACATTGCAGAGGCAGGAAAGGGTTATTCGTTTCCTTACAAAATGATATTTAAAATCTTCCTCCCTTTTAACAAACTCATCCATCTTCACAGCACCTTTCCTAACAGGCAATTTCTACAAATCAAGCTAAACATTCGATCTGTGTTGTGTTTAATGATCTTTCTTGCCAATATTTATAATGTGCCTTGAAAGCTGAGGTACACCACGGGTTAGATATTTAGCATTAATTAATGCATCACTCCCCAGAACATGCACATGCTGAAGAAAGAAGTGGCCATGTTTAATTCTACCGGAGAGGCTGGAGGCATTTATAAACTGCTAATATATTTAAAAGGTACCCCTCCCTGGTTTTGTTTGGCAACTGAGTTCATTTCTTTAGGCTTCCCAACTGAAGAGGGATAGAGAACTTTTACAAAGTCCAGCACAGGGCTATCAAGATGATCAAGGGACTGAGCATCTTTCATATGAGGAAAGGCTGCGGGACCTGGGCCTCTTCAGCCTGGAGAAGAGGAGATTGAAAGGGGATGTCATTAACACTTATAAGTATTTAAAAGGTGTATGTCAAGAGGATTGAGTCATTTATTTCTGTAGTGTTCAGTGATAGGACAAGGAGTAAAGGACAAAGGAAAATGGCCTGAAGTTGCACAATGGGAGGTTCAGATTGAAGACGAGGAAGAACTTTTTCTCCTAGAGGGTTATTAAGCATTGCAACAGGCTGACCAGGGAGGAGGTGAAGTCATCACACCGGGACATATTGAAATGCAGCATAGCTGAGGTGCTGAGGGCCATGAGTTAGTGATGAGTTTAGCAGTGTGAGGAGAGGGGTGGACTTGATCTTAAAGGTCTTTTCCAACTGAAACAACTCTATGATTCTTTGAAATACAGAGACGACATGGTGGTGACTTTCTTTTCCAAAAATGCATAGGTTATTTCCTCCTTAATGTATAAATGAGGGCCAAATATACTCATTGTGATAAATGTCATTTAAGAAAGGCCAATAAATGCCCTCTCATTGATAAACTCTCAGTTAATAAGATAATAGACATAATAGTTATTAACAGAAAATATATAAGAAAAATTATTTCCAGTGAAACATCTCTGGTCAACGTGAAAAGGAAACTCTGTTAGTACTATGGAGCCAAAGATGATTAAAAAAATCATCTTTTCCTTTTCTGCTCCATAATAAAACTAAAACTTTACCTTCAGTTCTTCAGTAACTCACAACCTTATCAACTGTGGTCTTCTCTGTCCATGAGTTTGCTCTGGTCACAGAGGGGCTTTATTTATCTTTTACCTCTGAACCAAGCAGGATCTGAAGTGATTAGATGTAGCACAAAAGGTTTTAGTCTACACACAGAGCATGTAGGCTCAAGCCAAAGCATAGTGGCTATCATGCAACGATGTCCCAGGTGATAAATGACTAACTCAGCAGTGATTATGCACATATCTTCCCTGCCTCCTGTGTTTATTTTCTGTTTTCCTTTCCCAAAGCAAAATGACACACAGCTTATGCTGAGCATGTCTCAGTGGAAATCAAATAATTCAAGTAGAGGAAAGGTGAGCTAATTTTTTCCCCTTTCCAGCAGGTTGTCTGTTGAAGCTGTTATTGGCTGGATTTGTCATACCCTTGAACTATTTGAAGCTCAGTTACTGTGATCCTCCTGTTACAGGAGATAGAAGAATGCAAAAATTGCATGTTGGAATTATTAGCTTGAATGTTAAATGTGATGGAAAAAAATGATTAATTTACATTTAATTAAAAATCTAGTTTGTGTCTTTTCTGTTTTTATCCTTTTCCAGTAGATCACTATCCCCATATAGTCCTAGACACTCCCTAAAGTTCATCCTTAGGCCATGAATACCCCTTCCTGTATTCCTTCTTCTCTCTAGCTGCCTTATTCCTTCTTTAATTACTTCCTTATAATCTCAAGTGAAAGTTAGTGCATTTTTCATGTCTAGTTTCCCCTTTCTGGATCAGTGTGGGCTAAATCTAATCATAGTTGCTGTTGAGAATAATATGATGCCACTGATGGAATTAATAAGAAATGAATAATAATATGTTTTCAAAATCTCCCCATCTCTGTCCTAGAAAGTCTTTCAAATGGGCACCAACTGAATGAATTGGGTTTAAGAGATACTAAGAAATCTCAGTAAAACAAAGTTTCACCGGGATAAAAATCAAGGGATTATTGCCATCAGCCTAAACAGAATCATACCAGGGAATCAGAGTCACAGAATGATGATTCTGGTCTTTCAGCAAGATATTTTTAATGACACTAAGTACAGCTAGTAAATGCTGGAGTTTTCATTCTGTTGGACAGAGAAAAGTAAAGATCAGAAAAGAAAGGAGTCTCCGAGATGTAAAAGGGTCCCTGGCACAGGGTGAAAAACAGACTCTTGGCAGATCCCTGGCAAAAGTCAACAAACCTAGGTGGTGAAAGGTAGAACACGACAATGAAAAGCCAAAGGAAGAAATGTCTATTTGTGCCAGTGGAAGGACTGAGGTCATCTTCCCAGAGCTGCAAGATTTGCATCACCCTCCAAGTCTCACTGTTGCAGGAAGCAGCTCTTCATGTTGGTTTAACTCCTGCCTTGTTTATCTTTCTTTAGGTTTGGGTATTGCTGCTGAACCTATTACACAAAAAGTGCACAGAATAGAGAGGAGGATGATAAGACATGTGATAAAAACTTGTTTATGTCATTACATTTTGAAAATATGATATTGCTTTTATCAACGGAGCAACAGCCAAACTTAAAGTCTTTTGGAATCAATAGCAAAACACCTGCTTATTTAAGCCTGGCCCTAAACACTTACCAGAGATAAGAAACACTTCTGAGGACATAGAAAAGCAGTATCTGGCTACCTTTTAGCAACATGGATGCATTGAGGTGAATGTAAACTGCCAATAAATACTAAAGCTGTTAGGTTCACTTATTCAGAACTGCAATGCATGAAGATGAATAGTTCTGTCTTAGCTCAGGACACTTGAATGCCAAGAAGAGGCAGAACAAATGATGCCCAGAAACAAGCATGACAAATTATTGACTAAGGCAACAAGAGTGATTTAAAAAGAAGGAAAAGGTGAACCTAGAGTGATATAAGACAGGTTACTTTAGAGCTTTTTCTGCACTGGAGATGTAATGCTGAGGTCCTGCCTTGCAGGTCACATCTGAACTGTGAGTCAGAATTTACTTCCAGATTAAGACCTCATATTTAATCACTCATATGCAAGGATATTGTTTGGGGTCCTCATCTTTGCATGAATGCATGCACTACATGCAGAATATGCATATGAATCATATGCTTGTGTGGGAAGTATAGGGTACTGAGTTGTTTGAACTGATCAGCTAAGAGTTTCTGCCATGAAATCTAAGAGCAATACAATTCTTTTAGAAGGTTACACTATACAAGGTCATTCTGAACAGTGTAAGGTGCTGATTTAATTCATAGGCTCATAATAATAGCTGAAATATTCCTAGCCAAGCAGAATTATGTTGTAAAACTACCTCAAAAGCAGTTTAAGCCAGTATGTTTTGTTTTACAACTGCAATGGACCAAGGACCCAATTCATGGTGTTTCTCAGGGATCTGCCAGTTAGCAATAATTTAGTGCTTTCAGTCATATGTCCACATTCACATTATTTGGGAACTAATAGAGAGAAAAATAGTGTAAATAAAGCCAGAGGGAGTTTGGCTGAATTTTATTGAACTAAAAATGGGCATAGGAACAGGCAATCACATGTCTACACAGGAAATTTTTGCTTTGATATTAGGATAATTGCAAACTGCTGAAGTTTAACATTAGCCTATTAGTACTAGTTGTACTATTAGTACTAGTATTAGAGCTCTAGTCTGGGAAAAGTGAAAAATTTACTTCCCTCTTGTGATACATGTCACATTGCAAGAAAAGTTAGAAAATGCCTAGAGGAACGCGTATTTAGCTAATACCAGAAAAAAGTCCTTCTTTGTTAATATCATTAGTTTGTGTAGAGATCCATATGTGGCTACCTCCTGGGCATTGCTCTTTTAGCACTATTAATTGTAGCTGATGGTATTAATTGCCTTTTGTGTTTGTATGTCAAATGTGCTAAGAGCTATATTGCAAATACAATCTCTGTCTCGTCTTTAGCTTCAGAAGTAAGGTTGGGAAAGTCTGAGCAGAAGAGACATACCAGCCCTGGGTGAGGAAAAGTCTCAAAAATCTCCCCAAGGAGACTTGTAGCATTCATGTTCAAAATTTTTAATAATAATGGGGTTAAGTTTAATATTTTATGGAGGGATTTGTTTTAATTGGATCAGAATTCTGCCTTAAATCTTCATTAAAAAGACATATTCCCTCTGCGAGCCTAATTCTCCCCATGGAGCTGCAGATACTCGTGATTTTATCTTATGGATAATAAAGCATCAAATGTGCCCATGGACAGCACTGATTTAATGTGTATCAAAGTAGCAGCATGTGTTTCTGTGTGAATCGTGTTTAGTTTGTCCTATACTGCAGTTAGAAGGTGAACACAAGTTCCTATATTCAGCCCTAAATGTCGTTGCATTTGATGACATGCTCCAGCACTTACAAGCTAGTGCTATAAGCCTAGCCCATAGCATAAAGTCTGTTATAGGTCTGCGGTCTGTATCATTGAAATATCTGTTATAGCTCAGGAGTCAATAAATGCAAAAGTGAGAAAGTCCTAGTGCAATAATTTTCTCCTGTCTTTTTTACAACCTGGACAAGAAAAACCATCATGATTTATCATGGATCTTGTAAACACAGAGCCTGCCAAGGATCTACCTGAGAGCTCCTCTGTTCCTCTGAAAGCCACTCTGTTCTGGTCTGCGCAGGACACAGGGAGAGCATTGGATAAACGTGAAGAAAATTGCATAGGTCATTAGTCAGCAACTTGTGCTGTCATTCATAGAATTATAGAATAATTTTGGTTAGAAAAGACCTTTAAGATCATGGAGTCCAAACCTTCCCCTCACACTGCCCAGCCCATCACTTACCCACAGCCCTCAGCGCCTCAGCTCCACGGCTTTGCAACAGCTCCAGGGATGGAGACTCCCTCACCTCCCTGGGCAGCCTATGCCAATACCCAATAACTCTCACAGGGTAAAAGTTCTGCCTCATCACCAATCTAAACCTCCTCTTGCACAATTTAAGGTCAGTTTCTAATCATTTACAGATGCATAGATTAAGTAAATCCAAAATCAATTTCATAAAGGACCAAAGAGGACACATTTCAGAACCTCCAGTGCACTTGACCAGGCAGATCCTGCTCTTCTCATCCATTTTTTTACTTCACTTACCAACACTGCAATTTCTCCATTCAGATAAATATACAAAATCAGAGTAGCAAACAGAGTCTACAAATGTAAACCTTGGGTTTATCAAAATGGAAATCTATGGACTACTTTCATTTGCATTCATACCAGGCTTTTTGCTCCCCAGGTGAAAAGGAAAAACAACACAGACTTGGTAATTTCAGATCACACTGTAGATTTCCTTTAAACCATGCTGCTTAAAGGAAATGTTTGTTTTCTGGATATTTGTTGCTGAATTTGAAGCTCAACTGCCAAAAATATGAACTTGAGCACACACCTTCCAAAAATGAGGTTTCTTCACATTGCCAGCTGAGAACAGAGGAATCCTAAGGGATTGCTGAAAAATCTGGGCAAGCACACTGTATCTTTATAGTCAGGGGCTTATTATCATAAAAGTTTAGAACTTATTATGTGCAATGCAACATTTTCAACTCATTGTGTTCTTTTGAATTAGTGGTTTTCCGTGCTTTTAAGATTGTTGGTCGTATGCCCGTAGGACTCAAAGACCCCAGGGACACTATGATTTCTCTGTGTCTAGGACTTCAGCTGAAACTGCCACAATGAACAAGGGAAACAAACACAGAAAGTCAAAGCATTTTGTTCTCAGATCACACAGAAACAGAGATACTAGAAAACTGAGCTGTGATAACACAGACACTTATCCAACAAGCAGCACAATCTGGAAAAGGAAAACCTACTCTTTGTTTGCTGAGGTACTAATCTAACTGTTTTGCAGAAGGCTGGACATGAAAAACAATTTTAATAAATACTAAAGAGATGTATGTTAAGATTTTCTAAGTGAAACCATAAACCATGGTAAATCTGGTATGGTGAAAGACAGAGAGAGACTAAAAGAGAAATACAGAAAGAGGAGAAATGCAGGCAGGAAGGAAGGAAGGGAGGAAGGAAGGAGGGAAGGAAAGAAAAGGAGAGAGGGAGGAGAAAGAAGGAGGAAGTGGAAGAGAGAGCAAGAGAGATAAATAGAGGGAGGAGAGACAAAAAGAGAGACAGAAAGAGAGAGAGAAAGTAAGAGAAAGTGAGAAAGAGCAAGAAAAGAAAAGAAAAAAGAAAAGAAAGAAAAGGAAAAAGGAAAGGAAAGGAAAGGAAAGGAAAGGAAAGGAAAGGAAAGGAAAGGAAAGGAAAGGAAAGGAAAGGAAAGGAAAGGAAAGGAAAGGAAAGG
>WBNH01008351.1:2642-87337 GCA_013401255.1 Urocolius indicus
GGAAGAAAGGAGGGATGGGGGAAAGAGATCTTAAAGTGCTGGTTGTAATTTTCTCATCATCCTACTCCCTTTTGCTTTTATTCCGGTCTGTTTCTTATAGAAGAAACTTTCCTACTTTCCTCTCTAAGTCAAGTACTGGAGTTTGTTTTGCCCAGAACCGTAATTGGCAGTGAGCCCTCCCTGCCCTTGTCTTAATCCACAACAACCTTGCTTATCTTTTTACTCCCATTTCGCTGGGGCCTCCACCATCCTAACCAGGGTGGAGGTGAATGGGGGCACCAAGCGAGAGACTGTCATGGTGCTGCTGTGCTAGCTGGGCCAAACCACGACATACATTTATGTGATAAGTATATAAGTGATTAGAGGAAGAGACCAGTAGAGACAGGTGTAGATTGAGGCATAGGTATAGGTAAAACACTAATGAAAAATAAAATGAAGAGTCATTTGAAGAATAAAAAACAACTGAAGAAACCCAACTGGATATTTTACATGGTTAAATTTATTAAGTGAAACCAAACTCATGGACAGTTCTTGTCCCACAGATACACACTAAACTGTAGCTATTCTCTAAGTGAAAGACAGAAAGCCTAAAAAATACTTAAATAACTAGGTCTCCATTCAAGTAGCTTCCTAGTTACTTCTTAAGTAACTTAGGAAGTAAGTAACTAAGTAACTAAGTGTCTTGACCTAAGTCACTTCCACCATGCTAGGTGGCAAAAACTCACAGGTTTCTAAGTGGGATAACACCTCTTTTTGATAGATGATGGTTTAATATTCTAATTTAATTCTGTGTTCTGAAAAGAAAGTAAATGGAGCTTCATAGCTCCTATATGAGCTTTATATTCACTGAATTATTTTTTCCCTAAACTGTGTTGTACAAGAGAGTACAGACTATGACAGAATTTAACACCCAGCTGTAACCAAAGGAGGGAGTAAACTATTATATTTGCAGTGATTAAGATGCATCTGTCTATCATTAGATTATGTAAAATTAATCACAGAATTTAGCTCACTTTTTTGCTTTAAAAAATCATCTTTAAAATCATTCTGAGACAAAGATTAACAAGCACTAACTGAATTCCCATGCCCAACATTTCTATTAGCTGGGCTGTCAAGAGGCAGTCAATAAGAGATCTGGATTAATTTTAGGCTTTTGCTGGTTTCATGGGTGATTACAGAGGGATACACACTAACAGTTCAGGCCCAAGACAGCAGGCAGAAGCAGGTGATTGATTTCTGTTATTGGGTAATAGCTGCCTTATTTCTCCACTGGCTTCCTGAAACTGATCCCTCCATCCACGCCCTTTTCCATTTCTAATCACTGTCTTCTAGTTGGCAAGATTATAATTTTTGAACCTCCATTATTTCATAAAAACATTCTGGTCATAAATCCCTAGAATTCCAGAAACTTAGTGGTAGGACAGTAATTTCTAATTCCACTTAAGAAAATTGTGAAGAAATACCTAATATTTGAAAGGGGCAGCCTATTGTGAGTCATGAGGATATCCATAGAGTAGACAAAGTCAAAAAACAAGGAGATATGAAATTGAGATAATTAAAATGAGAGAGAGCCAGGCACAGATATTTTATGGACTGTAAGAAAGTAAGCTGATATACATGTAATTTTACTCTTCATCTCTTCCACTCACTCAAAACTCCCAACTTAGTACATAGCCATAAAAACTCCAAAGTATGTAATGGAAGAAGAAATGTTTTTGGACAATGGAGAACATGGAAGAAGAAATTAAATTAAGAAGAAATGGAAGAAGATACAGTTTTGGACAACTTCCTGTTGTGTGTTTGATTTGGTGGGCAAAATTTACCCTGTCAATGAATAGCTATCAATGAGAAAGGACAGGGGTAGGTTTTTAATATTAACAAATAGACCTATTTTTAATACATTAGATGTCTATTAGGCACTTTTTACACATATTTAAGCCACTACAGAATCTCACTGGGAGTTGTTTTTATGATATACACACATAGTGGTTTATATTTGTATATGTATGCATGTATGTGCACATATCTCTGTATAGAAAGTACATAATACTGTGATATATGAGAGTTGTGCTGGTGTAAGAGATCTTATTCAGATTGTCAATTATCTAGAGTATGCCAAGTGAGCCTCCACAAACCTCTTTCCTATATTTCTTCCTGTACTACAGTCCAAATTCAGAAAAAGAAGGCTAAACCAAGAGCCAATGCTATCAAAAAATAAAATCTGCAAGCAGATGTGGACAGGCTGGAAAGTGTCCAGAGAAGGGCCACAAAGAAAACAAAGGACTGGGGAGCCTGTCATATGAGGAAAGGCTAAGAGAACTGTGTTTGTTCAGCCTTGAGAAAAGGCTTCGGGAAGACCTTATCACCATGTTCCAGTATTTAAACAGTAACTACAAAGGAGATGGAGACTCCCTCTTTACAAGGAGTCACATGGAAAAGCTGAGGGGTAATATGTACAGGCTACTTCTGTGGAGATTTCAACTGAACACAAGAGAAACATTTTTCCCAACAAGAACAATCATCCATTGGAATAATCTCCCCAGAGAAGTGCTGGATTTCACAATATTAGACACTTTTGAAATTTGACTGAACAGGGTGCTGGGCCAGCTTGTCTATATTGTGCTTTTTGCCAAGCAAGGTTGGGCCAGATGATCCTTGAGGTCCCTTCCAACCTGGAGTGCTATAATTCTATAATTGTATGATTCTTTTGTCCCAAGCAGCGTTAAGATCAAGAGAGAGAAGTCCAAAAAGGTGCCACGTAAGAGTATAAGAAGGATTTTATCCTTCCACTATAGAAAAGGTCAAATGCAACTTCCCTAAGGAAATTGATAGGAAGTTAAAGTCATAGGTCAAACTATGAGCCTTCTGTCTTTCGCTTAAGGGAAAAAAATGATAATGAAAAGTACTTTATTATTTACTGAATTGCAGTGAATGGCTTTCTTTTTCCCTGCTTTGTCAATAATTCTCATTAGAGATAAAACCAAGAAGACCCACATATTTTGAACTATAAATAAAAGGTAGTATCATATTTCGTGTAATTAGTAATTGTGAGAAGGGGGGAAAAAAGAGCAGTGAGAATTGGAAGAAAGTCAGGTATAGACTGCCCTCTTTTGGGAAAAGAAGTGCAAAGATATGAAAGAAGCCCAAGATCTCTTAAATGTTACAGTCACAAATTCACAGAACCTTGAAGGCAAATTCATGCTTTATTCACAGAAAAGCTAAAATGGTGATGAGAACACTCAAGTTAGTTAAAGATCAGCCACAGACCAAATACCATCTCAGATATTTAAACGCAGTCATACTACAGCTCAGGAGGAGAATTATAAAACCAAAGTCCTGAGTAAGGACTGTAAAAATGAGAGAAACGAAAGTCAGCAAAGGCAGCAATAATGCAACTGCTCTCCACAGGGATCAGAGTATCACTTTGAGAGTGTTCTATAGATATTAAAGAATTTTTTAATTAAATATATACCAGTGCTCCATGTAAACACTTTTCCAAAGGTTTTAGGCTTCAAGACTGCCAATTAGTTTGGGCTCCCCAAGATCTTGTCAAGCTTGAAGAAAGAAGTCATGTTTCATTGGCTGTGAAGACCACCAGAGAAAGATTAAGTACTATGACCAAGATATTTGTCAAGGCAGCTGTCACATGTCCAGTCTTTCTGTTGTCAGGTTTAATGGAGAAAAGGCAATCATTCCTCCCCATGGAGTGCTGAGCACAAGTTGTGGAGACTCACAGCTGTCACTATCCTGTTTCCATGCTCTGTGTTCCTGGTCAGTGGCTTGTGAGATAAAAAAAAGTTTAATTTTCTTGGTACCACATGGGTCTGTTTCAGCATCTATGTGCTCCAGCAGATCCCTTCAACACACAGCAGGATGAGCTTTAAACAGTTGCTTCTAAAGGCATGGGTTCAAAAAAAGGATATGTGTTACTGAAACTCTGGTCTAGCATGACCAAAAAATCCAGTCATTAGACATTTGCTGCATTTGAAAGCAATTCTTGACATTGGACTCTTAACACGAATGGTGAGTGAGAAAAGGAAATACGTTGAATAAACATAGTACATAATGAATATGTCAGAGGAAAATATATCATGTATCCTGAGAGAGGTGAGGCTGCTGCCACTCCATGTCCTATGAATCAATTGGTAGTGAGGCGGAAGATGTATTCCCAGCAGGGACATGCACACAGAGCACACAAACACACCACATATATACATACATACATACATACACAAGTATATATGTATTTAAATATGTATATACAGTCAAGCCACAGACAGAGCACCTACAGATGGGGGGATGTATCCACGCAGCAGCTGATCTTAGTCTGCCAAGTAGCTGCCTCTTGATCCCAGCTCCCCAGTTATTTGCACCTGCACATATGAAACCCTGAGATTCCAGCACAGTTGCTTATACAAACCAGCATACATGCGCACACAAATACACACAGCAAAGGCTGGCACTTGTCTGGTCCCAGTAATCAGTCCCCTGTACTCTAGCCCTCAGAGATAGATGCACAGGTGCTCTTGGGCTCAGAGATGACCCTTAGAGACCCACTCAACACCTTGCTCCCAAGCCACTTCACCTTCTTACCTGCTTAGTCTTTATTAGCTTTCATAGAGCTAAACTCGTTGCAGTCAGTGGCACCATGGACACATTGATTCTCTGACATGTCTAACACCAGTTACTGCACTCACATCTCTAACTCAGGAAAGAGCTAGAAAGGAATTTAATAAGAAGACAAACAGACCGTGTTGATTAGGAGCAGACATGCACACTAAGTTGACCTGCTTACCCCTCTATTTTTCCACTCTTGTTCCTCCTCAAATCACCCGATCATCTCCTTTTTCCCATCTTTGGTTCCTCCCCTAAGTGCTGTGAGATACTGAGGTACATTTCGTCCTCATGCCATGTGTCCCAACTCTAGGCTACTGCCTTCCAAGTCCAAAAGGTGATACAGAGAACTGCTCCCAATGACTCATGGTGATGAATCTCACACCTTTACACTGGGGCTGAGGTTCTGCTGGGAGAGGTCTTGGGAGAGGCCCAGATGGGGGTGGTTTCTAATTAGGGTTGACCCTGACCTGCTATTGTGCTCCTCTACTTCTCTAGGCTAGTGCAAATGAGCCTTATGTGGGCTGATGGCTCCTGGGATGGGTCTGACAGTACCTGGGCGCTGTATTATCTGGGCTCTTCATTGTCTCTCTGAGCTTTCACATCCCTAACAGCATACAGCTATGCTACTCTTCACAAATTGCTGTTACTATTTTAGATAGCATTAGCACTGAAGAGAGAGATGCCTACGTTTTTGAGTGTGGCCAGTTCCTCACCTGAGTCATGGTAGGGATTCAATATATCCTGTTACTCCTCCCAAGCTCAGAATGAGACTAGTCACAGTCATTAGGAGCCACCATCAGAGGCTTCCTTTAGTCCTTCCTCTGCCCTCAGAAATCTATGTCCTTTCCTTGGCTGTATATCATTCCCCTACTCTTCCATAGAGCAGTAACTAGTAGTGACATAGTCTATAATGCCACCAGTTTACTAGGAGACTGGAGCATGCTGGTTCTCCAGCACTTGATATGGAGCATCAGCACCTCTCCACCAGATTCAAAACATGGTGCTGAAACAACGGCAGTTTTGCCCCAGTGCAATAGGTAAATGCAAATGGCTGCATAGCCTGGCTTAACTTCCACTTAGTAGGATTTGTATCTTGACTTACACACATAAGAGATATAGGATCAAATGAGAAAATGCATCTGGGAGAAAAGGGGCTATTTCTCTTGCTCCTCTGCAATTGACAGCCTGAGCATTTCTCATTCAAAGATGTGGAATTGAAACATTAAAATGCCATCTGCAGTATAACCAATGTATTTATGTGATCTCTTCTCAGACAAGCAGGCTTGTGCAGACATTCATGTACTTTTATCCAGCTCCTTTGGCCTCTAAAGTGATTAGGAGTCACTTGGCCTTAAAATCTAATTCATAGTAACAGCTGTTCTACATACTAATCTATCAGAGGAAGAAAAAACACTTAGGGGGATATTTGTAGCTTTCTAATGTTATTTACTAACAAAACAGTCATATTTTCTATAACAACTGCCACTTCACTGGGTACATATGTTCTTGACTCAAAACTATGAAGTGGATTTAACTCAACACCATATGGTGTGATGTGAACTTATATGCTTTCTTGCTGTTCTAAAACAGAAATTATATGCAACAAGTGGGGTTTATTCTCTGATATAAGCTAGTTTCCGAGCTTGTTTCACCCAACATTTTTGAACTCTCTTCCTTCTCTTACATTTTTCTCCAAATATCAACTTACTCCTTCACCTTGTTAGGCAAATCTTGTCAGAGGAAAACTATCTGGAGGAGGAAAGGAGAGTGCAGTTACCAAAACATCTGGTATGTATAGAACTGCAGCAGTTGGGTTTGTAGTCATTCTTTTCCTAGTTTGTGCCTGCAGCAAAACAACAGTTGTACAAATGTACTGAGCAGTCCTTATTTTCAGGATGTGCTGAACTCATAATTCAGTCCTAATGAATATGTCATTGGAACGTAGCAGCCTGTTTAGACTACTGCTTCTCTATTATAGAGGGATTGAATACAGAAATGATAATGCTTTAATTTGTAATGAATAAATAGCATGTTAAGGTCATGGAAATGTCAGTGGGTTGGGGGCCATAGAGTGAATGTGTGGATTTCCTGTCTTCTCTGAGAGCTCTGAAAACATGGATATAAATATCCCTTCTTCATTTGTCATAGGGTTTATACCTAGTGTTGGCAAAAACATTAAAACACATTTTTAACATTTTCAGAGTTATGCTAGATTAGTCTTGAGTATTGTGCAGTAGGCCTGAAAAACTGCTGATTTTGACAGGATGAAGATTAAGTCAGTAAACTGAAATGTCCAGAATGAAAATTAGTTGAGACTGGGGATTGGTACCTGTAGAATTCATTCACACTGTTTGCACTAATGACTGAATGCATCACTCTCCAATCTGGAAATGTTTGCTCTCTTCATTTTTTTCTAGACAGTCATGCACCTTTTATGTTTCAAAAGCTAAATGTTATTGAAAATCGTTAAATAACCTCAAAAAACAAATATCCACAGCTTTGCAGTCCACTAGTCATCCTTAGACCACACTTTTTAAAAACAAAACTTATTTAAAGCAGTTATAATAAACTAAATAGTAAAGTGAAGAACAAAACAAATCTTTGGAGCTCTCTGAATTGGACAGAGGAGTATAGCTCCTCAGTGTCAATTTAAATACATATAAATATGGGGCAAAATTCCTCCTAAAGTGTTTTCTTTTTGACCACTGCATAGGCAAAAAAAGGTCTTTGGCTTAGACTATCCCAGGACCCCCAGAAGAAATGATAGTGAGTTGGAAATATTTATTCCATGGATACCTTTTCTTGGTCATTTCTATAACACCCCATTCAAGTACATATTAATCATTATTACAATGTTAGAATACAGTCTGCCTTACTTTTAATATGTGTTTGAAAGCATGAGATATAAGAGAAAAGCAAGGTCTAATGGCAAAAAAGATAAAAGTAATTACCTTCCTGACTCCAAATGTGATTAAATTACATGTTGAAACATCTCAAAATTTTAGCACTAAAGTATCTCATAAACAGACTATGAAGTTGTCATCCAATAGCACAACAGCATGAGGCCTTTAAAATGCTTTATTTTTACTTCACCATCCAAGTATTAAATCCAAGATTTGTTCAGTCATTTCTAATGGGAATTCTACATGAACCTTTAAAAAAAACATTGACAATAAATAGAGTTTTTATACAAAACTCATTTTGACAATGCTTTTAATTCTGAAAAGACCTCAACAAATTGTATTGTAACTTACTTTTCTGTAAAGTCATATATGAAAGATTAGTTTCATGGGCATTTGTGCTGGAGAAGCAAAATAGAAGTACAACACAGGCATCTGTCATTCAGACAGGGGTTACTTTCAGCTTGCCTCTGATCTAACCTCACATTGTTTTTAATGTTCAACTGTCACATCATAAAGGACTTGTGTATAAGAGAAGGATTAGACAGAAAGGGCAAGTAGGACACAGGTAATTGACCAGATGTGAAAAGCTTGTCTGCTGAATTTAAAGAACCGTGCATAAACCATCACTGCTCTTCAGTGGAAGTCTAGAAGAGGAAAGTAATAGATAGTGGTTTGGTCAAAAACACCAGCTTTCCAATGAAAGATGCAGGGCTACTTTTTACTGATAGTCAGAGGAATTTTCTAAGACAATAGACTGCAGTACTGTATCATTCTGTTTTAAGACATAATCAAAATTAAGTGAGTTAAAACAGTTTTATCTATCTAGTCAGCTATGTAGTTGTAGGAGTAACAGGAGAAGTGGTAGTAATTTGACAAAAAATTTCTCAAATTAACAATTTGACCTATTAGGGGACAAACAAAAAACTTTCCCAGGTATTCTGAATTGTTTTGAAACAATTAGTTACCTCACATTTTTCTCTTCACTTTGAGGTTTTTTACTTGTTGATCTTTTTGAGGTTTTGTTGCAATTTTTTATTGGATCACTTCCTATGCAGTATATACCTCTAATATACAGCTCCAGCTGAATTTAATGGAAGCTCTGTATGCAGAACATCCATATAAGCAAGCATGAAAGATTTGTAGAGGACTAGGAAGCCTTATTCCTTGGTGGTTTTAGCTCCATCATGTCCCTACATTGACTCCTAATTCAGACAGAAAATAGATCTTGAGGTCACTGACTGAATTTTATCTGCTTTTTGCAGGTTCCAAAGTCTTTCAGGTTTTGAAAGCCAGGGTCTTACTTGACATATAGGACTGTAGCTCAAAGGTAAGGCTTTGATCATCTTGGAGCTAGAGATGCTTCAATAACAAGAGACAGATCTGCAGACGTGCTATGCTTTTATTTCTGAAATGTCATTCTGTGGGTGGTTGACTGAGTGGGGAGGCCTTTATTTAGAAGTGAATTTTAAAATGTCAGTCAAATAGGTACTGGGTCTTTATGAAAAGTCATGACCCAGCTACTGAGATCAAGACCAAGTTATAATTCCCATGCTATGTGCATAGAAAAAGAATAAACAAAAAGGAGGGAGATCCCCACTTCTAGAGACAAATGCACTGATAGTCCTGTACGGTTGAGCATGTTCTGGCATAGGAGTATCTGATTTGTTGCCAAGACCTATGTCAATGGTCTATCTATAAAAGCAAATTCCTGTATATAGAGGTTTTTATTGCTACATGTAAATACAAGACAGGACATTAGTAAGTCAAACAGGAAATTCCAACTTTTGTGACAAGAAATGGAAAGTGTTCTGGCTCCACTAAGACTCTGTAACAGTAAGAGTAATTAAAGAAGCTGATTCTAATTTCTTTTGACTCAGTACCATACCTGGACAGTTGAAGGAAATCACAGAAGGAAATTAGGGCATGATTCATGTCCTAAGCGTAGACCACTAATGGCACTTGAGATATCCTAGGGTATCATGGCTGACCTACAATTTCTACAGCAGCAGCAGGTCTATTTCCCTTCTTTCTTGTGTAATATGCATCAGTTTCATTCAGATACCAGGGATGCCCTGCAGCATCTGAAATGAAACTAAGTGCCAACATTTAGGCAACTGAGCTGAGCTCTGTGCATTAAAATTTGGCAGCTAATATGTGTTTCAGAAGATCTTATATTTCCTCAAAGAAGAGAAACGGGAAACAGCCAACATAAATACTTTACCTCCAAGAGGAACAGCTGGTGCTGAAAATAATATATCCTGAAGCATTCAGTGCCAATTTCCATTTTCCAAAATATCTAAACTTTTAGTCTATGAGAAATACTTCCATGCACAGTTATATCTCAATGAAAAACTGTAAAGGAGTCATGCAAAGCAATAGCAGTGTAGCCAATCACAATTGCAACAAATCTAGAGGATAACTACTTTCTTAGTGTGGCTTGGATGAGTGAGAATGATCAAGAAATGGCTGAATGACAGAACCACGAGTGGTGAACAATGGCACACACTCTGGTGTGGATTCCTCTCTCCACAGAGTCCCAAGTCCTGACAGGAACTTGCTCCAACACAGGCTTCCCATGGAGTCACAGCCTCCTTCAGGCATCCACCAGCTCCAGTGTGGGGTCCTCCACAGGTTGCTAGTGGGTCTCTCCTCCCCAGTGGCCTCCATGGACTGCAGGGGCACAGCTGCCTCACCATAGTCTTCACCTTAGTTCAGAGGGGAATCTTTCTTCCAGGGCCTATCTCCTCTCCCTCCTTCTCCACTGACCCTGGTGTCTGCAGAGATCTTGCTCTCACATTCTCACTCCCTTCTGCTGCTGCTGCCATTTTGCATCTGTGCAGCAACTTCTCCTTCTCAAATATGTTACTCACAGAAGTGTTACCTCAGTCATTAATTGGCCAGACCTGTATCAGCAGCAGGTCCATCTTAGAATTGACTTAAAGAAGCCACATCTGTAGCCTCCTGCTACCAAAACTTGGCCCAGACTAAACCACTACATATATTCACATAGTTGCATATGATCTTACATTTTATTTGAAGAAACAAAATGTCTCCTCGTTTGCTAAAAATGTTCATATTACTTTGTTCAGTAGTCTTATCTGAAATCACTCAAAAATAGAAATGCAAAGAAAAATATCATCAACTGAGTTAAAGCTATGAGGCATTTAATAATCATTTTCAGAGATGGGTTTTAACAGTAATAAAAATGGAAACAAGGAATTGGTACCATAAAACCTGTCAAATAAATGTAAAAAGGACATAAACCCCCAAAATAGCTTTCACATAAAATCCCACCGCAAGATAAAATACAGCTTTTGGGCAAAAGGAGACCCATATCTCCAGCAACTTCCATAAATAATTCACTGCTAGCTTGTAAACAATAGAGAAGCACAGTATGAATGCCAAAGAGGGTCTTTATATGTCATAAAGCCACTCAAAAGTGCACTTGCTGCAGCAAGTCTCACTGTGAGCTTTGATGTGCTGGAAAAGAAACTGCTATGCTGAGGTCATCAGTTAGTAGAAAACAATTTCCCTCATACAGAGAAGCAGACTTACTGCTGGGCTTCTGACACAGACAGATTGGATTAAAAAAAAGAAACAAAAAAAAAAAAAAAAACCCACAAGACTGCATAATGTTGATTTGCAGGAGAGAGAAATCTTCTATGTATTTTCTAAATGACCAAAGCTGAAAGAAAATATATCATCTTCCTTTAATGGCTATTAAAAGTTGACATGACAGTGTGGCAGCGTACACACACTGGCACAGTCACACTTTAAATATGTAACTAGTCTGATTTGCATTGTCTTTCTTAGCTAAACTGCTTCCATGGAGACCTTAAGCTGCTCTATTTGTTAAGTGTTAGGCTAAATAATTGAAGTGACACAAATCTAGAGTTCATTTCTCATCATGGGCATGTTTTAAAAAGTAACTCCAAATGCCATTTGAAAAATTTCAACACAAGAGGAAAGTCAAGGCTGTTGCAATAATGTCCCTTTTATTTCTAGACTTATAAAGCAAGTGAATGAAGAAAAGACAATAACCTGATAAAAGCTACATAAATATTGAATGTGTGTACCAACACTTTTAAGACCTCAGCCCTCTGAAGTGCCGAGCACAGCTGACATAGCAATTACAGGAAAAATAACAGAGGACAGAGGATGGACACTAGGTGGAGAGAGAAATGTAAGCTTTGAAACTCCAGTGAAGAGGACAATAATGTGAGGATATATAGTGCTGGGCATACAATTCAAGGAGCACCATCAATATGAGAGGAAAGGAATGGGCACATTCCTCTACAATTCTTGATTATGTGTAACTATATCACAACTCTTGACTTTATTCCAACTTCTTGACTCCATCTCTTAAACCTGTGATTCATGCTTTCTTTCCAAAGTGGTGTAGGTTTCTTCAAGTGCAACATTTAAGTATATTCAGAGAGCCAGTTAAGATTGCTATTTGTCCACAGTTGAGAAATACATTCTCTGGCAGAGGAACTGTTTTTTCAAAAGGAAGAAAGAAACATCTTCATTTTGTGTACTGAAGGAAAAAGTGTGGACATCGCAAGAAGAGACACAGAAACAATCCTTTGCATAATCATTTGGATTAATTCCTCCATTGATGTTTTAGTAGAATGATTGCAGAAAAAGCTCCACACTTGAGAACCTTTTAAAAGGATATATTATGTTAGTGTGAGGTTCTACAAAACATGTCTCAACATTGCTGACAGCTAAAAGCACAATGCCCACACGCCTTCCGTTAGAGGCGCCTGTACATCCTTGGGACTCAGCATGACGTTTTGCCATCTTGAAAAACATGGCCTCTGCTCATGTGCCAGGGCCCAGGGTCTGCTAAGACTTGGAGGCAAGACTAAGAAAAGATTGGGCAGAGGCAACAGCAGTTCCAATGACAGCAGCAGCAGCAACAGCAGAACACCATTCAACCCATCAGACTCAAGGAAACATCAGAGGAAACATCATCATAGAAGACCAGTGGACTGCTGGAATGTGGTGGGCTCGCGTTGGTGGTGACTGTTGTAATCTCTCTCTCCATCTCTCTCTTTTCTCTCTCCCTTACTCTTACTTGTTATTTTGTTCATTGGTTGCTGCCGCTGAAGCAGTCTGCACCATGAGACACTTGGTGGCAAGAAGTCCCTTCTAAGTGCCTTAAAATGTGAAAGGTGTACTTTACATACCTCTGCCAATGGAACATCCATGCTTTGCCTCTCCTTTACAGATATCCTCCAGGCTATCTGTATCTACAGATACTCAGCCCTATCTACAGGGCAGACCCCAAACCCGCCCCTGTGAGATTAATAATTATACTGCAGCCTTCCCTGAAATAAAATGAAGTTACTTCAACTTCTCTGTGCCAGTGTGAATAAACTTTCATCCCAAGAGCTTTAAAATCAATTCTGCTAGAAAAAAGCAATTTATAATTCATGCAGTCTAGTTAAGCTTGGCTTCAGGTATTTATTTACTGGGATGCTTCCTTCCTCTCAGAGTTCAAGTAGGAGAAGGTAAGGGCTCATTAAAGCTTGAAGAAGACTCCAAGACTATCCCCTTGCATAGTGAAATGCAAGAGAAAAACAGGTCAAAAGCCAGAGTTTTAACAACATTTCCTCTAGTTTATTCAGTTCAGTCCCAATTTAAAGGGAGTCCTGCCTCACTGCATTACCTACTCATACCTACCGTATCTCATTGCCACATTCCCATGTGCAGAGCACAAAAACAGCTGTTCCAGCAAAAGCTAACAGCCTTCAGTAACAGACCCAGCTCCATACCTCAGTGCAAAAGTGGAAGACAAAACACAACTAGTAACAAACTGAAAATAAACTCTTTCAAGTGCAAAGGGTCAATTAAGGAAAGTGGTTGAGTTTGCATTTCTCAGAGAAAATGTCTCTCTTGAGCATGCAGTGTATACAAAACCACAAATTCCCTCCCTCGTATCTTCTCTGTCTACTCTCCACTCATTATTTTCTCTGTGCCTTAAGCAAGGCAATATTCAGTCCGCTCAAAGGGCAAAGTTACAGATTTTGGACTTCCTCACGGAAATCCACCAGTCAGTTATAACCAGTGTAAGCTTTGCTTCCAAGCAACGTCAGCACCTAGAACCATTTGTACCTAGCACCAAAAAGAAAAAAAAAGCATTAGAATGGCCAAATTAACTTTTTATTAAATCTACCCACTTAAAGTTCAATTACTTCCTCAGTGTTGCTATTTTACTAGTATTTGCATTTGCTGATTTAATCAGTCGGAAAATTACTACTTCTGTAACACAAGCAAGAAAAAGAGGCAAATGTGATCTGATGAGGTTCAGGTGAAATATTTCAGTAACAGGAAAGCATTACGGCTCGGTACAGAGCACTGCCTTGGCTTCATTTGCAATGCTTTGAACATTAGTGTTCAAAGAAGATAAACATAGGCCACAAAGGACTAATGTAATGACTGGAAAGCTATTTGAGGGAATCAAAAGCCTATTTTATTTCATGAGAATTAGAAAAAACAAAAAAAGATGGTTTTCAGGCAAGTTCATAAAGTTTGGCAGTAGATTTGGGTTTTGCTTTGTAAGTACAACATGATTTGTGATAAAATACAGGAAGAAATGGAGTTCTTTAATTTAAACGTCTCTGTAGGTGCAAGAATTAATGAGTGTAAACTGAGCATTAACATTTATCCAACAGCTCAGTGAAGAGAAGAAGGCTCTATTATTCAACAAAGTGAGAGTGCAAAATACTTTCTTGAAGAATAATGTGTTCCAGTCAAACCAGAGAGTTTTAACACGGGGATGATGAAATGAAAAAAAGTCTTTATATAGTGTGGCTCTCTGCAGTACTAAAATCCTGAACTCTGTGACACAGGAGGACATTTCCCACTATAACTCTCTTTTTCACAGGATGTTCAACCAACATCAAGATAGTAACAGGCATTGAGGCTAAATTTACAGAGATGCCTACATGGTGAATACGAATATCAGAGAGACCGTGAATTACTGATGGCTTCATATAAACCATGAGTAATTATCACCTTTAACTCAGAGAAAAACATTATGCCATTATTTTGCTTGACAAATATCTGTTTAATACAGCTATATATTCTCATTCAGAGCCAAAGATGCCAGTATAAGCAGGCATATGTATATCCTCATCCTAAAATTAATGTTCTGTGTGACCCAGTTCTAGGAAATATAAATCAAAGGCTTTTACTGATATACGTTGAACATTCTATGCCTCACTTTATTTAAATTCTAATGCATAACACGAAATGCCACCATGTGAAAATTTCTGTTTGCATTGCAAATAATGCAGTTTAGAGGCAAGATATAATGGTTTAATATCTAAACAGACTTATATAAGCAAGCTTCATAATAAGGATTTTTTTGCATTCATTCATCAGACAGATAATCAGTTCATACTTTTTTCCCCTGTCAAGTGTACTCAGCACAGAAAAGGACAAGGCATTATAGTTGATTATTTTACATTCATTTTGATAACATTGTTTAAATAAAGATGTACAACTATATACAACACTGGCAGCATGCAGCCATCCTCAAAGTTTACTTCATGTACTGCAATAGATTCAAGGACATGCTCCTCCAACACCTTGAGAATTTCCACTGTATGATTTCTGAAGTTTTCTCCCTGTTGCCTGTCTGCTCTGTGCCATGTCAACAAAGCTGGTTTCTTGGGGTGGGGGCAGTATGCTGTCTTCCCTAACAAGAAGGGAAAGGAAATGAGGGATAGGGAGGAAGAAAGGCATGGAAAAGCATGAAGGAGAAGGAGGAACACAACCACCCATATCCTGAAGTTGGTGAAATTGTTGTCTGAGAAGGCTACATCATTTCACAGTCATTTCTAACCCTACTTCCTTCATCACTGACACTCCTCAGTAACACCATCAGAAGCTAATGTTTCAGGATTAAGGAACTGGGCAAAACAGTTACAGCTTGGGGAATTGCACTTAATATAATTTATTGCCAATTAACCTCAAATTTTAATTACCGATTCAAGTACTTTGAAAAACAAGAAGACAACTAAACAAACATTGAGTGAAACACCTCTCATCTCCCTTCCTCATGCTCAATTTCAGCCCAACACCACTCCTTCTGCCTTCCTTTGCTCTCACAGCGCATCATGCTGGCCCCCCTGCAACATTTGGAGGGACAATGTGCAGCTCAGGACTGTGCTAACCCTGCCCAGCAGCTTCCTGATGCTCCTCTTCCTCCTCTCTCCTCCTTCTCCTGGCTTCTCATTGCTTTTCTGCTCCAGCTTGGGTCACCATCCCTTAAGGGTGCCCCTGCCCTTATGCTGAGCAGAATAATTTTTGGTTTAGCAAACACGAAAAAAAATCAATAAATGCAAAAATAAATACAATATTAACAACATGTCAACATGCAGGCTTGGGGTATCCTCTCTTTCAGTTGGTCAGGTCTGTGAACAAAGTTCCAACAATGCTTTGGTCAATTTTTTGGTTTTCGACTCAACAGGTTATCTTTGAAATAGATTTGCACAGCCTAGGATTTGCAGGCAAGAAAATATGTCATGTTTTCAAAACTCTGCTTTCCTTTTCATCATTCCCTTTATTATTTTTGCACTTGGCTTTGAGCAAAGTACGATACGTTTCCTAGCTATTCCTCAGGACTACTGTGTTTCAGTTCATAACATTTAGTAGGCTGGGATCATCTTGCTCTGTTTTGCATTTGGTATAGGTAGTCTAGATATAATTTTACAAACAAGTTCTTCAGTGACGTTGCAAAATCTCTGCAAAGGATCAGGAACACAACAAAAGAAATTTCAACTCTATTGCATTGCAGTGTGTTGCAATGGGTTGGAAAAAAAAAAACACATCGGTTTTGACTAAGTCAAAGGAAATTTCAGTTGTGTCTACAGATTGTTTATTCCCTGGTATTTTTTTTTCCAATTTATATAGTGGACTCAGAATATGTAAAACCTCATATTGGCAGATATATGAAGGAAGTGTATTTGTATGTAAACATTGGGAATAGGAAAGTTGTGTCATCACTTGCTGTTTTTTCATACACCAAGGAACAAAACCAGTACAGTCAGATTCAGAATCTGAGTGGAATGTCTGCCAAAAACTTTCAGCATGAAAGTTACTATGTGAATGCTGGTAAATGTATAACTTACATTCACAGAAATAAATACCACCTCACTCAAATTTTCAACTCAGATGTTAATTTGTTTCACAACAGTGTAAAAACTACTGGAACTATCAAGAGATAGTGAATGTGATTTTCAGAATAGTTTAATAAATATAATTTTTTTGAGCAATTTGAGATGCTAACATGTTTAAATCTGGATCTCACTCAGAGAAACTACCTTCAAGGATAACATGCTTACATTTCCTCCAGTGCCACCAACCACTAACAGCTGGCAATTGGTTTACTTGATATGACAGAACAAGAGAGCATCAGAAAATGTTCCTTTCATTTCTCATCAGACTAAATGACCAAGAACTATGCTTAGATGATGTTAGAAAACACAGCAGTATTCATAAAGAGAAAATAATTTACCACATGACATCCAAAATTAACTAAGGAAACAATGTGCATATTCTTTTTGCCTCAATTGCTTTTCCACCAAGGCCTTCAAAGGTTTATCATTTCATTTGCCTATCTGCAGAGCTGAAAGTTCAATTCTACACTGCATGTCAATTATGTTTGCATAAAGTCACACAAAGATTAGGAGGCTGTCTCCTTTTTCTGAATAGCTGCTTATATTTTCTTACAGTGATAAATAAGGTTCATGCTGCCACTAAAATATAGCAAGAAGTGGTGAGAAAGACAAGCAGTGGAGGCTTTAATTTATTTCTAATTTGGTTCATTGTGTGGGTACACTAGCTGACCTCTTTAGACTTGAGAAATGACCACAATAAAATCTGAAGAATCTATAAAAATAAAAGACAAGTATGGAACAAACTGTGTGCAAAAAATATTAAAATGGCAATAGGAAAAATAAAATTATATATATATATATAAATAAATGGTAGAGAAAAATGGAAAATGGCATCATATTTATCTGTTTAAAATAACTGTTATTAAAATCACAGCTTAATAATATAATTCATGGGATAACATTCTATTAAAGCAACCAAAAAATACAAAATATTTCATTTATATGCCTTTTTCAAATTTATATAGTTCAGAACTCTCATATCAAATGTTAAATTCACCTTGTTTTAGTTATTACTAATGATTATTCCACATGCAAATAGGTTTATGTGCTTGCAGTTTAGTTCTTGAAACATATCATGGCTGCGTCAAAGGCAATGGAAAATCTGACATTACCTAGAAGCAGAGCAGCATTTCACCCATCATACCTGTTCAGTGTCATAATTGCACTGACTGAGCAAGACTGTGCCATGGGAATATCCCTCCTTTCCTGTATAGTTATGCCCTTCGGTATATCCTTAAAGAAGCAAAGAGTTGTTTTGCTGAACTGATGGTGGTAAAAAGTGGAGTATCCCTACTTACAGTTTAATTGACTTGCATTGAACAGAAACTCTGACTCCTTTCTGCAATTTCATTTTATTAAAAGACAAAAGTCTGATCACCTAAAACTTTGGCACATGTGCTTAGAGCTGTGGAAATTAACTCTCTCTGCTCAGTTTGCAAGCAGCAGCCTAAGAATCAGATCTGGGATTAATTACAGAACAGTTCCCAAAGCTTTCTTTGCCTTACCTCCCTCAAACATGCAACCTTGTCAACCAAGTCTGCGTAATGAGGTTGTCTTTGGAGATCAGCAAAATCTACTATGCTGGTGAGCTATCAGTAGAGCTACTCCAAGTCACAGTAGAGCCTTTCAGAAACAATGTGAGCTAGGAGAGGTCTGCAGGAAACAAGCCAAAGCTCAAAAGTGGCATTAGCAAAAACATGTGGGAAAGACAAAGGATGTGAGACAACTGTTTCAGAGACCACCGGTCACCTCTGAATCTTGGGAACTGTCACAACTCCTTATTGTCCAATGACTGGATATATATTGAATTACAACTGATATTCTAGTTCTTTTGTGATAATTCTGTGTCATGGGTTTGTGTGAAGCTGTTTCTGGTAAGGGGGAAGGGGCTGTAAAGTTGACTGCTTTAAGAAGTTGCTCAAAACTCTCCCCAGCTCTGAGTCAGACCCACCTCTGGGGCTGAGCCAATTAGGTGCCTCCATGATCACTTTTTAAGAAGCCAGAGCAGCCTGTTCTAGTGCTTGACAACCCTTTCAGTGATGTTTTTCCTGATAATCCAATCTAAACCTCCCGTGCAACTTGAGGCCATTTCCTCTTATCACTCATTAGCTGTGAGAAGAGACTGACTCCCACCTCACTACAAGCCCCTTTCAGGTAACTGCAGAAAGTAATACGGTCTCCCCTCAACCTCCCTTTCTACAGGCTAAACAACCTCACCTCCCTCAGCTCCTCCTCCTAAGACTTGTGCTCCAGACCCGTCACCGGCTTCATTGACCACTTCTGGACATGCTTCAAAACCTCAGTTTCTTTCTTGTAGTGAGAGCCCTAAAACTGACCACAGTAAATAATCAAGTAATAGACAATAAATAGACAAGCTTGGTTTTCCTTTTGAATCCTAAACCATGACCAAGACTTGAGTCCATTCTTTATGAGGGTTAGTAAGTGCAACAAAGCCATCTCCCACAGTGTGACCTCTTACAACATGAATGTGCACAAGCAAAAAAGGTGTCACCTCCTAAGATCTGAACCTGGTGTGCAGCTCAGATGAATGAAGCTTTTCCTCAGTGAGATCAGAATGATGCTGTAACAATACACTCTCAAATAGCTTTCTAAAGATATTAAACCATCATGCACACCTGTATAGCCTCACCAAGGGACAGATATGGAAAGATAAAGATCCCCATGTATTTAAGATAAAAAACATGCATAGTGAACAAGTACTGGTAACATGGGAAAAGCCCTTTTCTCACCATAAGCCTGACAAATACAGACACTGAACCAAGATTTAGAAGATGTAGGTTCTATTTCCACCTCTGCTGTAAGTTCACTACATAATTTAGGTTGTAAGTATCTTTTCTCATTCTTCTTAGTTTCTCTGACCTGGAAGATGGGTGCAATATATGTCAAAGAGCTTTCTTAACAACATCATGAAAGAGCTAGACCATGGAAAAGCAATCAGAAGCAACTGTACTCAGACAAGACATTCTGAATCTTTTTCCTTTCAAGCTTCTAGCTATTCAATTTACTTCATTATTTTACTTCCTTCCATTAGAGTAGCAGATGAGCCTTCTGTTGAGGATGTATCAAAGACAACATGAGCACTAACTGTATCTCATAAACTCACTGGATCTTTTCCCCTATACTCCTCAAAGGCCTATTTGCATGCAACATTATGGTTTTCTTTTCTCAGATGATAAGACATTTTGGAATCACAGAATCACAGAATTTGGTTAGGGACTGATATTCAGAAAGAAGCAAGCTTGGAGTGTTGATCTTGCTACAGTAAAATGACTTTATAAAGATGAAAGTCTCACAGGCTTATAATGGTGGTTCATATTGAGATTTCTGAAGTCTCATAAAGTTTGTAGGAGATTTTTTTGAGGTTTATTTCCAAATTTCAGTACTCTGCTTTTTAAAGGCTGTGTTGGTCTTTACCTGCTCAATTCACTATATCCTGCATGCAGCATCATGCAAGTCTGTTGACTGCATGCAAAGTCATATATCTTACACATACTACTATTATATTTTATTTACTACCCTAATATTACAAGTCATAGGGTTTGAGATATGAGAAAGCATCTTCATAATATACATTCTGTAGTTATGCTGCTGAAAGTGACTTAGATTTTAAGAGAGATATTTCTGTAACCAAAGGAAGGAAAACATGGTTTGGGATTAGAATGACTATAATTATGCTTACCATGCAGCTCTTCTCATAATTTTGGGGGGAAGGGAACCATTAGATTTCAATATCTGCCTGAGGAGTTTTTCAACACACTCCTAATCTGCAGCATTAATGGTACTGTAACTGTATGTGGAGTCACATCACAGACACCGATTTTTTAACTAAATAGTATATACACTGCTATCTATTCCCTTCAGACAAGTTCTGCTGGCCTGTTTTGGGTCTCTGAAGTTCATGAGATAAAGGTACCATGCAGCAGTTCCTGCTATGCTCAAAGGCAATAGAGATGAGAGGAGAGGAAAAAAAAGACTAGGGCAGCATAGAAGGCCTGAACACTCTGCTCCCATAGCACCAGGACAAAGATAAAAATGCTAGGAGACAGCTGTGATGAGAGAGAACCTCACTGTGAGTGTGCTGTAGGAAAAGGAAAAAGGCAGTAAAGGAAAGGAAAAAAATTTAAGTTAGACTGGTTGTGACAATGGTGTAGTCAAGAGAAGGTGCTAAAAAGGAGAAAAAGAAATATCTTCAGGAAATTTCAAGGATATAACATTATTCCAGAAAAACATTAGGAACTGTAGAAAATAAAAGTGAAGATGAAAAGTCAAAAAATTTGTTTGTTGATTTAGGAAACTTTGGGATACTGTAGGATCTCAACCACGTAGGGAAAAAAAAAGGATCATAAAAGAGACTGAAGGTACATTAAATACAACCTGCCTACTGAAGGATTTTAAATAGTGATATTCATGAAATAATTTCTCTAACAGTTTAAGGGCCATAGAACACATTGCACAGATGAAATGCCTGGGAAACGACTAATCTTAACTTTCAGTTTGTGACTAGATTGTGCTGAGCGGAACCTGGAGAGACTTGCATGTATCTGTCCCAACAACATCAGGGCTTTATTCCCACTAATGGACACCTGTGGGTTCTCTAATATCTTCACTTTCAGCCAGTCTATGAAAAGCTTTAGTTCCTTCCTCTCTGCCTTCTCCTCCATTAAGGTGACAGTGCCTGCCATTTCACTTAATTAATAATCAGTATTTAATTGGATTAAAAGCTTAAGAATTCAATTATGTGTATTAAATGATCCTTTATTTTGATCAGTTTTGTTGTCTTTAATGAGGAAATATTCTATAATTAAATCACTGGATACAGAAAGTTGCTGTATAATTAATAAGGCCATGGTCCTAAATGACTTAGAATAATGAACCCAAGCTAGGCCCAGATTATTAAATATGCTCACGACTAAAATCTGTGACATATTTCCTAACCACATTTAGAGCACAAGGGTTATCTTGCCAACCACACATTGCAACAGGCTCTCTGTGTGACCTTCGACAGAGTATATAAACTTGCTGAGGCAAACTTCCTTATCTGTAAAACAGTAAACCTTTGTTTTAACAAGGTCTTCACGTAAGCATTTCATGGCAAGGAGAGACACTCACTCCCTGCATGTGTAGTGTCTAGCAAGAAAGAATTTTCTTGGTATTATCAGAAGATAAATAATAAGAGGGAGCAAAACATAGTTGTAGCAGGTAAGAAGAAAGGTACACATTTCTCAATATCCCCTCAAGGACAGATGCAACTGGTAGATGGTTAAGGAGATATTAAAAGGTCAGGCAAGGACTCTGTGGTGTCTCTGCCTCCATCAATGCACAGCTGATGGAATTCATGACGTGCATCATGTTTAATAGTTCACACTCAGCAAGCCTGACCGGAGCTCTGCATCTAATGACCACATTTTCCCACTGTAAGGAGTTTGCAATTTAATTACACAGGGTGTAGAAATATACTTCTTTTTGTTTGTTTTCTGTCTCTAGCTGCTGTTTTTATTTCAAGCACTATATATAATGTGCTATGAAGACAAATACATTTTCACCATACATTGTATGACATTTATTGGTTTATATTTATATCTATCTATCTTATATCATCCTGAGTCATCTCTTTTCCAACCTGTTTTAAGTTTTTCCTGGAAAGAAACCATTCCAACTCTGTGATTACACTCTCATGACCTTTTTGATACACTTTCCCTTTTTCAAGAAACATAAAAAGGACACACTGTTCAAAATGTCCTACACTAGACATTTTAAATGTGGCATGATGATATTTTGTTCTCATTTCATTCATTCAATCACACTCCTCTGACCACTGTTAACCATTTAACTGATGTTTTAATAGCAACAGCCACAATAATTTTAAGATCTCTCTCCTGAGAGACAATAGCTAATTTAGGACCCATCATCCTGCATGTACAATTAAGGATGTGTTTCTCCATGTGCATCTCTTTGCATATATTGACCTTGAATTTCATCTGCCATTTTACTGTCCAGTCATTCAGTATCACAAAATCCTCCTGTAACACTTTGCAGTCACTTTGAGAGAGGAATACCTTGAATAGTATCTCATCAACAGCAAGTTTTGTCACCCTGTATCTACTTTCCTTTCTAGGTCATTTGTGAATCTGTTTAATAGATAAACCCCTTGAACAGCAGCATCCATTGTAATGCCTCTCCTTATCTGTAACTTTTGTTTCCTTTCACATAATCACTTAATCATATTTTCCCATCTTTGCATTTCATATCATATTTGCTTTTTTTAAGCCACCAGAGGAATTTATCTTTTATCTCAAGACAGCTTAGTTTTCTTAAACCTTTTTGATGAGGGATCATGTCAAAAGCTGTTTGGAAATCCAAGTAGTCCAACTTGGTAATTATATTTGTATATTACTGACTCTTTCAAAGAACTCCATGTTATTTTCGAGGCATGACTTTCCTGTATGAAAGCCCTGCTAGTTCAGTGCCATGTCTCATATTTTTGTATCTATGCAAGAAAGACTACATTATTTAATTCTATTTACTTAAGTCTTTTGTTTATTATGTTTTTATATGCCTTGTAGGAAAATCAAAGTCTAATCTGTAGGCCTCTACATCTCCTTTGTCCCCTGCCACTTTATAGTCATCAAAGGCTGGATATTACTTAGGCAACTACATTACCATTTTCTACTATTGTGATTGCTTCACAATTTCATTTTAAAGTTCTATTCAAATGCTTGAAAGAATAATATCTGTGGGTTTTTTTATATATTACTATTAATTTTACCTATTTGTCTAAAAACTTTTCCGTTTGAGAAATGCAATTTGACATTTCATTTTGAGATACTCCTTCATACTCTTTCTTTGCAAAGACTTCTCCATGTCCTCTCCAAGAAAACACAGAAGCAAATAACTCATTTGGCTTTTCTACTATAGATATAACACCTCTGAGCATTCCCTTTACACCATAAGAATCTGTCTATCCTACAAGTTCTCTGGTAAGGTACTTCATTTCTGTTAATTCGAAGGGGAAGAAAAGAACTGGTTCTTTTACCTTTGGCAGCTTATTAAAAATCTTCCTCTTTGTTCCACTTTTTATTTTAATTTGGCCTAATTCATGCTCTTTTCTAACCATCTTTACTCTGCTATTCAACCATGTTTGCTTTGTTTGGCCTTTTCAAAGACTTTTTGATAGAATACAGTTGGTATTTCTGATTGTCTTTTAGCAGTCACCATACTGATTGCAAGTATTTTATCCTTTTGCCTATAGCTTTTCATCTCTGTTTAACAGACTTCTTCCTTTTTCAGTAACCATTATTACATAAAACATAATTCCTCTCAGCCCTCAGCTGGTGTTCAAAACTGAGAAATTATTGTGAGTACCTTATTTTGACTTGCTGATCCTGGAAGAGACCTCGCTATCCTGGAGGGGATGGAGAAGAGTGTCCCAGACATACAGTTCAAAAGTAACTGGCAAGGTTACAGTGCAAGACACCTGGGAAGAGGTAGCAGGTATAACCTAGTACTTAAAGGATATTGGTGCTTTTCTAAATGAATAGCTGGAGGCCAGGCAAGATATGTCAGAGCACCTGAAATGATACTTTTCTTCTCTTTAGCATAACAAAATAGAAATTACTTGTCAATTTGAAAGATGTGTTTCTGAGAAATTTGACAATGATTGGTTCTTCCATATAGCTGGCAATGATACAAGATGCAATGGCTGGTAATTAAAACTAGCTGTTATGACAAAATTTCTGAGCTGTACTCAGAAATACATAGGTAACCAGTCAGTGTTTTCGTCTACTGTTGCAGTGAACAAGTCAACATTGGACTATTTTGCAACTTACAGCCCATCCCAAATTGTCTACAAATGAGCAATATCGATCAGACTGAGCACATTTGCATTAGGTTCTCTCCATTCAGAGAAATCCTGGGGCAGCGTGATATGTTGCAGATGATTGCAGATCGTCTCTTAAGGCCTGATGGTTGTATGAACACTATATATCATAGCTGTTATGGTGGACAATTCTTTTAAAATTATTTCTTTAATAGTCTACAAAACCACCCTCTTAATATTTTGTTGCATAGGTCACTAAGGAAATAACTACTATCCAGCTGATTCCAATTAAAGCAATAAAATTACTGATGAGATAAAGATGTGGCGGTAGCTATTTTTATACAGTATATAAAAATATCAGCTGCATATTTTCTGCAGTGCTGGCACTGATTCTTACCTTCTACAGTCTGTGAGCATCAGTACATTTCATTTCTATACTTGAGGTCATTCTTCCTTCCAAAGGAACTACTATTTTTCAGCAGCAATTATTCACCATCTTTTTCTCACTCCATTAATACTGGAGTTTTATTTTTGTGTAGCGTTCTAGATGCCTAAGATCAGTTATGTAATGCTTTGGAGTGAAATATTCTAGCTAG
Source organism: Urocolius indicus (assembly GCA_013401255.1). Classification (NCBI taxonomy): domain Eukaryota; kingdom Metazoa; phylum Chordata; class Aves; order Coliiformes; family Coliidae; genus Urocolius; species Urocolius indicus. The sequence continues at coordinate 27,787 of WBNH01008351.1, forward strand.
TCACAGGCTACAAGTTTCTTTAAGAATTTTCCATTACTCTGGTTGAATGAATAGTATGTTTTCTATAATAATTTCTAATGCCCGGATAGAACTCATCGAAAATTCTTTGTCTATTCTAATAGATGCAACTTGAGAGAAGTTTTTATTGAGGGAAAAGGAAACCCAAGGGAAGGTGTTGGAGAGTTATTGGAAAACGAGGATTTGTGTCACTGACAGACAAATAAAATATATACAAGTGCTAGGTTTAAGTAAAAAATACTTTCTTTGAGACTCAGTAGGTAAAATCTCAAATTATGAAAATCCATTATTATAGACATTCAGTGGCAGATTTTGCTGTTTATACCATACTAGATTAGAAAATTTTAAAGGAAAACTATATGGTAGTGAATTATCAATTATTCCGTCACTGCAATCTAGGTGAATCACTTTGCTTTTTGAAAAAATACAGTCAAGCCAATTATGATGACATAACTGGTGGAGCAAAGAGATGTCCGCTAAAAGATTTTCTTTTTTTTATCCACAAAGTTGGAGATAGTTGATTTGTCATTCATTAGCAGAAACAGACTGATCCTCATAAGCACATGATGCATCATGAATACGTCCTGTCTTTATCTTTTTGCAAAGGAATACTGTGATTTGAGAAATCCATTATCAAGCCATTTTCTGTTGTTCTACCTTTGATCAACAATGTTGCCAATGTAGCTATTTGGTTATTTTACCTTGCGATTGGATTCTTAGAAGCAGTGTAGATCGAAGCCCACACATACAGCATTTCCTGAAGTGTCATTCTTTTGCTCTAACACTCCCACATCTTTCTTGGACTAAGACTGCAAACTGTGACATCGACTGGATCTGCCTGGGGTATGTGAACATTTTAATCTCACTTGTATCAGAATTGAAAAAAACTAGAGATAAAAGATAAATGAACAAACTCACTGCATGAGCACTCAATTTCAGTCAACATTTTGGAGCTCAGTAGCACTGTAATATTAAGGACATGACAGACAGTGGGCTTCTTCCATGTATTATAGAGACTGTTAGTCAGGAGTGGGAGATTATTTCATCTCTTAGCTAAAACAAAATTTTAAAACATCTCTGAAGACTGTTGTCCTTATAGAGGAGGTATATGCTTAGAAGTGTCATACTTTTGCATAGTCTTCATAATCAGTAGTGAAGAGATAGTGCAGAAGATTACAAAACAACATAATCAAGTGATAATAATGAATATTTCAACAGGCAGACATTTCAAAATTTTAATTAAAATTAGTGGTGCTATTGATATTGTAATGTCTTCGGGTAACATACAGGCAAGTAATCACAGGCCTCCCAAATGGACTTCATTACACATGCAATTAATTATGGAAGATGTTACTCAAGCCACCCTGGGATCTCTGAGATTTAAAGCAAGGGCTCAAGCATTTCACTACAGAAGGCAGCTCCACTAACACAGCCAGCAGATGAACTGTTATACTTAAACCAGATGCTGCATTGCTGCAACATGACTCAAATCTGTTCTGCTAGCAACAATCTTTACCCATCTTCTTTAATAACACAAATGTTTCTTCTTTTGCCTGAAGTAAAAACTGATATTTTTAAGCACACTGTGAGAGCTTGGGGGACAAAAAAAAAAATCCCACCTACAGAGATGTTCTTTTTACAAGATGCCCTCCACACTGCAGGAGAAGAAAAGTTTAATCAAAGTACAACGATCATTCTTACTTTTCTTTTGCTTTGACACTGCCTCCACCCAGTGCTCCTACTCTGATGTTCTTTAAGGAATCTCAGGATTTTTTGAAGTTCATTTTGTCACTGGGGAGCAGGTCTGAAGGCTTCTTAACTTAAGACAAGGGAGTGTAATATATGTAATCTGCTTCATATAGACGATGGAGGTGTAGCCTATTGCTACTTGTAGGCCTGCACACACACTTTAGAAAATATTCCATGCCATTCAGTGAAATCAAATAATTATTTTGAGAACCGAATCTCCTGCTGAGCTATTCTGAATAAAATTCTCTGTCAGTTCAATCCACCTAAGTCCCAAAGCTTACTGTCAGGAAAAGTAAGAGTCTAAGAGCATTCTTGTTTATGGATTTGAGGTCTCATACACAGCAGAATCAAATATCTTTAAAAATAAATGAGGACAAGGGGGAGATTGTAGCTTATATGTGACCTTTCCAAACTCTTTCCCAGAAAGGTAAATGTTCCACTCTTTGCTTGACAGGTATCTTTCTCCAAATGGACCTCTAAGTACCTTCAAGATTGCTTGCTGGACCAGAAGCTACTAGGCAGCTCCTAAGCCCATTACTATTAGTAGGAGTTTGGTTAAAGAAGGGAAGGGAGTGATTAGATAAGGCCTTCCCCCTTCCTCCAGATTCACAACATTTCTACTAATTTCGGCTAACAGATCTGATAGTGCTGGAGGGCTGTTGTTTCCTCAGCACCATAAAGAAGGAAATGGATATAGGTGTGACTTTGCAAAAGAGAGCAATATCCCATAAGCTTATCCAGGCTAATCTTCTGCTATAGAATCGTGTCTGCTCACCACTGATCTCAGCAGCTGTTCTGCAGGACAAGGCAATTTGGTTAGGAGTGCCATCAAGGAAGTAACAAATGAGTTGTTTGGTACATTTATCAAGGATGTTAATGTAAGCAAACCACATCTATTAACTTGAAAAATAACATCATTCACTATGGCTTGGTAATTTTTACGCTTTTTACACAGCTTAATTCATAGGCTGTTACAGACTGTATCCCAGTCTCCAGTGTTTTCTTATCCTTTTTGAGGGAACTGAAAAGCCTACCCTCATCCTTGTCAGGTATGTGAAATTATTACTGTGAGGGTATATGAGGACTGATTGCTCAAAAAAAAAAAGAGGAGAATACTTGGTTGTAGCCTTCCTCTTTCCAAATACTGGGGCAAAGTGTGCTTACAGCCTGTCCCACTACAGTGACATGGAGGTTTCACCCAGACCCACCATATTTATCCCGTGGGAAGGTGATAAGGACCTATATGATGTAGGAGAGGTATCTGTTCTACAAGAAAAGAGGTGTCAGGGTTTACTTCTCATTAACAAGTTCTTTAGGCAGACCAAAATACTCAGACTAGGCCTGAATTTTAGAATGAAGAAACTCCAGACATACTTTCTGAGGGAAGAAATCACAGAAAAATATATTTACTTTGAAAGAAGATAATGGTGATTTTTTTTTTTTTACTAATTTGTAACTGTATTAGCTGATATGGAAATCCTAACAAAAAGTAAATGCTTGAGCTATTGCTAGGAAAACACATAGACTGTTCTTGCCCCCCATAGTATTGTTGTTTTAACATGACACAAGAATTAAGACTGGCACTCAAACATTGTGTTCATCTGCATACGTCTTCTAGAAAAGGTATTTTATAGCCATAGATTGACAGTTCAAATGACAGTTCATAGCAGCAGAGCATTCAATAACACCATTCTAAAAACAATCTTGGAAAGGAACTGCAGTGTTCATGGGCAGATTTAGCATACAATGCCAGTGATTTTTTTTTTTCCACTGCTGCTAGGCTTTTCAGGCATCATAAATGTTGGATGTCCCTCATTTTTATGATGACATAACCCTCACAAAGTAACAAAGTTTATATTAATGTCTTGTCCATGTGACATGGCTATCATTATCCAAAAAACTTTTCTATTAGAATAACATGCAGAAATAATCCTCACAATCTGCCACAATCAGTGTTGGTATCATACAGCTCAGAAGAAGTGGCTAGTAGAGTAAACAAAAAGGCTGTTACACATCAGTTATTTCCGTATTTTTTAAAGTCCACGGGCAGCCTTAACACATGGATTTTGTGACCAGTTTGAGTGTCTAATTTCATAGCTCCATTACATTTTTTATTACTTTTACTGAATTCTGGCAACATTCCTTGTTCAGCACTGGAAGAAAGCAATTCCCTCCACCTCTCCTTGTCCTTCTCCTATGGCAATCATTACTGATAATGTTGTAGGTCAAGATATCTCAGAAGCTGCACACCTTAGCAACTTTATCTAACACGCTCAGAAAGCAAAAGAAAAAAAGAATGGCACTGTGATGAGGTGGCATCACTCTGAAGTCTTCTGTGGATGACAGAGAGAATGAAGTGTGTGACAGGACTCAGCATGTGAAGCCACTACAGTCCTGAATTCTCCATTTCAGTGGAAAACATGGGACTATCAATACCATGGAATTTTTCCACTGAACAGAGGGATTTGCCAATCTCTTTTCAGAAGGGAAAAATCCTCACAGATGCATTGTCTAAAAGCTTAGCTTAGGTCAAATTTTAGAAGTTTAGGTAGATAAAGTTAGTTTCAAGTTACAGGAGGTTTACAATTTCAGCTGCTTCAGCATCTCTCCATGCATATGCTTACCCTTTCTATTTTCATAACATGTACATTTTACATGCATTCTGTTGCTAATCCTTTGCAGCCCTCAATGCACTTAATATCTACAATGTACAACAGACACTATCATCTTTGTGGGGCCACATTTTATGATTTTTTTTATTCTGCAAAATGTTTACTTGCTTTTCTTTACTCATTTATCTTTTAATGATGGACAATGCCAAAAGCAGGCATCCTAGTGTCATGTTTTTAAAACTGTTCAGTGTTTACAAATGCCTTCTGTCAAGATTACTGCTTCAGAGCTTAGCTGAAACTGCTAGAACACCTGAGGTCATTGATCCTGGAGCAAGTATTTCACCGTTACTACATCTCCTTTATCCAGGTAGGGCATCAACTTCTTTTTCTGCAAACAACCTACTATGCCAAACAGTTCTCCATGTCCAGCTGCTTTTTCTGCAAACTGCTCCCACATTTCAGAAAGATGAATTTCCTAAAAAGAAAAGCCACAGATACAAGGCAGTAACTCAGCCCATTACAGTAAAGACTAGCAGACAGTCTAATTACTTTACTTTCAAGAGAGCTGATTTGTGAAAGCTACTCAATAACAAAAACAGAAAGAGAAAAACAATACCCAAAATCTACCAAGCACTTTTCTAATCTAGTAGACACAATTCTAAATGCCATTAAATTGGACCATCACATTCACAATCTCAAGACACTGTCAAATGCAAGCAATGAAGGATCTAAAAGTTGCAAGGTGAATGCACAGCAGAAATAGGACACATGGAACCAAACTCTCTTCATCCTTCACCATTTGGATCCAGTGTGATCAGTCCTGCTTACAAACATTGATTTACTCTTGATTTATGGTAGAGCACATGGAAGCTGAATCAACCACAAGCTAGAGCTCATTGCAGAAAAAGTCACTACTTTTTTTAGGAGTGGGAAGAGAATCTTAGTTTAATCAGTATTGCGTTAACGTCCAGATGTCCTAAATTAATTGATAGGGTATAATTTTTTATTTAGGAGAGTTAACACCTTTGAGGGAGAGAGGAGGAAGGGCAACAAGGTTTTCTGTGAATGCTCAACTTTCCAAACTTAAATTTGCAGACACTTGGCTTTCTTCTGAATAAACTCACCTTTATCACCTGTCTAAATTTAATGCCTCATATAATCTTTATGTACTGTAATCAAGCAGAAAACTGAGAACTGAATCTGTCATAGTCAAAAACATACAGACCCTCTTTTTTGCCTGCAAATTTTTAGATCATTTTCCCTTCATTCTGTGACCTGGGGTGAAGATCTAATCAGCCAAGTCTTTCTGGAAACAAACACCATTTGTACCTCAAAGTCTGTAATTCTGACAGCTGTATTTTCTAGCAGAAACACCAATGTCTTTAAGGTCCATCTACTGTTGCTCTATCTACAGTCTCCATGGACACTGCTTTTCTAAGATGAAACTCATGAAGTGATTCATTTTCAGGAGCATTTAGTATTGGCTGGTTATGTCCCCTGCTGTTTTCACTATCTCTGAAAGGTTTGACCCTGCTCAGTGTATGTATCAGAGATGGATATCTCAAAAGAGTTCTGTGGTCTAAAGGAAATATTGCTTTACAGTGATGCTGATGCATATGCTGATCATCTGTACCACTGGTACTGACAAATCTGATTTTAAAAAATGAATACTTCATAGCATGAAGTAACCCAGGGACCTTTTAAAATCTCAGGCTTCTTTACAGCTATTATATGGCTTGACTCTCTCTCTAAGCACACACAAAGAATGCCAATGTGACTACTATGTTGGAAGCAAAGCTAACAGTATCCATTGGGATTTTTTTAGCAGCTGCATCCAAGGGAATAGTGTATGAATTCACATCTGAGATTTTTCCCTGGTGTTTTTTAATGTAACTCCTACCCAGTCAAACTTGAGCTGAAAATAACATGACAAATCTAATCAGTGCAAATCTCTCCCAGCTGAAGAGATGTTTTCTCCTTCAGGTCAGAAGATATTGAGGAGGTTTAAAAATTTGACCCACAAAATAAGTCTAAAACATGACTTACTTTCTTTCTCTAAAAACAAAAAAAAAGTAACCTGCAGAACTGTTATGTAGCAGATATATTCTTCAGAAAGGAAGACCTTATTGTTACATCAATAGTTGATCTGAAGTTAATATGAATCTGTGACACTACAAGAGCATTGAAGAACTGGAGAATATGGATATTTACCATATTTCAATCTCGGGTTTTTTTAACAGCAAGCTGGAAAAAACAAACAAAACAAAACAAAACTGGTGCTAAAAAATCAAAGGAAGGTGAAAATCTTCTGGAATTACCTGTATCAACAGCGGCATCTCATATTTTATAGGAGTATTTTAGCGCTACGCTTTTTTCCCCTGTTTATATCGAATTTTAATGGCCCCTCTGAGTCAGGTGCCTCATTGCATTTGCTGTGTTGTATGATAAATTATAGTCTACCAAGCTAGGACTTTACAGTCCAGAAATCTCATTCAGCTCCAAGAGAAAAGCATGAATTTTAAATTAAAAGTGGGTCTATTCAGACTAGATACAATGAATAAATATTTTATTAAGAGGATGCTGCAACACTGGGACAGGTTGCCCAGAGAGGCTGTAGATGTCCTATCGTGGAAACATTCAAGGTCAGATTGGACAGAGCTCTGAGCAACCTGACCTAGTTGATGTAGATGTGACTACTCATTGCAGTGACAGTTGGACTAGACCTTTAAATGGCCTTTCCAACCTAAAGTATTCTATGAATTTCAGCCAAGCCCCATGTCAGTATCCCCAAAACCCGAATAGCTGAGACACAGAACTCTATTCTCTTGATCCAAATCTAGTGCCCTACTAACCTACTATCAGGTGTCTCATGACAAATATATGCTCATGTGCAGTTTTCGTTACAGTTAAATAACATGCCATAATAAATGACAGACTGAAAAATTAAACCTTCACATTTAATGCCCTAATGACATAAGATCAAGACTTCTTTCTGCTTCATCTTAATTTTGTTATTTGAAGTCTAAATATACAGTACCTACACAACTTTCTGGACTTCGGCATAATACAGAAATGACCAAAATATCTCATAAAACATCCTTTCTTAATAATAGAAATTAAAAAAAAAAAAAAAAAAATGCAGAAGAATGAAAGAAAATATGGGAATAAATATCAGTATTTTTTAAATGATTTACATAACTAACACATCAGAGTACCATTGTATAAAGTAAAACAAATTTTAAATAATTTAGCCTGAAGGCTAAATAAATTCTGCAGAATAAATACCTAATGGACTTAGGACCCTGCATCTAAATGTGGGATCCTCGTAGGAATTTTCACTTTTGCATCTAATAATATCCTCTACGCATACTCAAGTAAGTCAATGGCATAAGTATTCCTCAATGGATTCAATTGCAAGAAGGGTGAAACCAGGAGATGACAGCAAATGTTAGCTCTGGTATCTGAGATGTTTTTTTTCTCTATGAGCAGTCAACTCCTTGCTCCAGAATTCCTAGTAAACTGGCTGGAGAGATCCATGTAAATAACTGCCCACAGACAGGAATATTCAGGTAAGGCCAGCACAGTTGTACCAAGTGATTATACCTTTATTTATAGGTGCCTTCAAATAGTTTATTCAACATTTTAGAACATACATTGTACACTGGGAGATTCTGTTCTCATCTCAAGTATATGGCAGTATAAATCAATGGATTTTACACAAATTGACAGAGAAGCAACTTCATTCTTAAATCAGTAATCTTCTCTGCCTGTTTGACTTCCACCTCAACTTTTAGCTTTGTGATAGGCAATTGCTGAAGGCAAGGAACAGAACCAAATATCTTCAGAAAAAGAATTCAGGACTTCTCAGTGTGACTGATGTTTTCAAGATTCTGTCTCTTAATAAAAGATACTACTTTATTTAGGTAGTTCTTTCCATAGGATTTACATTGAGACTTTTTTTTAGTAGAAAACATATGTTTTGTGGAAGGCGACTACTATACTCTAAAGGAAAGTTGGATGTTCGACCCCCTCCCATTTCTAAAAGAATGACTTACCTACCTAGAAGAAACACTTTTTCTGTGTTCATGGCTGCTACTGCCAGACAATTTGACTAGGGTCTTACAAGAACTAAAACATAAGCCCAGAAGGCTTTGTTCTTTAGGTACAGGAATAAGAATTAAAAAACAAAATCAGACTTTTAAATGAGGTACAGCTTCAAAAATTCTTTCTGTCACCTCTGTAAAACAGTGATGGGTGCCAAGCACTGTAAACTGTAGCTACAGAAAGATGTCAGCAGGACTTGCATTCACTGCATTCAGGGACCTCAATAAGGAGTGCAAGTCATGGGTTCTTGCTCGAAAAGCTTTGTCAATAGGCAGTCACTGAATTAGAAAACAGGAGGAATGGCTTGAGCAGACTGGTTGCCAGCATCATACCCACTCTGTGCTTTAGAACTCATCTGGCCTGACTGGGTGATGCATAGATACCACATCTAGACTATACACTGAAAAATTAAAAAGGAATTCATTGACGTCAGTAGTCTTACCTAACATTGAATAATACCTTTATTAAGGCCTGACATATTGGAAATTCAAGGGAAAAGACAGCATGCAGTGCTTCCATGCATTGAAATATGAAACATAACTGGGGCATTGTTGTGCTCCTTTCCATGTAATTGCTGAAGAATTGTCCCATTATTTTCTGGCAATTTGTGAACAGTGAAAAAGAACCATATGAAATGAACTGGAAATAACATCATCAAATAGCCTATAAAGGAAAATAAAAGAAAAAAAATGGTGTGAATACAAGGTCAGTATTGGACAATAAACATCTAATGTGTGTGGATGCAATATGATTACTCACATTTAAATATTTATTCATTTTAGGGATAATTCACTCCAATAAAATTACAGCTCTTTTGCAGTTCTTATTAGAGCCATTCTTTATTCCTATGTCTATGTAAATCCAAGAAGATGAATGAAATTGACAAACAGCTTCTAGATAAGCTAAAATTCTCTGTAGACACAGACATTAGTTCAGGCTTCATGGATTTCATAGATTATAAAGCGGAGTCCTGTAAGTACTTTAGGAGGGAACTGCTCATGTTTGTGTAAGACTACTTGCCCTGTTCACAGAGTAGAGTAAGGGGGCTGTGAATAATATTGTAGAGGTTATTCTTTCTGCAATGTATTAAGAAATACAGACTTAAACAGCTCTTTAGAAGTTAGTTCCTGGTCTACTCTTGTAACAGTTCCTGAAACGCTGATGGTCCTAAGAGATCGCACATACGGTTGCATTTTGTCACCATTTGAGGGCACTTTCTAAAAACTTATACGTCTGGCTTCTCCAGTTCAAGTAAACATTGTAGGGCAGTGTTTTACTCCAGTAACAGCGGTGCCTATATCACGTGTGTAAGATATGAGAAGGGGAGGAGAAATGATGGAGAGGATTTGGGACAGGAAAGGAGTGTTATGTGGGTTTGCAACTGTTTAAATTGATCTTTGAGGCCTGAAACAGTAGAATGATATTCATGGCTATTGCATCTCTAGCAATTACTTCCAGGCTGAAAGAGCTCATTGTTCCTAAAACACCATCCTTCATCAACTGTAAATTTCAAGCCTGTTTTGGAAGGGTCACAGTAACATTCAGCAGCATTTTAAGCCCAAGTCCCATGCAGTGCTGCTTGTAATGACAGAGACAGGCACTGTTTGTCACTACTCTGCTGTGCAGAACTTATGCGGCTCTTTTTGTCCCAATGGGCATGTCATAGCTGAGCAGTGTGACAGCCTCAAGCATCTGAGAGTAAAAGAGCGGTTTTTTTTAAGTTGTATTGCAAACCTTTCACCTTTTGGCAGTGGAAAATGATGATGCAGACAGAAACTGTGTTTCTCTGAAATGCACTCAGTCCAAGTGCTGTAGTTCAGGCAGCTCTGGCTTAAAGGAGCTCTGAATCTCAATACCATGGGGGCTCTCATTCCCCCCATGAACTCAATGCACCTTTGCATGTTACAAAGTGTTTATTTCTAGCTCTTGTCCTATGGAGAAGCTATTGTTAACTCTCAGTGAAGAGCATTAATCATTTGCACTGACTGAATTTATTATTTGCTTTTTCTCATGTTGTGAATATACAATATCTTGCTGTGTTTGTCAACCAAAAAGAAAAAAAAAAAAAAAAAGAAAGCCACCAAACCTTGGGCCCTTTCCTTCACCCCAGTGTGGCATTAGTTACCTAAACAATGACAACAACTTATACCACTAAAAAGTCATCATATTCTTGCTGCAAGCATTGCATTTACAGAGAAAAGGAAAGGGAAAAGTAGGTCTCCCTTTGCATTCAAAAGAACCACATTTTCTGATCCAGATGAAGGGATCAAGTGCACCTTCAGTAAATTTGCTGATGACATCAAGCTGGACAGGTGCGTAGATCTACTTCAGGGCAGGAAGGCTCTTCAAAGGGATATGGACAGGCTGGATTGATGGGATGAGGCCAACTGTATGCCAGATACTGCATTTGGGCCACAACAACCCCATGCAATGCTACAGGCTTGAGCCAGAGTGGCTGGAAAGCTGTCTGGCAGAAAAGGACCTGGGGATGTTAATCAGCAGTTGCCTGAATCAGCCAGCAGTGTGTCCAAGAAGACAAGAGCATCTTGGCTTGTATCAGAAGTAGTGTGACTTGACCAGCAGGACCAGGGCAGTGATTGTCCCCTTGTACTCAGTGCTGGTGAGGCTGCATCTCAAACACTGTGTTCAGTTTTGGACCTCTCACTACAAGAGGGACATTGAGATGGTGAAGCGTGTCCACAGATGGGCAACAAAGCTGGTGAAGAGTGTGGAGAAGAGTCTTATGAGAAGCAGCTGAGGGAGGTGAGGATATTTAGCTTGGAGAAGAGAAGGCTGAGAAGAGACATCAGTCTCTAAAACAACCTGAAAGGGAACTGTAGTGAGGTGAGGATCTAAATCTTCTCCCCAGTAATGAATGATATGACAAGAGAAAACGGGCTCAAGTTGCACCAGGGGAGGTTTAGATTGGAGATTAGGAAGAATTTTTTCACTGAGTTACTAAGCATTGGAATGGGCTGCCCAAAGTGGTGGTGGAATCACTATCCCTAGAGATATTTAAAAGATGCGTAGATGAGGTACTGAAGGTTTTAGTGGTGGGGGCAGTATGAGGTTAGAGATTGGACTCAGTGATCTTAAAGGTCTTTTCCAACCACAATGATGCTGTGATTCTCTACGATTATAATCAATTAAATGTGGTGGCTGAAAGCAGACATTTAAGCAGTCCTTCTGGATGAGCAATGTTAAATGTACACCCCCAGTAATTCAATCCAGTGGCTTTAAGGAAGGATGTTCTAGTGTCTGTTATCTCTGGAAATGGGTAAATACTACAAACACAGCTCTCTGTATGGGGGGAAGAGGAAGGAAGACTCTATGTAAATAGGAAAATCCTGACAAAAACTATTAAGCAAGCTATGAAGACTTAAAAAAATCTATTGTATGAACAAACCAAAATGAACTAAAATCACAAAGAAAAAATGTAGTAATAAGAATTAAGGGAATCTACTTTAAGGAAATATCAGTTTAAGGCAGTAATGAATAATTAATGACTATGCAGCAGTAAGGGCATCACCTCAGTGTTTTGTGTCCAAAGATTCCAACCTCTGAAAAAATCTGGAAGACATTTGTTAGACTTGAACTATATCTTAGAAACCTAGAAGAATGAGATTTTCCTAAGAATTTGTAACCTAACTTCTTACGATTAGTCCCGCTGAGTTCAGCAGGCGCTGCAGGTGCTTTAAAGCAGGTCACGCATACTGAAGTGTCTGCGTATATGTTTAGTTACTGTTCCGCTGGCACTCTGATTTGCTTAGCTTTTAAAAGGTCTTAGATCTTAGTGTCCATCGAACTGATGCTGAAGTGTAGCAAAGTTAATGAGGTCACTGTCAGTGCCTATGTGTGGCAGCCAGAAGATACAGTGTCTATTCTATTAGATAACTGGGTACTGCCTAGTTGTGCTGGATATATTAGACATCAGACCTCCAGAATACATTATCAGCATCTGGGAATAACTTTGGTGGGTTTTTTTTTTTCCAAAATAAAGCTACAGGATCACAAGCATTCAGGAATTTCTGGGCCTTCCTTATTGTGATCTGAGCAGATACTTCACAAATAAGGAGATAAAGTTATTCTTTTGAAGAGTTAATTAATTTATCCCATTTTTCAACCTCTCAAGTCATCAAGTTTATGTCACATTTTTACAAGCTTTCTGTTCCAATGCTCATTGATTTTGATATATATATTAAGCTGTGTGAACCAGTGTGTAGAATCAGCATGTAAGTGTTAGACTTGTAAAAAACACTTCCCCCAATAAAGTAAATGAAGATGCACTTGAAGCATCATTGGGATGTGCTGTTGAGAGTCACAGTTCAATGGCAGTTTCAAAACTGTCTTTTACTTCTCTTGCCCAGTGTTAAGATGTCCAACGGATATCTCTGCACAGAACTAGATCCAAGATCCATCTCTCTCTTCATCTTAGCTGGATAAAACTGTTTGTTGCCTTTAAAATACAACCTCAGCTTTTAGAAGCAATAACTAGATAAACTTTCAAGGAAGTAGGATGTAATTTTGACAATCTAACATTGTAAAAGCATGCATCAAGATCAAAAGTAGAAAAAAGATGCTTTTTGGTTTTAATCATGTAAGTAATGTGTGAAAGAAGATTTTTTCCTTTATTTTTTAAACTACAAAATAATAGCAATCCAGACCTTGTAGTAAAAATATTTAGAGGCACAGAAGCACCTGAAGTCACTAGTCACCTGAGTGACAGGTTTAGAGAGAGATATCTATATTGGAAAGCTTCTGTTTACTGCTTCCTGTAGTAGAAAAGCAAGAAGCAATGAGTTAAAAATGGACAGTAGGGTACATTTGCATTATTGCTCTACAGATGACAAGTGCTACAGAGGATTCCTGGAGAACATAGGCATATATATATCTCAGTAATATAGATTTATATTTCTTGTTCCCCTTGAAGGTATATCACTGTTCTATGTCTCGACAAGGTTAAAGGAGAGATGACAAAGAAAGACCTGATGAAAAGGCATCATGTCAGGCTAATAATTCAGAAGTATTCCTGTTACTCTGAATAAACAATTCCTGGAAAAAGAAATATTATTTACGACAGACATATTGCCCTTTAGACTCGAAGTGTCTTTTGAACTGAGATCACTACCTCATACATAAGCTTAATCACATTTCCGAGTAAATATCAAATAACAGGGGGTGACCTATATTTATGAAACATATGTTGGCACAATCTAATGTGCAGAAAAAAACAGCTTAATACTTTGCCCAAATCTGTGTCCTGCAAGAAGAGGCATTCATCCCAGTCTTTCCAAGATAGCCACTTTGTTTAAATATGTTGCCTCCTTCTTTTCTATTTGTATTTATTTGCCCCATGGCACATTAGTGGTGCAATATACAAGACAGGAAAGCTTTTTTAGGTTAGCAAGAAGCAGGTTGCCAGCCGCCAGTTAATATTCATCATCTGCACAATGGAAAATCAGCATTGATAAGACAGAGCAAAGGCACTAGTTAAATTCTAGCTGACAACGAGAGGCTGAAGGGCACAACTGCATACTGATGACCTTCGGATGGACCTGGCAAATATTTGTGATGTCACACAAGCATGAAACACTGTTTTCTTTATTGGACAGGCAAGAGGATTTATTGAGCCCTTTATCCACCACAGGTGTAGCCAACCCACAAAACACAAATATTTATCTTTCTACCTACACGCTGCCTCTGTGACAACAGGGCAAAGATGCTGCTAGGAAAGCATTAATCCTTCTTTTCGTCCCCTCGCCTCCCCACACCCTCCCAGCCTTCGGGAGCGGAGCTATCGCACAGACCGCAACCGCAACCGCAACCGCAGCCGCAGCCGCAGCCGCCGCTACCGAGAGACGCTGCTGACACCCGCCGGCTGCGGCGGGAACAGCGCCAGGCAGCGGCCCGGGCCCGACCGCCCTCAGCGCTCGCCAACAGCTCCCGCTCCCTCGCCAGCCGCTCCCATCTCCAGCAGCGATGCCGAAATCAAAGACCCCACCACGATCGTATACCATTCACTCAAAAGAAAAACACCCGTATGATTTCAACGGGATTCTTTTCTTCGTTGTTGTGCTGTGCTTACATCAAAGGGAGACAGGGAAGGATCCGTTTGTTTGATCTCGCAGAACACNTGTAAAAGCATGCATCAAGATCAAAAGTAGAAAAAAGATGCTTTTTGGTTTTAATCATGTAAGTGGAAAAGCAACAGAAGGATTTTTTTACTTTTTTTTTTCTCCTTTCATTCTGTTTCTTTATTTAGTGTCAGGTTTTGTGCTCACTCCAGAGCACACAGAGACCACAAATTCTTTCTGTTAAATTATTTTCTCTATTGCTGTTGATTTTGTTTTGGTAAAAGCTAGGCTTCTCACAATATCAAGTTAATCCTCTGACTGAAGCTTTAAGAAACCACCAGGGTAATGAGGACTGTTGAGGAAGCTGGCAATAGGAAGCTCATACAGAGAGGTGAAAATGAGATTTTAAAAAATTTTAATTTTTAAATTTTAATTTAATTTTAATTAATGTGTGAAAGAAGATTTTTTCCTTTATTTTTTAAACTACAAAATAATAGCAATCCAGACCTTGTAGTAAAAATATTTAGAGGCACAGAAGCACCTGAAGTCACTAGTCACCTGAGTGACAGGTTTAGAGAGAGATATCTATATTGGAAAGCTTCTGTTTACTGCTTCCTGTAGTAGAAAAGCAAGAAGCAATGAGTTAAAAATGGACAGTAGGGTACATTTGCATTATTGCTCTACAGATGACAAGTGCTACAGAGGATTCCTGGAGAACATAGGCATATATATATCTCAGTAATATAGATTTATATTTCTTGTTCCCCTTGAAGGTATATCACTGTTCTATGTCTCGACAAGGTTAAAGGAGAGATGACAAAGAAAGACCTGATGAAAAGGCATCATGTCAGGCTAATAATTCAGAAGTATTCCTGTTACTCTGAATAAACAATTCCTGGAAAAAGAAATATTATTTACGACAGACATATTGCCCTTTAGACTCGAAGTGTCTTTTGAACTGAGATCACTACCTCATACATAAGCTTAATCACATTTCCGAGTAAATATCAAATAACAGGGGGTGACCTATATTTATGAAACATATGTTGGCACAATCTAATGTGCAGAAAAAAACAGCTTAATACTTTGCCCAAATCTGTGTCCTGCAAGAAGAGGCATTCATCCCAGTCTTTCCAAGATAGCCACTTTGTTTAAATATGTTGCCTCCTTCTTTTCTATTTGTATTTATTTGCCCCATGGCACATTAGTGGTGCAATATACAAGACAGGAAAGCTTTTTTAGGTTAGCAAGAAGCAGGTTGCCAGCCGCCAGTTAATATTCATCATCTGCACAATGGAAAATCAGCATTGATAAGACAGAGCAAAGGCACTAGTTAAATTCTAGCTGACAACGAGAGGCTGAAGGGCACAACTGCATACTGATGACCTTCGGATGGACCTGGCAAATATTTGTGATGTCACACAAGCATGAAACACTGTTTTCTTTATTGGACAGGCAAGAGGATTTATTGAGCCCTTTATCCACCACAGGTGTAGCCAACCCACAAAACACAAATATTTATCTTTCTACCTACACGCTGCCTCTGTGACAACAGGGCAAAGATGCTGCTAGGAAAGCATTAATCCTTCTTTTCGTCCCCTCGCCTCCCCACACCCTCCCAGCCTTCGGGAGCGGAGCTATCGCACAGACCGCAACCGCAACCGCAGCCGCAGCCGCCGCTACCGAGAGACGCTGCTGACACCCGCCGGCTGCGGCGGGAACAGCGCCAGGCAGCGGCCCGGGCCCGACCGCCCTCAGCGCTCGCCAACAGCTCCCGCTCCCTCGCCAGCCGCTCCCATCTCCAGCAGCGATGCCGAAATCAAAGACCCCACCACGATCGTATACCATTCACTCAAAAGAAAAACACCCGTATGATTTCAACGGGATTCTTTTCTTCGTTGTTGTGCTGTGCTTACATCAAAGGGAGACAGGGAAGGATCCGTTTGTTTGATCTCGCAGAACACAATTTATTCCCTCTGTTCTAAACAGGAGAGCGTAAGCAGACTTTCTCTAGCACGGTTCAGTATCTCTCACAAGACTGTTAACTTTTCCAGGTCAACAGCTGTTTTTTTCCTCACGACTGCTACATGCTACTTAGGTCTCCCATGGGTAATCTGGGTTAGACTTGGGGCTTAGGATAGGGAAGGCAAACTGTTGCAAACTGTCTTTCCCATGAAAAAGAACTAGTCTTCAAATAGGACTAAAATAAAAATGACTGTAAGTCAGTTTTCTCACGTGTAGGTAGGGAAAGAGGTAGATGACAACAGTACCATATATAGTGCGTATTCTGCAGTCTTTAACAAACGTTGTTAAAAGCATCAGTGTGAGACAGGACACTTAACCAAGAGCCTTCACAACTCCAATCTCTCCTTTTTTTTCACCTCTGGTACCTGAGGCACACGTTTATCAAGAACTTCTGTGTCCTCATTCTCTCTGAAACACACCTAGTAAATCTGCAGTAAATGGAACGATACCTCTGAGGGGACAGGCAAAGCACAGCTGTGCTTGCACACACATTTGTAGGGGCAACTTGAGAAACTGCTTCAGAAAGACCAGGTTTGCAGAAGGCAAAACTAGGGTCTAGACCATAGTTCTCATTACTGTGTAAATTAAATCTATAAAGTTCTATTTTATGCTTACTGTGCATAGGAAGCCAAAGGCTTCTTCCTGAAGGCCTGCCCTACCTTGCTATAAAAAAATATGGTTTTCAGCATTAAAAAAAAAAAAAAAAAAAAGACAATCCTGCTCAACTAAGTAACACTCCTGAATTAGACTTCTGGATTCCTCTTCCAGCCTCTCTAAGTGAAATGTTTACAGAGCAGGGTACCATCAGACACCAAACGTGGAAAAAATAAACCAAAAAATACAAAACATCTTAAGTACATATATTTAAGGATTAATTAACCTACAGTATATTTAGGCTGTGTGCATACAAATTGACAGAGCTAAGAACAGTAAACAGTTTTATAATGCATAGTTATAATTTATCATGTAAACGGGATCCTGGAACCACATTAATAATAAATGCATTTCTTGCTTTCTACATAAACAGATACTGTAATTTTACAACAGTCATGTGCTACTTAGAATAGAATTTACAGTCAGAGTACTCAGCTGTCTACAGAGTGTCCTATTTTGGCATTCTGAATGCTGCCTTGATAGTAAATATTTAATTATTTAAGGTAAGCAATTAAGAAAACTATTTCCTTAAGCTGTCAGGTAGGAATCCAGTTCACCTGAAGCTGAAATGTCTGTCTGCAGTGGTCTGGATCACCCTTGGGAGGCCAGGGAGGCTTGGTCTTCCTGGTGCTTGCTGGCTATTTACATTTGTTTGTGTATGTGATGTTTTAACCTAAATATCACCTCAGAAATGAACAAGATGCAGAAGCAGAACATTAAAAGTTATGATCTTTGATGTTGCTTAGTGTATTCACATAGAATACAGAATTTCATGAGCTGGTGTGCATGGTTTCTTTAAGATGAATATGTGATAAATACTGAAGGATGAGTATCCATTTAATTTACAAACAAAAAAAATCCTCTTCCACAGAGATTTTGCAGCATATTCTGTTTTAAGCTTACCGATGCACAGAATATAAATGCCATTATATTAGAATGGTGTTGAATTAGGTATCAAGGACTATTTCCACATGCACGTATTTTAAGCAATTGCACTTGTCTTTTTTTAAATCAATATTTCAGAGAACTGAAATGTGGATAAAGTTAATCAAAGTCTTTACACTGGAAAACGGAGACCATGAAGTAAAGCAAAATTCAGTTTACTATTTAATTAAGAGCAAAACAACTTTTCCTTTGTTCTAGAAAAAAAAAATGCTCCTTTATTTTGGACAAAAGTTATTGATAACTACAATTGCAGTGATCTGAAGACGTGGAGAAAATAGTTCTTATTTCTAAAGCATATATACATAATGGATGAGTTAGATCCTCAACAAAGGGTCATAGACAGCCCAGAAAGATGTAAACCTATACATGCAATGTAGTCTTCTTATTTCCTACATTTTGAGTAAAACTACTGCAGATCCAGATAAGGATATATAAAATATTTTTCAGAGAGAAAAAAATAAGAGAGTTCTGTACTGTGTCTGCTCACAGAAGAAGAAGCAATCAGATTTTTGTTCTCCTTTTCAGCAAGCTAGACACCACAGATTATTTACACTGCCAGAGATCCTCTGACATTGTGTTTCTTTGATTTTCCCTTGCTCAGACCATGTTAGCTTCCATACCCATATACACATATATTCACACACATAGATATGGGTTTATTTTATCTTAAGCTTATCAGATGTCTTTTAGTTCCCATGAAAAAAATGCCCCACTAACTACAAATGAAAAATAGATTTAGGATGCCTAATATAGTTTACAATCAAAGCTAAATTTTTTGCCTGTGATCATAAAAAACATAAGAAAACAAGCAGAAGAAACCTATAAAAAAGAAACCTTGCACTTGGGCTCCTATTTGTGGTGATTATTATGCAACATGCCTGAGTAATGTGCAGTTAATTATCTGCCTGTTAAATTATCTGTGACAGCTTTCTCTAGAAGTATGAACAGAGCTGACCTGAATTTTCTTCTGCTAAGGTTTTGTCCAAATCTACTAGTTTGTTGATATCCAAGGATTTCTAAGATAACTTTGCTTTGATTGCCTCAGAGTAAGAGATCTAATGATTCCTGGATCCGGATTTCAGGTTCAGAGGAACACAAGCCTCCCACTGCTCACACCTTAGTAACTCCACATAACCAGAGCTAGCACTGTCCCTTAGGCTGCACCACAGAGGAAAACCTCTCTAGGCAGGGAGTCCAGCTACACACGACTAGCAGACAGTCAGGACAACTTGTGCCTGCCCAGGACCTTGTTTGTGGTTTCATAGCAGGGAGCATGGAAATTCTCAGGACCTGCCTCCAGAGAAGCTGCTTAACCCTTCCCACTGGAAGGAGAATCACAAGTCAGAGCAGGACTTCTCAGCTCAGTGGTGAGGCTCTCAGTCTCAGGCCACAGGCTAGCAAATCTCTGCCAGGATCTGATTGAGTTTCTTATCCAGTGGTTACATTATGCATTGTAAAGCCAAGCAAGAATCAGCAGGACACAGCCCAGCTTGTTCCCTCTCCTTCTGGCCCAGTCATTTCTTCCCTCACTCCTTCCAGTGTTACTGTTCAACTGCAAGGACGAGATGGCACTATGGAATCTGCAGGAACTTGGGTGACATAAGAAATACGACCCAAGTGCCTACAGATGTGTGGATGAGGAGGAAAGAGTAGGAACAATTTATTTCTGTATTTCGAGACACTATCAGAAGAAAAACTACTGGATCCTCCAATCCCATAACTGACTCTGTTAAATGGCTGCACAGGAGACTTGTATCCACCTTGTGCCTCTAGCTGAATGCCCTCTGTGTCTGCTTCCTGGTCTTGGCTACCACATGATGTCTTGTGAAAGGCAGGAGCAGGGACCAGAACAGAAAATACTCATGGATAACTGATGGATAACTGATGAGATGTGTGCTGCAAATGCATTAAGCCAACAGGCAAGGTGGGTGGAAAAATGACGGTTCTGTCCTCCACAAGAGAGAAAGACAGCTACTTGAAAGCAGAGGTGCATATGGACACAACTAGGAGCAAGAAAACTTAAGTGTAAGGAAAGTAGGTGCTTTCAGGCTGTGGCAGCAATGGAGCATCTTTGATGCTCTGAGTTCTGATTACAGACAATTGAAATGACAGCTGAGCTCAGGAATAAATTCCTTTGTGTGTAGATATAAAGCACAAAGAGTCTATCTTGTCATGAAAAAGAAGATAAAAGTCATGGGTTTAAAAAAGCAACATTGTTTTTAAAAATTCATTTTCAAGTATAATTTTGGGGTTGTACACAAATAAAAATACGTTTTTAGCACATTTCTTGTCGTAAGCTTATTCATATGGCATCAAAGAGAGCAGAAGACTAAGTCAATATTGAGTTCCTCCATAAATATAACCCAGAGGATGAACTAATGTAGAATTAGATATTGCTGAAGGGACATGTAGGGTTAATTTACCATGCAAGACTCATACCTCCTTTAATAAAACAATAAAATCCTACTTGCACACTTGAGTAAGATATTCTCTAGCCTCATTGTCATGGTTTAGCAAGGAGTTGCTTTTGCTTAGTAACAGGGGGAGCGGGTTGCAGTGAAGACCCGGTAAAAGCTTTTTAGACTCTCCCCCGACTCCTGGGTTCAGACCCACCCCCGGCCCGGCTGGGCCAATCTGGCGCCTCTGCGATCACTATTTAGGGACGGGAATTTGAGGTGCCCGGCAGGAGGTGTAAGAGTGGTACAAGATGGAGGCGACCATGCGGACCCCACAGTCGGAGAAGGAGGAAGGATGGAGCATCAGACCAGAGACCCCTCTGCAAGCCGTGGTGAGAGTGCAGCCGGTACCCCTGCAACCTATGGATCAGCAGCAGCAACTTCATGTGAGTGTGCCCGGACGGGCCAGAGACTGTGTGGGGGAGGCGGTCATGGCACAGGACATGCTGGAGAGCCTGTGCACCGCAGAGCAGCCCCACACGAGAGGCAGAGAGGAGCAGCAACTTTTGGGACAAATGAGCATCGGTACAGCCCGTGCAGGGCTTTGGGACAAATGTGCGTCGGTGCAGCCCGTGCAGGGCTGCCATGTGTGTGTGGTACCTCACGGACTTGCAAGGAGGACTGGTGCGGAACCCACTTGCCCTGAGGTGAGACAAACGGCAGAAGCCACCAGGAACGGACTGACTGAAACCCCCACTCCCTGCCCCCCTGGGCCGTTCAGGGGGGACGGAGGTATAAAACACCGGGATCAGGGCTCTGAGCCCGGGAAGAGGAGAGGGGTGGGGAGCAGGTGGTCTTAAAGGGCTGGTCGGACTCTTCATCTCTGTACCATTCTGTGTTGTTTTGTTTTGGTTCTGGTTTTTGGGGTTTTGTGTTTTAGTTGGTATTAAATTGTTTTCTGTTTTTCTTCCCCAAGCTGAGTAGCCTGGTCTGTTTTGTCCTGCACCTTAAGCGGCAATTAAGCCCTCCCTGCCCTTTAGCAATCCTTAAGTCTTCGGTACTTGAGGCTAATCGTGGTCTTTTGTTCCCTGATGGGCCGAAACCACGACACTCATGAAAAGACTCTGAAAGTTTCTCTATAAGGATATATCAGAGGTACAGTTTTCGTAAGTGCCTGCTAAACTGACCATATAATACACAGGGAATATTTGCTTCTAAAAGGCAAGTAAGCATGGATATTTGTAAAATCAAATGCTACTGATAAAACTAGCTATTGCTATTCCTACCTTTTCTTGAGTAATTGTTTATTATTTAATTTTTTATCCTCCAATTGGTTTCTTGGGGGACCAAAAAAAAGAAACAAACCACACCCAAACCAAACTTACTGATTCAAAAGCAAAGCAACATGTCAAACTTGCAAAGTTTCCCTGGTAACAGTCAAATGGACAGTAAGGAAAATAAACTTTTAATAACTCCTCATATTATTTCCCTATAGCATCACCCTTCTGCTGCAGTCTACCAATGCTCGTCACAAACCTTAATTCATTTTAATTACTGACACTTTGAAGGGTAGTTTAACAGTCTGTATTCCCAAATTCCTCATCATGTTATTATTTCTTTCAATCATCCTTTAATTTCCAGGTGCCCTCAAGACTACTTAATAATTAAAAGGATTCAATAGACACAAACATTAAGTTCTCTTTTACAAGCAGACAAAAACAAAAGTTTGAAACTGTCTTTTATATCTAACTTTCCTATTTCTTCAGAATACCTTGGACGGGATATTGTGACTGCCATCTGGGAACACAGGACTCCAGAAACCTGAATTCCCAAAATGTGAACAATTTCAGTGAACTAACAGACATACAAGAGACAGGGGAAGAAATTAATTTCTCCTACCTCATCCCAAATCCTCAGGGTCACATATTCATGCTGTTTCTCTGAATAACTGGATGAAGAATGCTAGCAATGCAAGGACAGAGGAGTCCAATGAGCACCAGGGCAGAATTGGGGCCATCATCTTAATATGTATGATGCATCTGCTGTCTTAGCTAGAGCTCATTAAAAGTTATTTTCTTTTTCTTTCCATCTTACCATCCAAAAATTTAGAAGAAGTGATTTTTCACTATTACTCATCTATAGTCTTCCTTGCCTCACAAAACTAAGACTGTGAATGTGTAGACTATCCAACATAGAAAAAAAGTATGGACAAAGCTGAAATAATATAATTTGAAAAGCCAACTACAATGTCTCACTGCAACTTTCATTCAAACTTCTCCAGTTTCTATTCTTTCCTGCATGCCTAGATTTACAAACAACCTCTTCTGTGATGCAAAATGTCTCCCAGGAGAGCTCCTGGCTCTGCAGGAGAGATGTGGTGTAACTGGGTGTGTAAATGCCTGGGGAAAGTAGGGTACATGATGAAGCAAAAATTGAATCCCACAAGCTTCCAGAGCAGTGTGTCCAACAGAAATACTTAATCTTGTCAACAAAAATAAATATTGGATATTTTGGGTTTTGGGTTTTTTTTTAGACAGTTGTGAATTTCTGAGCTATGTAAATACATTTTATGTAGCCTTTCATTTAATATTTTACTTTCCTTTATGAAACAATTCTTTAGTGGAAAGTGTTCCAACACTCTTAGCTTGAGCCTCTGTGGAGAAGCCACAGCCACCTTTGTGTTACTGAATGCTATTTGGATGTGGTAGGGAAATCAGGAACAAAAAGGATTTTTTTTTTGCTCTGAAAGTATCTGTGCAAACTATATGTCTCATTACAGCCATCTGCTCCTAGTGTGTATTCAGTAGTAGTATCTGTTTGCTTTACTGGCTGAAATATACTTTTATTACCTTTACTACTTCTTGTTAGCACTGCAGAGTCCATTATGTTGCAGAGGAGTGATGTGGTTTTTAATCCATCTTGCACATCACAAACAGAATTGCTAAGGCCTAGGTGAGTGCATTATTGTTAGTACACTGTGGATATGAAGGGATACGTCTTGACTTTCATCTTCTCAGACTATGTGCATAAGGCTGGCTGATAGGCAAAACCAAAAAACATTGGTTTATTTAGGAACTGAGCAAATGAGGTTTCTCATTAGTGAAACTTATCACAAAATCTCCGTGAGACCATTTTTGCAGAGTCATTTTTTCAAGTTGAACTTTAAAAGGTAAATGACCTGTGAGAACTGAGAAGTACTGTTACTAATGGATTCGATTTGAGATTGAGGCTCAGGGGCTGAGATGCTGAGAAAGTGCTTGGGTGAGATTCCTGTTGCACATGTGCAGTCTGTTCAGAATGTAAGCCACTGTTACCATTTTCAAACAGTAAATGCTCCTTTTTTTCAGTCAAAAACTGTTTTGTTTTTTTTTTCTATTGAAGAAGAAACAGAAAGTTTTAGATAGTCTTAGCCTCTGTTCAGGAACAGAAAAACACAGATGTGATAATAAGTGCTGACCACTAGATGAGAGGACTGGCTGATTCCCCAGAAGGCTGTGCTGCCATTCAGTGGGATCTTGACCAGCTTGAGAGTTGAGCAGAGAGGAACCTCATGAGGTTCAACAAGGACAAGTGCAGAGTCCTGCATTTCAGAAGGAACAGCCCCATGTACCAGTAGAGGCTGGAGGTTGACCGGCTGGAGAGCAGCTCTGTGGAGAGAGACCTGGGAGTCCTGCTTGATAATAAACTCAACGTGAGATAGCAATGTACCCTTGTGGCCAAGAAGGCCAATGACATCTTGGGATGCATCAAGAAGAGTGTGGCCAGCAGGCTGAGTGAGGTTCTGCTACCCCTCTATTCTGTCCTGGTGAGGCCTCATCTGGAGTCCTGTGTCTAGTTCTGGTCTCCTCAGCTCAAGAGGGATAGGGAGAGTCCAGCGCAGGGCCACCAAGATGATCAGGGGACTGGAACATCTTTCATACGAGTAAAGGCTGTGGGAACTGGGGCTGTTTAGTCTAGAGAAGAGGAGACTAAGGGGGAATATTTTTAATATTTACAAATATCTAAATGAAAGATGTCAGGAGACTGGGGTATCCATTTTTTTCTATTGTAGCTAGCAACAGGACAAGGGGTAATGGGATGAAGCTGCAACACAAAAAGTTCCACTTAAATATAAGAAAAAACTATTTCACTGTGAGGGTGACGGAGCCCTGGCACAGGCTGCCCAGAGGAGTTGTGGAGTCTCCTTCCTTGGAGGTGTTCAAGATCCACCTGGACATTTTCCTATGCAACTTGATCTAAGTTGACCTGCTTCTGCGGGGGGGTTGGACTAGATGATCTCTGAAGGTCCCTTCTAACCCCTACCATTCTATGATTCTATGATTTGCCAGAAACTGGATAGAACTATATGGATATTTGTTACTTTCACTAGATGTATCCCTGAACATTTATATAAAAAATAATGCAGAAAATTATGTACTTCCTTTGTCAAGTATAAAAACGCAAAACTAACATTCTTTGTTAGTGTATTTTAAACAAACATAAACTTGTATTGTGTCAGCACATTTATACTTCTATCTTCCATCTGGCAGAGCGAGTTGATCAATAGGCCATAAAGGTGTCATCACTGAGAAAAATCTAATGAACCATTTTTTGAAAAAGCCCCTTCATCATTCATAGCAACAAATTCACATATCCATGTAAAGCTGTATGTCATCAACTGTCTCGTAAAACATGTAGCTTCAATGTCACTAGTGGATTTTGCTTTGAACAGTTTGCTTTGCTTCCATTTGCATTCACATTATTTACACATTAAAAACATAATTTGGATCATAATGACTTCACAAATACCTCAGCAAAATTATTTTGGTAACAGCTCAAACTTTCAAGCATCTATCAGGTCTTCCTTGTCATTTGAGTACATTTCAGTTCAAAGGATTTTTGGCCATGTTACACAATTACATTCCAAATGCCTTCCTGCATCAGAAATAAATCTTTTCTATTCACGTTTCTTTTATGTCTGCTAACAAGCTTGTCAATCAGTTGAGCTGTTCAGGAGTTCAAGTTCTTTCAAGGTACATTCCATTACAAAAATTTTGACATGGTCAAAGGCATAGAATAGGATCCAAATTTGATTGCCATGTGGGAGAATAATTACGTATACTGTAATGAACTCTTTTCCCCTTTTTTTTTTCTTTCTTAAAAAGCATTTAGAAACATTTTAAAGCCCTTATTTTAGCTCTTTACCTGCATGTAGAACTGTTGCTAATGAGAGTGGTAACTACGTGCTCAGACTCAGGCTGGAGGTTTGTGTCAAGAAGCAGCACCTTCAGATCCTCGTCATGTGGTGTGATCTTGAGAGAGAAAATACTGGCATTTTGATGATACTACCAACTGTGACTGTGCAGGATTTACTGAACTTGTAAGAGAAAGGTATGGAGAGACTGCAAGCACACCTATTCCAAAAACTCCCACAAATAAACCTAAAGAACAAATTTGATTCAAAAGAACCTTGCATCTTTAAGAAGTTCTTAATAGTTTGTATTTTACACTGAAGTTGATGAGAAAGTGTATTTTTTCTCAAGGGAAAATAAAATACAGATTCTTCCAGTTCTAGAGACCTGGGGTTTAGCACAGAATATTCCACTGCTGCTTTTATCTTCTATTCCCCTTATGAATTTCCCTAGCCTGTAGTACAGGATTTAGAGCACAAATTTTGCCATTTTGAGTCATAATTACCTTGCCATGGATAAAGGCAACTAAAAAGCCTCTGAATTTTTTTAGACCCTTCATGACACTCTCAAGAACCATGAATGAATTCATGTTTTGTCTACAGCAGAGCAGATAAAACAGCTGTAAAGTTTAACATAATAGTGACTAACCATGTAATAACGGCTGTGAAACAACATATATTATGTCATAGCAACTAAATAACACCTCTTGGTAGGAACAGTAGTATTAATATGGCAGTCTACATTAGGGCTACCCCCTTGTCCTGACGTTGCTGTAATAACATTTCCTCATAAAATCAATAAGAAATTCTGTTTCATTGGAAGGCAACATACAAAAATTAGAGTCACAATTATGGCACCCACATTTCCTTTAAGCACACTTTCTGTTCTTGGATCAATGACTCACCAAAGGAATAATTGCAAAACTGAACTATTAATAACTACATGATTTTGCTAATAAAGAGATTTTCAATGTCTTCCAACAAATTTTTCAGAGAAAAACTATTTCTTCTTGACATCTATTCCCTAGAGTTATCACCTGTAGTCTTTTGTACTTGATGAACCTAAAGGTCTTTTCCAACCGTAGTGATTCTCAGGCTCAGCCATAAGTTCCCCCCCATGCAAGCAGACTGATTGATGCTACTGTCTGGTGAAGTCCATGAACATACCATTAGCCTCCACTAACTTATTGTGTTTCAAGATATCTCCATCATGTTATTTTCTTTTCTCACTACTTTTAACCACTGGTGGGAAGATAAGGTGAGTAATGGGAAGAAATCATGACTAAAACAATTCAGTTCTTCTTCTGGCTGTTGCTAATAAATCTGAACGTTTAATAACCCAGTTATGGAGGTCTCTGCCTTAAGAGATCAGTAAGCCTCCTGCATTCTGGCTGACACAGGGAGTAAATGAATTCCTGTACAAGGTCTCATTTAGCTTACACAATTCACTGAAATCATGGCCAGGCAGCTTATGTCAAGAGAGTTGGTGCTCTTGGACAAAGAGCACTGCTTCCTACACTGTTCCTACATTTTGTATCAGTATAATTCCCCTGGTCTCAGTACAATGAAAAAGGCATTGTCTTCAAAAAACTAAATTAAACTTTGCGTTTGTAAATGTGATGACCATATTTTGCCTAATTTTCATTAAAAATTAGCCATAAAACAATGCTGACCAAGCATTAATGGGCATTCTTCAATAGTTACTTCAAACTTGTAATTTTTCTGTACCATACATGTACATGTTCAGAGGGGTTTTTATTTGTTTTGTTTAATGGCTAAATTGCTCTTATACAAAGCAAATTCTTGATTTAGCAGAACAGGTACATCTTGAAACACAAACTTGAAAAGTGTCTTCAATAAAAAGACAAAAAAAAACACTAAAATTACTTTTCACTGCCTTTTCTGATTAGTTTGGAGTCTTTGTACTCTTTGCCAAGAATACATTTTTCCTTCCTAATGGGGTCACTATCAGGAGTCAGCCATGGAAGTGTGAACACTTAAATCTCCAGTGCACGCTTTCACTTAAATCTACTAGTGTAGTACAAGAATGCAGGACAATAAAATCCAAATGGTTTCCTTGTACTATGTGTCGGAGAGTCATGCACACAATGGTAACACTGGAGATTTAATTCAGATGAGTAAGCAGCAAGTGTTACAAACTCCCCCTCCCTCAATGTGGTCACAGAACACATTATTTCTCAGACTCTCCACTACAATACCATTGTGCTTAGAGAGACGTAGTGACTCTATGTACACACCATAATAGATTTTAAATGGATGAGATTTTCAAGAAAATAAAGTTCTTGGCAAAATAGGGCACGATCTTTGCAGTCATGGGGAAACATAGGCAGAATCTTGTAATAGCTTGCTAATTGTCCTGAGTAAAATAATTTGTTTTATCTGTCTGCCACTTGGTTTCCTGCAAAGTGCAAAGAAACTATTATGGGATTTTACTGAAACTAATTACTACTATTTTATCACGAAGGCTGCCGAAGCATAATCTTCTCCCTTTCTTTCTGTTTCTCTCACACACTATGCATCTCTCTCCTTCATCCTGAATTTTAAATCCTATGGAAAGCCAAGAGCTACTTTAATCATCCAGTATTGTAATAGATCCTGCTGATACTCAGTCTCCCACTATAATAATATGGAGTGATAGCACAGCACAGCAATGTAAACTGTAGAAAGCTGCCGACACCACTGCTTATTTATTCATGGGGAACCTGCACCCCACAAAGTATGAGATGTGCTGAAAGGGTACCGTCTGCCTCCCCACAGTAATTGAGAGGTACAAGCTCCTGAATGACAAGTTGAGTGGAGGATAATTTGTTTCCTTCTTTTCCCAACAATTTATGCATGCAGGAGCTCATATAAATTTATTTTAAATGCTGATAGCTTGAAGAATAAATAGTGACAGTGTACCCTGGTATTAATGCAATATCTGGTTTATAATCATAATTTGTTAGAAACCCTGAAATATCTCATTTCGATCATTAGCATGAAATCCTGTTAATGTTGAGATACCTCATTAGAATGGTTGGCAACTTGTCTTTGATTGAAATTATTATTCTTTTGAAATGAATGACACTGCCTGAATGTGTTCTGTCAAATCTTGATAGTTAATTAAATTGATTTTATCAGAACAGTCAACCACACAAAATGCAACCCATTAAAGAATGTATTTGACAAGAAAATAAATTTATCATCAGGCTCTCATTGATATGAAGATGAAGTACAGACGCCATCAACATTTCTCATCCAATATAACCAATGACAGTTCAACGACTGTCGATGGTACTAAGGAATTACACTACACTTTTTAAAAAGTGCCCTCCTGGAAGGTTAATTTTTTCTGTACAGAAAAGTAAATGAAGATTGATAGTTACAAGGCATAGCAGCAAGAGGATCTTGAAGTAGCAGATGAGGTAGTGAAGGTTTTCTTTTTCCCAAAAAGAAATAGGAAGAAAGCAATAATTTTTGTAAGGTCAGAACTGCTCCTAAAAGGAAAAGTCACACTCATACAAATGCTTTATCTACTCAAATGCATGTGCCTTCATCAACCCTGTAATGTTCTTGCTGGCTGGTTTGAAGGCATTGTTATTAAAGAAGATCAAGTCCTCAGTGAGTTAAGTATTTGAGCCACTACTTTTGTGATATTGTTTATTGTAGGTGGGTGGACACTTGACAGAGCTGCCCAATGAAGCAAAAATATTCTATGAATAATCATTCGCACGTATGAACAAATGCACTTTCATTGTGTTACCAGTTATCCAGTTTCCTCTCCAACAGTACACACTTTAGGAAGACAGAACCAGATAGAATGAATCAGATCCGTAATATTTCTATGATAATAGCCAAATGCAGAACCTTCACAGCAGAAGCCTGAAGTCCTTATTGTAAAGTCCATCTCAAGCTACTGCCTATTAGTACTCTTTTGGAGTAACATTTTGTCGTGGTTTAGCCCAGCCAGCAAAGAAGCAGTACGACAGTCTCTTGCTTGATGCCCCCTATTCACCCCCACCCTCATTAGGATGAGGGAGGCCCCAGCAAAATGGGAGGAGAAAGATAACCAAGGATGCTGTGGATCGAGACAAGAGCAGGGAGGGCTCTCTGCCAATTATGGTTCTGGGCAAAACAGACTCCACTGTTCAACTTAGACAGGGAAGTAAGCAAAGCTTATTCTAATACCTACAAGAAACAGAACAGAAAAAAAAAAAGTGAAAAGAGAGCAAGATGATGAGAAAAATACAGCCAGCACTTCAAGGTCTCCCTCCCCCATCCCTCCTTTCTTCCCGGGCACAGCTCACTGCTCCAATATCTCTATATCCCCCTAAGGGGGACAGGGAATAGGGAATAAGTTCAGTCTCTCACAGATAGGCTGCTGCTTCTCTCTTCTCAGATGAGGATGACTCCTGGCATTCTCCCCCTGCTCAATATGGGGCCCCTCCCTCAAGACACAGTACTTAACAAACTTCTCTGGTGTGGATTCTTCCCAGCAGTTGCATCTTCTGCTGATACAGGGTCCCTCACGTGGGAAACAGTCCATAATGAACATCTCTGGCGTGGGTTCTTCAGCACTGTTGCAGCTTCAGCAGATACAGGGTCTCTCCCTCAGGACTTGGCCTCTTCTGGGCATAATTTTAATGAGCTTGTTTGGCATGAGTTCCTCCCCATAGTTACAGCTTCTGTGAATATGGGGTCTCTCACACAGGACACGGCCTCCTCCGGCCATAGTCATTGCCCCTGGCATGGGGTCTTTAATGGACAGAATCCCTTCCCCTGGAATGGAGTCTTTAATGAAGTGAGTCACTGCCCCTGATGCAGAGTCTTTGGCAAAATGCAAACAAATCTCAGCTTCACCAGTCCTCTCCACAGGATGCAGGGGAGTCTCTGCTCCAGCACACCTCCTCCTCTCTTCCCTCACTGACCTTGGAGTCCACATGGTTGTTTCTCTCTCTCTTCCTACTTCTTGCACTACCACCAGACAGAAAAGAATAAGAGCCAGAAGAAAGAAGGAATGGGAAGAACCCTCCTATTCTAGCTTCTTCTTAAAAAGTGATCGTGGAGGCATCTAATTGGCTCAGCCCCAAAAGTGAGTCTGGCTCACAGCTGAGGAGAGTTTCGAGCAACTTCTTACAGGAACCATCTTTACAGCCCCTTCCCCCTTACCAGAAATGGCTGTCACATCAAAAAATGACACATTTTCAAAAGGGCCTCAAAGCAGATTTTTTAAGAGTAATCTTTCAGATGCACACATCAAGGAGAATTGAATCCTGCAGAAGACTTTTTTTTGTAGTGCTTGTTGCAAAAGGTAATAGCAAATTACATGCATATTTAGGCATCTAAATGCCGAAATTCTTAAAATCTGCCTTTAAGTAGCTTATCTGCAGGTCCTCCCATCCGAGTCACTTGGATTCAAAGTGTAAGTACCTCTGAGTGTCCTGACACTATATCCTATAGACTTACTGAGAGAGAAGTTCTTAAATTGTGCAGGTTTTTGTTATTTTAAGGATAGTCTGTAAAATTAAACAAATCAAGCAACATTATCACTTTTCTTTAGCCAAAGGGGAAAAAAAAAGTCATAATGATGAAGAAGAAACTATGTGCTGTATTCCCTAATCACCATTATCACTGCAATCCCTTTACATAAGTATTGACTGTTGCTTATTCTCCATCAGGAGATGATGAAATGAATGTGTCATGACAGATTGCAGCCAGCTTCCCACCAGATGAGTACCCAGAGCTACCATGCTCTAGAGGACGAGTAACCTGTACTTTGCCACCATGTTCTACCTTGAAAAAGGGGTACTGTACTGGGTATGCAGGCACAAGTGGCCCAGGCTTGTGAGACTCGGCAAATGAGATACAAAGGTGTGTAAATACTGAGTGCATGTCAGATACTTAATTCATTAAGTGAACAGTTCCCTTCCCAATACATTTGAGGCTCTGGTCTTGGATAAGTGATTACCTGCACTGCCTGGTTAGAAGTCACTCCAAATGCACTTTTCTGCCAAATATCTTGATTTCTCAAGAAAGCTGCAGCACATGTTCAGCCCTCATCTGTGTCCCACACTGTGCAAGAAAGAGGGCAACAAAAAAACTCCTAACAAAAAAAAAAAGGGGATAAAAAAGAGGACCATATATGGGAAAATGGGCCTAATTCACACTGCAAGTGAAAAGCAATTAGAATAAATGGTTCAAAAAGGACAATAGCCTCTTCATTTTCCTAAGTAGGCCCTTTTAATCAGGAACGAACCCAAATAACTGAGTAAACAATGTCCACAAAGCAAGGCAAAGCTTTTAACAGCACTGAAACCAATGAACATTTCATAAAGTGTAGTACAGATCCATTACATGGTGTCTGGATTAATAAGATTAACATCTCTACATGTCCTTAATATCTCTAAAGGAAACCCTGTCCCATTCCAAGCTGATCTTGTGGAGATTCAGTGTCTACATTTAAACTAATCGATGTAGGAACATGGGTTACTGAAGCGAGAACTATCACATTAGCAATATAATAAGAGCAAAATGTCCACGTTTCTAATGTAGAAACAAAAGGATTATTCTTTGATGGTGTTAAATAAGGATTACAACTGACATGAAGCAGAAAACCCATTAAGTTACTAATGAAGGGAGAGATTATTTCATTAGTAATGTACAGTAAGTCAGAAAAAAATCCATTAGTTTAGTGATGTGCAAAGGCAATTTCGCTGTCCAGGTACATATTATAAAGGCCAGTAAACTGTATCTGGCAACTATACATTGTATTTCACCTTTAACAGATGATACATAGTCTATATAAAATTAGAGTCAAAAAGGGAAAAACTCTATTTCCAAAGTTTGAAGAAACATCAATGCTAACGAGTCAATTTTCTTTTCCAGCTTCCTTGCCGAGCCTTT
This sequence comes from Urocolius indicus, assembly GCA_013401255.1. Lineage (NCBI taxonomy): Eukaryota > Metazoa > Chordata > Aves > Coliiformes > Coliidae > Urocolius > Urocolius indicus. The sequence continues at coordinate 60,437 of WBNH01008351.1, forward strand.
GCATGGTATAGCCCAAAAGAGTGGCAGAGTGGCGAGTGCTGGCGGGTCAGCAGGAAGAGCAAAGAGCTGCTTCTGCAATATCCTCACACTATTTGTCTTCAGGCTGTTAAGCTGATCTGCTATTTCTGACCTTCAAAATGCCACCTGACATGACAACAATTTTTGGAAGTAATAAGATATACATTTCTTGTCTGGAATTGGCAAAAAGCTGCCACACCTAGATCAGCCTTGGATCCGATTCCCTGCACTTAGCTGTATCCACCATTGAGGCCCTGCAACCTGCTTTATTTGCTTTAAAATGCAGTAGTCTGCTTTGAAAGGTCACAAGCAGGCTCAGCCATGCTGTTATTTGCCCTAGCTGAACACTGCCATACCTGATACTGTAACATAGCAACTGATACTGCTGCTGGATTTCTTCAGTGATTAATCGCTTAAAGAAGAAGCAGGGAGGGGAAAGGAGACCAGGTCTAAAACCGTGTTGAAATCATTTGGAGGTTGAAGTCACCCTTCAAAAAGAAAAATTAATATTTCCCTCCTCTTTTGTCAAACGTGTACTCTGTATAGGTATTGCTGAAAAGCTGTTGATTTTAAATTAGAGCCATGTTTGCTTGTTCATCTGTCTCTGTCACTATACACATGGCACTAACCACAAAATGAGTTGTAGCAAGGTGCTCTGGGAACTGACAGAAATTAAAGTCTCCCATAACTTCACAACAGCTCTCCCAGTTACTCCTAGATTTAAAATCATGCTTTAAAGAAAGGGGGAGAAAAACTGTTTATTATAAAACAAGGTTGCCAAATATCAGTGTGCAGTCAAGTGGAATAAAGTAACTTACAAACAACTGTGAGCAATATATACTTTTTTCACTGCAGAATTAATGCTGCAATACAGTGAAGGCAATGTATGCACAAGAAAATCAAAGCACTGGTGATTGTGGCATGTGCTCCAACTGAGTGATCTTATGAATTGCTAGTGGGCACAAAGACAATTGCTGGGAAATCTGGAAAAATCTGATCTCATACCTTACAAAAGACGCTGGTAAAGACTTCTGAGCAGTAGCTAGATGTTCCCTCCTGTCCTACTGACCTCTCCGTCTGCTGTTCCTAATGATAGCAAAATAACAGGAAGAGCTCAAGAGTAATGCTAACAATATATCCAGGGAGAAAGGAAATAAGTAAAAAAGCCATATTGGTACTAATAATATGTGTGTCAGAGAGTGCCAATCTAGAGACAAAAGCACTGTTTCCTGTCCCAGAAGAAGCCTACTTGATGCATGGCCAATGTACATCGTAACTGCCCATTTCTCAGTGCAGTCCTGCATGGCAATGTTGACAGAATGCATGAAGGTTAAGAGATCAAACTTTTCTGTATTATCATCATATGCTCTGTTCAGATGGACACATAGAGTGCTCTGTTCATTGGTAGTACAAATTTAAGAATACATGAAAACACTATCATTTTTAAAGGTCCATTTCTTAGAAAAACTCTCATCACCTTACCTGAAAACAAAAGCTTTGTATTACCATTGCTTCCAGCTGTCGTTAATATTTTTCAGCAAGCTCTTGATGAGCCATGAAATATTATCACAAGATGGAAATAATATTAATGGATCTGCTTAGGTTTGCAGTGAAAAATTAGATAACTTAATTTGTACTTCAATTTCCAAGACACCTATTTGTTAGCTAAGTAATTTACCACCATCTTTCATCATTTAAGTCCTTCTCCTCTCTGAAGATTTAATTAGTTTCCTTCTCTGTCTCACAAGAGATTTTCTTGAACAAATTCAGGCAATCCCAATGACCCCCCAACAATGTTCCTGGGAGCACAGAGGAGAAATCAATAACTTTCATGCCTGTTCAGTAAAAGAATGCAGCATTTTCTGATAGTTGCAAACAAGATGGGATTTAAGCCACAAATGTTTCCCAGTCAAGCATGAAAACAGCATTGGTACCCTGCTGGTAAGCAGCCCTGCAGCCTGAGATTGACCAGTGGCAGAACACGTACAGGTTCAGGACTTTTGAAAACGATTAACCTGAAGAAAGCCCATAAATAATCTAATCTGGAACAAAACCATGCACTTCATCTCTCATAACAAGCACACAGCATGATGTGAGAGAAGAGCTCATATCAAACCACTTCCAAGATGAGCTCAGTTCAGCAAGTTCCCATTTATTTATTTGTCTATGATTTCTTTTTCTATTATACATTATCAAGTTTCACTACACTGTCTTATGAATATGTCTATAAATTAACCTCAGGTCTGTTCCTACTCACTTTCACAGAGATTGGTGTAAAGCTGTTATTATATTCAGTAAGGATAGGTTTGGGTCCAGAATGAGTAACCTTTTCTTATTTTCCTTGTTTGCTATCTTTATGTCACCTTGGTCTAACCTTAATTACACAGTAACTTAATATTATCCTTCCTATTCACACAACCAAGTAATTGCCCTCTTTCTGTCATCTCTGCTATTTTTAACACATCCTTCGTTGTTTTTTGAATACTAATACAAACATTGATACCAATCACAGAGTATGCAAACAGGCTACCAGGTTTGCACTTAAAAGCTACTAGAGGAGGACAGTAACTGGGGTTTTGAGGGACAAAGTGCCATTCCCTACATCAGCACACTAGGCCCCCAATGTGATGAATACTACCATCTCTGCCTAAGGGATTTTTTTAAAGATTCCCATTATTGTAAGCTGTGAACGTCTCAGGATCTTTTATATATTGTTTTCTATCTGTGTGAGCTAAGACAGTTACTGTTATTCTCACTTCATATTTAGGACATTACATGTAAACTGTGAAATGTGCGAATGTCTTTTTAAACTTTCAAGCAAGAACCACTTGTGTCTCATTTATATCTTTTTTTTTTCCACTGGAGTAAAACATTGGTAAATAAATCAAATGCATAATTGAAGTGAGTTTGATTCTTTACACCCCCATGTGGGGTAGCTCCGGGTTATGGCCTCTTCCACTAGGCCTGCTTTACATTCATCCATTGCACTTGTCAAATGTGACAAGACATATGCAGATTGCTTCTTTTTTTATCTCATCCTCAAGTACTTAACTCTCCCTTGGCAGACAGAGAAAGTTTAGGTACATATAATTACATTAGGACACATAGACCATTTCTGTTCTCAAGCTCATTGTTTGTTGGAGTCTCACGCTTAATGAGAACAAGGCACGCACAGAGTACTCTTCCATTGTCCTGTAGCTCAACACTCAGAGGCTCTTAGACTGTTTCTCAGAGGTGGGTATGTAAAAGGCAATTGTTTGATATAGAGTACTAATGTGCTTAACCCTTTTATCTTGAATTAGTTTGATTCAGATGATAGGAAAAACCTGTCCTGTTTTGGCTGGGATAGAGTTAATATTCTCCATAGTAGCTGCTACAGGGCTGTGTTTGTGTTTACGCTGAGAAGAATGTTGATAATGCAGGAATACTTAGGATTTTGCTGAATAGTGCTTTCAGAAGATCAAGGCCTTTTCTGCTTCTCACCCTGCTCTGCCAGCAAGTAGGCTAGGGATGCATGAAAAGCTGGGAGGGAGCATGGTCAGGACAGCTGACTCAAACTAGCCAAAGCGTTGTCTCATACCAGAGAATGTCATGCCCAGTACATAAATTGAGGGGAGCTGGCAGTGGGGTGGATTACTGCTCAGTCATCAGTCAGTGCCTGTTGAGCAATTGCATTGGGCATCACTTGTCTTCTCGGTTTGTTTCTCTCAGTTCCTATTATTATTATAGTTTGTTCTTCTTATTGTTTTCAAAGTGTTGTTTAGTTTAGGTATTTTATTGTCCTTATCTCAACCGACATGTTTTGTTTTCTTTTCCAGTTCTCCTCCCCATCCTATGGGCTGGGTGGAAGGGAGTGAGTGGCTGCATGATGCTTAGTTGCCAACTGGGTTAAACCACAACACTACCAAAGGACGAAACCAGTACTCAGGGCAGCCTGAGAACAGCACACCCGAGTTATAGGTGCAGCCTGCAGGGGCTTGTCCAGACTTCACAAGAAGTTGGTGAGTCTACTGAAACTCCTCCTGTTCTCCCGTTAGCCTTTGAGCCCTGCTACAAATTAAATAAAAGTGAATGTCAGCTAGCAATAAATTGCAACTTGGAATCAAGCTATGGCCATTATGGCAGACATCATGCGTGATGTAGAGCAAAGAATTTTGGTAAGGGCTGTAAACCCTTCTCCCCTGGGAATGCTCAAGCACTGTACTGCCATCAACACGATTTATGGGCTATATTAGCACTCTGCTCATGAGCCTTACACTCCTCAGAAACTTCTGGAATTGGGAAGGTGGAAAGATGCTCATAAAATAACAATATATTTGACATGCTGTTCAGTAGGATCAGAAAGCAATCTGCAGAGGTCTGACTGCTGACAAGGAATGCTGTTTAAAAAATCACAGTAACTGTCAAACTTATTCCTTTTACCATCCAGGATACAAGGCCAATTTAAAAAAAGACCTTGAACAGTCATCAATCACCCAACACATCTGACGGTCACATCAACTGTATGGTCTTGGCAAGCATTTCATGATCTCAGAGGCAGCTTGATGGTTCAAGCTTCAGTAACACAGGAATAGTTAGGAAAGCTACCAAACTCTGCAAGAGAGTTAGTTTCCCCTATATGTCACACGGACTCTACCTCCTGCTTATTCCTTTTACTCACTTCCAGTCCTCTAAGACATCAGGACTCAGATGCAAATATGCCTCAAATCCCAAGGAAGGTATTTGTCACTTGTCCATGTAAAAGACATTGTCTCTAGAAAGGCTGTGTACTGTCTGTGATATTAGAAAGTCCTAGGGGAGCTTTCAGCCATTTCTGTTACTCCCTGCAGGGATATGTCACAAATAACATGTTCTTTCCTTGGTCATCAGAGAGGCTAGTGTGTTTTTGAGCTGGCCAAAAGATAAAATGCTTCCATGGCATTTATCTCAAGTTGGAGTTTGGTTTTTTTTAGCTGCTTTCCTCTGAAATACTACTGCCAGCACTCATGCAGCCTCACAAGACTTTCTTTGGTACACATGCTCTCCTTTTGCTCTTTCTGTGACTCTTCCCATGTATTTAGCAAAAGACAAAAGTTTCCTACAGTATATAAGTAGGGAATGTCCTAGATCTCATATAGTGTTCCTGAATGTGACTTGCAAACTGTTAATAAGTTCTCTTTAAACATCTTTTGATAAGATCTTTATATGCAAGATACCAGCAAACGTGTCATCATACACTGTGCCCAGAGAAATTGATGCCAATGACTTGCAGATTCTGGGGGAAAATGCATTTATCCTTCTCTTTTCTTTATTGTGTTCCCTCTGAGACCTCTGTACAAAGCTTATTCTCTTTAACTATCTCCTTGCAGTCTTGGAAACTCTTTTTCTCAGTCCCCTCAATTCCTGATATATGAGCACCTGACAGGGTTATCAACACACCTGCTCCAGCAAAGAAAAACGGTTTCTTCACAGGGGGAGATTTGTTCTCAACTATTTCAGGTTACAGCCTCAGCTAAGCTCTGTATAACACTTGGAAATAAAGCATTTTTTTTCAAGTTGGGAGAAAAAAACAAGCTGTACCTTCACCCTTTGGGATATATCTTTGTTTCGTTCTAGGTCAGTATTCTAACCTGGACATACCTCTCTTTTCACTTCCTCTTTGCCTTAGCAGAGTGGCCTATGTATTACAGCATTATTTTTCATCCTCCTTTTAGTAACAAAAGGTTGTCCTCTCTCTGAAAGGTCACCAGTGTTTACTACGATCTATGACCAAAGTTATCTCAGAGCAATAGCAAAGTCAGAGCAGTATTTTTCTTATTCCTATGGTACAAAATCTTCATCCTAAAATGCAGTGCCTAAAAGCCACATGACTTCAATATGCTCTGCCCTCATCACATTTTCTGACATTGCTTGTGGCAGGAATGTCTGTCTTCTGCTGGACAGAGGGAGGCCCACATGTGTGTGCACACAAACTTGTGTCCCGTCAAGTGTAAGAGCTTGACATGTGCCTGTTTAAGTTCCTCCCAAGGACTTTCACTGAAAACCATTTTGCAAAGCCAAGCATTAGAATTTGAATTATGAGAAATTATTAAGGCAACAGATATAACAGATTCGAGATTGCTGTTGATAAGTGCACTCACTGCAATAGCACTGATATAAGACAAAATGCTAGCAATACTTATCTTGGGATTCTTCACCACAGAAAGAAAGAGCACAATCCTTACCAAGAAGGTGTCCCTGACTTGATGGAGGAAGAGGAGTACAGCCCATTGATTATCTTGCTGGTGTCTTCAATCTCTTTCTCCCTCTCTGGGATGATGTTTAACATGATTTGGGGGGAGAGTTGAGGAACATAGGTATGGTTAGCATGTACCTGCTCATTATTATTCTTATGGGTGTCAAATGGGTGTTAACTTCAATATTCATTTCATGGTTAATGAAGTGTATACCTGCCTGGTTTCAAAAGAGGCTGGCCAGTTTTACTCTAGTACACTAGTTTTACTCTCGCACAAGCTGGTGCTTTATTCTTGCATACATATCCAACACCAACATATTGGAGGATGTGGAGGGCAAGTGTCAATCTCATGTGAAGATTCTTAGCCATGATTTACTTGTCTCTAATATTATTATTATATTATCATGTGAAATCTCACAGCATGCACAGAGAGCAATTCCAAATCCGACATTTCATCAGCTCACTTGACAGGAACAGAGACAGGAAGGAACCGCGTGCATCACAGAATTGTGGCTTCTACAGTTATATGCACAGCATGCTTAACTCAGAGGCATCTATGCAGCCTTTTGGCCTGGAATATCTGTAAGGCTTTGTTCATACTTGTCCTATAGCTCTCACAATTTCCAAAAAAAAAAAAATCTAAACTGTTTCCAGGGTAGTATAAACTGCATCCAGACAACAGCGACAGGTACTTAACTGTTTAGCAAAGTATAAACACTCTCATGGTTTTGTCTGTATTCTGCTAATTTTACAGCTCTACCTTATGGAGCTCATAAGAGACTTTCCATTTAGGGTGTCTGGGCACGACATATTCATCCCACAGAGATCCATCAACAGTAAATTTATCTTTAGCTTGACATTAGTTTTCAGTTGATAGGAAAAGAGATACAACATTGCTACCATTTCTCACGAAATGTCATAAAAGCAATGGTATATTTTACATGTGCAATGCTATGCATTCCAAAAACACAGCATTTATTGATTAATGAAAGCCACCAACCTCTCTTTTGTGTTTAGAAGACTGCAGGACTTTCAAGGCATCTTTATATGTTACTGTTTTGCAATCTTGACTTCTGTCATGGGTTTGTGTGGAGCCATTTCTGGTAATGGGGAAGGGGCTATAAAGATAACTCCTGTAAGAATTTGCTTGAAACTTTTCCCAGCTCTGAGCCAGACCCACTTCTGGGGCTGAGCCAATTAGATGCCTCCACAATCACTTGTTAAGAGGAAGAAGCTGGAGGAGGGATTTTCTTTCTGGGAGGTGATGGAAGGAGTTGGATGAGGGAGAAGTAACCATGCAGACCCCAAGGTCAGTGAGGGAAGAGAAGAGTAAGTGTGCTGGAGCAGAGACTGCCCTGCATCCCGTGGTCAAATGACAGCTTTCCCCCCTGCAGCCTCTGGAGTGTAGCGGTGGAGCTGAGCTCTGCCAGCAGTACATGGAGGTCCCCAAGGCAGAGGGGGTGGCTGTGCCTGGAGGAACCGTGACTCTATGGGGAGCTCACGTTGGAGGAGAAAGTGCACAGAATTCTGCTGCTGCAAAGGATTCCCACACTGCAGGAGTTTGTGAGGAGCTGCAGCCCTTGGGAAGGACTCACACCAGAGAGGTTAATNTGAAAGGTCACCAGTGTTTACTACGATCTATGACCAAAGTTATCTCAGAGCAATAGCAAAGTCAGAGCAGTATTTTTCTTATTCCTATGGTACAAAATCTTCATCCTAAAATGCAGTGCCTAAAAGCCACATGACTTCAATATGCTCTGCCCTCATCACATTTTCTGACATTGCTTGTGGCAGGAATGTCTGTCTTCTGCTGGACAGAGGGAGGCCCACATGTGTGTGCACACAAACTTGTGTCCCGTCAAGTGTAAGAGCTTGACATGTGCCTGTTTAAGTTCCTCCCAAGGACTTTCACTGAAAACCATTTTGCAAAGCCAAGCATTAGAATTTGAATTATGAGAAATTATTAAGGCAACAGATATAACAGATTCGAGATTGCTGTTGATAAGTGCACTCACTGCAATAGCACTGATATAAGACAAAATGCTAGCAATACTTATCTTGGGATTCTTCACCACAGAAAGAAAGAGCACAATCCTTACCAAGAAGGTGTCCCTGACTTGATGGAGGAAGAGGAGTACAGCCCATCGATTATCTTGCTGGTGTCTTCAATCTCTTTCTCCCTCTCTGGGATGATGTTTAACATGATTTGGGGGGAGAGTTGAGGAACATAGGTATGGTTAGCATGTACCTGCTCATTATTATTCTTATGGGTGTCAAATGGGTGTTAACTTCAATATTCATTTCATGGTTAATGAAGTGTATACCTGCCTGGTTTCAAAAGAGGCTGGCCAGTTTTACTCTAGTACACTAGTTTTACTCTCGCACAAGCTGGTGCTTTATTCTTGCATACATATCCAACACCAACATATTGGAGGATGTGGAGGGCAAGTGTCAATCTCATGTGAAGATTCTTAGCCATGATTTACTTGTCTCTAATATTATTATTATATTATCATGTGAAATCTCACAGCATGCACAGAGAGCAATTCCAAATCCGACATTTCATCAGCTCACTTGACAGGAACAGAGACAGGAAGGAACCGCGTGCATCACAGAATTGTGGCTTCTACAGTTATATGCACAGCATGCTTAACTCAGAGGCATCTATGCAGCCTTTTGGCCTGGAATATCTGTAAGGCTTTGTTCATACTTGTCCTATAGCTCTCACAATTTCCAAAAAAAAAAAAATCTAAACTGTTTCCAGGGTAGTATAAACTGCATCCAGACAACAGCGACAGGTACTTAACTGTTTAGCAAAGTATAAACACTCTCATGGTTTTGTCTGTATTCTGCTAATTTTACAGCTCTACCTTATGGAGCTCATAAGAGACTTTCCATTTAGGGTGTCTGGGCACGACATATTCATCCCACAGAGATCCATCAACAGTAAATTTATCTTTAGCTTGACATTAGTTTTCAGTTGATAGGAAAAGAGATACAACATTGCTACCATTTCTCACGAAATGTCATAAAAGCAATGGTATATTTTACATGTGCAATGCTATGCATTCCAAAAACACAGCATTTATTGATTAATGAAAGCCACCAACCTCTCTTTTGTGTTTAGAAGACTGCAGGACTTTCAAGGCATCTTTATATGTTACTGTTTTGCAATCTTGACTTCTGTCATGGGTTTGTGTGGAGCCATTTCTGGTAATGGGGAAGGGGCTATAAAGATAACTCCTGTAAGAATTTGCTTGAAACTTTTCCCAGCTCTGAGCCAGACCCACTTCTGGGGCTGAGCCAATTAGATGCCTCCACAATCACTTGTTAAGAGGAAGAAGCTGGAGGAGGGTTTTTCTTTCTGGGAGGTGATGGAAGGAGTTGGATGAGGGAGAAGTAACCATGCAGACCCCAAGGTCAGTGAGGGAAGAGAAGAGTAAGTGTGCTGGAGCAGAGACTGCCCTGCATCCCGTGGTCAAATGACAGCTTTCCCCCCTGCAGCCTCTGGAGTGTAGCGGTGGAGCTGAGCTCTGCCAGCAGTACATGGAGGTCCCCAAGGCAGAGGGGGTGGCTGTGCCTGGAGGAACCGTGACTCTATGGGGAGCTCACGTTGGAGGAGAAAGTGCACAGAATTCTGCTGCTGCAAAGGATTCCCACACTGCAGGAGTTTGTGAGGAGCTGCAGCCCTTGGGAAGGACTCACACCAGAGAGGTTAATTAGGAATTGTATCCCGTGGGAGGGACTCCAGGTTGGAGCAGGGGGAGAATGCAAGGAGTCCTCCTCCTCCTCTGACAAGGAAGAAGTGGCAGACACCATCTGTGAGTGACTGACCTCAATCTCCATTCATTCCCTGTCCCCCTGCACTGCTGAGAGGAAGTAGAGATATCAGGAGATGTTGGCAGCCGAGTCCAGGAAGAGGGAAGGGATGGGGGAAGAATATCTTAAAGTGCTGGTTGTATTGTTCTGGTTTTTTTTCTATTTTCTGTCTGTTCTGTTTCTAGTTAGTAGCAGATTAAACTGTTTTTACTTTCTTCCCTAAGTCAAGTAGTCAAGTCTGTTTTGCCCGGAACCATAATTGGCAGTGAGCTCTCCCTTCCCTTGTCTCGATCCACAAGGCCCTTGGGTATCTCTTCTCCTCCCATCTTGCTGAGGCCTCCACCATCCTACCAAAGGTGGGGATTTGGGGATGTGCACTGAGCAAAAAGCTATGTGGTGTTTCATTGCTAATGTGACAACTTCTAAGGTTTCTACATAATTCTGTGTTTTATGAAGAGTTCAGGAAATTAAGAGTCAAAAGAAAATGATCCTTGAATAAAAATTTCCAGGTGTAAGGATGATCAAAAAGAACTAATTACACAGTATCTTCATGAATCAGAATTATTTCCTTATCTGGGTATCAGCCCAATTTCTACACCTATATAGTAATGACTACTAAGAAGCATCTCAGGCAGCTTAGCAGTGAATTTCCATCTTCCTTTAAGTTCAAAGAGGTAATTATTCACAACATTAGAGTAGCCTTTTAAAAGCCTCTCTCTTCACTGTTCATGAATTATGCCAAGAATATTAACAGATCTGAGTTTCACAACAGGCTCTTTTCCCAACCTCTGCATTTCAGAAGATGTGCTTTCAGTGAGATAAGGTCAAATTCCTCAGCCTATACATGAAAGTTTCCAAGAAAAGATAGTTGTACAGCAACGTTAGTGGAAGTATTTAAAACTGCATGGCTCTTTAAAAAAGAAATAGGTTTCTGGGATCAATGCAAACATAAATGTCTGAAGATCTGGTGTAATTTTCAAATGCAGAACAGGTTGGCAACAGAGACACCAACTTTTTTTGTACATAAATCCATCTCATTTCTTAATAAACATCTCCCATTGTACAACTTTGTCTTCAGTACTGAATAGGCCAAAACATCCTTCAAGTAATGTGACTCTTCAATATTTTTTCATTAAAAATCTGAAGTTTCAGAGATAGAATGAAAAATAAATATATATTACTTGTTTCTTTATCCTGATGGAAATCTTATTCTCTGTCTACCATAAAAAAATCAAATTTTTTTCATAGAATCATAGAATGGTAGGGGTAGGAAGGGACCTTTAGAGATCATCTAGTCCAGCCCCCCTGCAGAAGCAGGTTCACCTAGATCAAGTGGCATAGGAGCATGTCCAGGCAGCTCTTGAAGACCTCCAAAGAAGGAGATTCCACAACCAAAAAGCAGCTTTTTCAAAAGAAGGATCTGCTTTGCCCCCCATTTTTTCCTTTTTCATTACCTTGCAGGTGGATGATGAAGCTTCATCACATTGCTAGGTTAAGTAGGTGCTTGCCCAGGTAGTGGGCAAGTATCAATAGTGTTGTGAAACCACCTGGACAATCTTAAACCTTACACAACATTTTGTTCACTGAAACTGATTAGAAATATCAATAACTGATATTAATTATATGGTTTCAGGAACACATGACACAGGATTGTATTTTCTATGTTTTTTAACTACAACACTACAAGCATTGTTACACTGGCTCCAGCCCACCTCGTTTTGTTTTGTCCGCAAATGTGTCAAAATGTAACCACCTAGTGTGAGAGAAAAGAAAGAAAAGAAGGTAATTCATCCTTCCAAAAATAAGGAGTTAATTTTCTTATTCTATGGAGTAAATTCCAATAAGGCGTCCAGAGGCGAGCCTATCAAATGACAATGTTAGATGTCTGTCTCACTCCTCCAGCCCAGGGGAGCCAGAAGAAGTACCTGCTTGGAATCTAGCCCTCTTCCAAGTCAACCTGTGGAGCAGCATTGCAGGACAGAGGCAGATGGTTCCCCCACATCTACTCAACACACCTTTGCATAACTCAGGGAAGAAGAGTGCTGCCTGTTTGTTAGGCCTTTCCTCAGGTTGTAAAGGTTTGATACTGTATCTACCCTATTAGAAAGGCATCCAGACTAGCAGTCTGCATCCAGCTTCTATGAACTGCACATAGAAATGCTAGAACTATGTGTCAGAAGGCAAGCAGATCAAATGGAGCTTGACTCTCATTTGTGTTGGCCAGAAGGGGATATAGAACCCATGTACCTCCAAAACAAAAAAATCTTTGAGCCGGCATGTACTGAGGCCTTGGATATCATGCTTTCTAAAATAATTCCATAATTTGTATCCCCTCCCACTTTGATGTCCATATCTTGCAAATGTCATTGCAGACCATCTTCTCACTACTGACTAAATGAAGCAGCTAAGTGTGAGGTTCATTCCTGTGTCAATCAGACCCCTGGAAGGGTCACAAACAGTATCCTTCAAGGTCTCAAATAGTATCCTTCAAGGTCTTTGAGTGATGAACACAATAGTTGAAGACTTCTGAGTTTGAGGACAAGAGAACATTTCAGCCACAGCTGTACAACATTCAGAAAATGACAGGTTTTACTTCTGGACCTTTCATCTAAGGGAAGAAAAAAAACAAAAAAAAAAAGAAAGAGAAAGCAACAGATGTAGTATTGGATAATAATGATTCAGAATTATTTAATGCATTGTTTTGACAGACTTCACATCATAAAAGTAAAAGCAGACCCTCTTAATAATAAAATATAGATAGAAACAGAAACACAGCAGAGCAACAAAGAACATAATGGAAGATATTTTAAGCTATTTTGACATTTTTTTCTCTTTAAACAATAGAATTACGTAAATTTGTAAACTACCTTGAATATATTCATGAGATGTGGGAAAACAACAAGAAATACTGTTACAGAAAAGGCCAAACTAACTCTTTCAATAACTTAACACCATCACTAATAGAACATGAGAAGTACCATATAGCAAATATTGACTAATTGCTATCAAGAGATCATCATTGTTAGTGGACAGCACACCTGTAACTTCTGTAGGATGAAGCTATATTTGGCTAGCTATGTGTACTGTGACAAGCTGGTGTACTGCTTTAAATAAAAAATAAATTTATTTCTATTTAAAGATGTTTGCTGTTAAAGCCTTGGAACTTGAAATATGGCTTTCTGAACAGAAGACTAAATGTAAAAATACCTACAAATTCAAGGTGGCTTTAGTCAGCTAACATTTACATCTCAATCTGTGAGGCACCACAAATACCTCCTGTTTAACATCCAAACTCAGAAGATACATATGCATCTAAAAGTCCATAACTACCTAAACTATCCGTCTTGCAGATGTGCAGAATTTACCATGCTGCACACTGAATCCTCAATTAACCCCTTCTCCACTTCTCATGCCAGTCATCCAGTTACTGCCCCACTGCATAGGGAGCCCTTAATGCTGCCCACCTCATGTCGATTATCCCAACCAGTGGCTGGAGAACCTGCACTGCTCAGAAAAATGGAGCAACAGTAATCCCCTAACAATACAAAAGTATTTATATCACTCATGAATTTATGGAAGTGTTGGAAAGGACAGACAGTCCATTAGATCCATTCGGCAATTTGTTTGCCAGGAATGAGTAACATTAAGATGTGAAGTAGGAAAGAGAGGAATGAGAAAAAACAGTATGGCTAATAAGGATAGTAGTGGGAAAAAAATAAGACTTTGGCCAGGTAAATTTTGAGCCGATATGAATGAAGAAAGGTCAACAGAAGAATAACCTGAGCTACCTCCTAATCAGGAGGTAGATGGGACATAGGCAGGCAGAAATGTATGTGGGTGAGGAAAAAGGCAGATCTGGATAGCAAGCTACCATATTCTCATCAAATTCATATGAAAGCAAGAGTGACTTCAGAGGAGCTGTGGGTGCATGTCTGAGAAGAAAGTAAAAGGTACAACATACACCTATCTGTTCCAGCTTCCATGATTGTGTATACTTGGCTTACATCAAGCAACATTAGCTCAAACAGATGTCATGCTTTTTGTTTTTCTTGCCAACAGGCTGGGCCCAGAAACATCATTGATGTTAACACCATGCTAACAGTTTGCATAAACACCACACTTAGCACATTGACAACTGTTTTCCCCATTAGATCTGCCCTCTGACTTAAGTCATTTTACTATTTCCAAGATCAAGATAAAGGTGTGGATGGTTTTGGACAGCATATGAAAAGAATTTAGCAATTTCTCAGTCAGTTCATGGATCCAAAGTGACCATAGTGGCTGTGCTACATCTTGGAGAGATGAATCTGTGCATCTGAAAGGGCTAATGAGAGTAAAATTTGTGTGTCAGTGAAGATGGCTGATGTAGCAGTAAAGGAAGAAGAAAGCAGGAGATTTTCTGCCAATCTGAGTAAAAAATAAAAAGTACAACTGTCTCTGATATGAGATAAAGGACAGAAAAGGCTAACAAATTGAAGGAAAGCAACATATATGTTTCATAGGATTGTCTTTTAAAACAATTTCTGTATCTGCACTTCTGGGTTCAAAGCAATACACCCTAAGCAGCAAGAGGGTGCAAGCAGCACCGAGAAGTGCTGGACTGGAAAAGCTTTGAGAGCTTCCATCTCTTCCCATCATTTTCAGTTTCTTATGTCTCAGAAGAGGGCACTGTGGGATGGAGAGCTACTAAACATGAGAAAATTCAGCCAAGTTCTCAACAGGAATTGCTATCACTATGTAATTTGCAATTAATTATTTCTTTTGTTTTTATCCAGAGAACTGTGTGTGATCTATTTGCTCAAATGCATGAGCATTCAAATGCAGAGCTTGCTCATTCCCTGATGTTAGAGGAAAATTTCTACCCTTTTGACATATCACCATCCCCAACCACAGAGAGATTTGCAACTGCTGAGGGGTTTTATTCCCAAGGGGAACATATTTTTTTCCACTTTATTTCTTATTAACAACATGCAAAGAAAATGGTCTTTATCCTTGCTGAGACATAATGTCTCTTTAGCAATTAAGGTGAAAGTAGGTGAAGTCTCAAAACAGATGAATACCAGATATAGTGCATAGGCAATTAAACCCAAATTATATGAATTCTACATTTTCATGGATAACACAAATATTGTACCTGCTTCCCTATTGCCTTGTTGTTTATGTAGCTATTTACACCTGTACTGCACGGATCTAAGCTGTATTCTGAATTGTATGTGCCTGGTTTTGTGTTTATAAGTGTATTTTATACTTTCTGTCCATAAATCTAAATGAATGCACAATAGCAAAAAGCAGTAGTAAATCAGTTTCTGCTCCGTGTTGCTTCCTTGATAGAATCAATTTCAAAGTTGGT
Source organism: Urocolius indicus (assembly GCA_013401255.1). Taxonomy (NCBI): domain Eukaryota; kingdom Metazoa; phylum Chordata; class Aves; order Coliiformes; family Coliidae; genus Urocolius; species Urocolius indicus. The sequence continues at coordinate 75,838 of WBNH01008351.1, forward strand.
CATCTCCTGATGAAGCAAATTTTCTGCAAATTGCTGCTAAGTTGAAATTAAATATTTTGTAGAAACAGCTATAATTTCTGTGAGCATTTGTTTGGGTAGGGAAAAGAGACAATTTTAAAGGAAATTGTTTTTTGTTTTTAAATTGATTTCTCATTTTATTTTATTTGTAGCATTGTAGAATGTTTTGTAACATCTTGTGGCACAGTAAAAATTAATAATATAAACATTCACCCAAAGCATATCAATCAAGAGGAAATAAATGCTGCAGACTATAGTGTTCCACAGAAACTTAAAATTCAGGATGTTTATTCCATTTCAGAATGGAAGACGAATATCAGTAACAAAATCAGGAGCAAGACATCCTGATTTAGAGTGGTTGGGTCTAATTATGAATCCACCACAAACTACTAGGACCCCTTCAAAATATCAATTATTTGCTCCCTCTGGTGTGCTCGGGTCTTCAGCAGGTGTCTCACTATCCCTATTATTTTTCTAAGACAGTAAATTTCTTGTGTCTTTCTGATCTCTGCAGTTTGTCTTCTACTGTATTTCTGGGTTGACAGCTTCTTAATCCATTATTTTTTATTCTTTCTCCCTCCCTTCTAATTTTTAGTTTCTGATCAATCCAGCTTGGGTTTCTTTCATTTATATTCTGTCTATTTTGACCTGTATGTCATCTTACTTCCATCTTAGCCCACCAAAAGTGCATTTGTTTCATTGAACATTCAAACAAAATTATATCCTACCTACTTCTCCCTGTAGCTGAATAGTCATACAGAAGCTTATAGCTATAGCAGTGTCGTGGTACCACCGGTATCTCCAGGGTCATCCTCCCTCTCCATCCATGTTGCTCACTCCTCTGGCCTTACCCAGGTTTATTTCTGTCATGGTTTTGTGTGGAGCAGTTCCTAGTAATGGGGCTATAAAGATGGCTCCTGTAAGAAGTTACTCGAAACTCTCCCCAGCTCCAAATCAGACCCAGTTCTGGGGCTGAGCCAATCAGGTGCCTCCATGATCACGTCTTAAGAAGAAGAAGCCAGAAGAGGACAGTTCTTACTGTTCCTTCTTGTTCTGTTCTTTCTTTTCCTTTTTTTTTTTCCAAGCTGGTGGTGGTGCAAGGAGTTGGAAGAGAAACAACCATGTGGACCCCATGGTCAATGAGGAAAGAGAGGAGGAGTTGTGTTGGAGCAGAGGCTCCCCTGCATCCTCTAGGCAGGACTGGTGAAGCAAAGAGTTGTTTGCACTTCATAAAAGACCCTGCATCAGGAGCAGAGATTCACTTCATTAAAGATCCCACATCAGAGGTAATGACTATGCCCAGAGGAGGCCATGTCCCGTAGGAGGGATTTTGTATCTGCAGAAGTTGCAACTGTGGCAAAGAACCCACACCAGAGATGTTCATTAAGGACCGCATCCTGCGTGAGGGATCCTGTATCGGCAGAAGCCGCAGATGCTGGGAACAACTCACATCAGAGAAGTTCATTAAGGACTGTGTCCCAGGGGAAGTACTCCATATCAGAGCAGGGGAAGAATGCCAGGAGTCATCCTCCTCTGAGAAGACAGCAGCAGCAGAGCCCATCTGTGAGAGACTGACCACATCCCCCATTCNACCATCCTTACAAGTGTGGGGGTGAATAGGAAGAACTGAGCAAGAGACTGTCGTTGTGCTTCTTTGCTAGCTGGGAAAAACCACAACAGCTTCCCAGTAAAATAATGAAAGCACAATGGAGGTGCTGAGCACCTGGGTCCATCCCCAGCACTTAACCAGAAAGACTGTAAAGATTTAAAAGTGTTTATTGCATCCAGATACAGAAAGCCATAATGCCAATTCCTACACATTTCAGTTCTTGGACCAGAAGGCAGAGCCAAGTCGTGGGCATGTGTGGCAGGCAGAGGAGCCAGAGACACCATAAAAATGTATCCACTAACCCCAGTGAGAGGATTTTTTGGTGGTGGTCCTCACTCCTCTCTCCTTCCTCACTTTTAGGATTCTAAAAGAGTACCAGGATCTGATCAATAAGGCATGATGCCAGATCCAACTTCCTGGGGCTGACAGTCAAAGGATAACCAAATTTCTGGATCCCAATAAAGAAACTGTCTCCCTATTTTATGCTGGCCTGAGAAGTGGTATCAGAGATTGAAGAATGGCAGTGGTATCTGTGAGGTGACCTATCAGAGCAAGCAATTTGGTACTCCAGGACCAAGGCAGCAGATATGCAAGGCATGAACTGGAAAGGCGGGGACTCCATTAGTTGATTTTTTTAATGTGCAGCAACAGTCATAGCTCATTTCAGAGACTGCTGCTCCTCCACAGAAGCTTCTCTGAGGATGCATATTAAATTGAAAAAAAAAAAAAAAAAAAACCAAGAAAATCCATTCCTGAGTTTTGCTAAAGCCAAGGAGTCTGTGTGGTAGGATAAGTGTGTAATAAGTGCTGTAATTAAGGCTGAGGACTGCTGCTGCTTTGGATAATTTAAGGGCATTTCTTACATGGCACTAGTTTTTGGAGATAAATGGACAAAGCTTAATCACATTTTACATTAGGGACCCACTTAAAAATGTTTAAGAAGAAATTAAATGATTAAGAGATGTTTTAGTGAATATTCAAATAATGTTTAAGCCAGTAGGTCAATAGGGGTTGGATTTACCTGATGTATAAGTCTAAAACCTCAGGCTACCTTCTATCTAAATTAGCTTTTATTTCAATTTCTCCAGATGCTTGCATTTCTACCCATAAAATTTCCCAGGTACTTGATTTCTGCCAGCAGATATGCCAACTGTCACGTACACCTTGACAGAACAGATAATCTCAGTGTAGCTCGAGTTTGCACATGAGCAAGAGTGACAGTCTGCCAGATTTCAGCTACAGCAGCAGCTCACCTGGAAAACATCCTCAAGCTCCTTCAAAGTCATTGTCAGAGAGCAGAGCCTGCTCCTATCTCAAAACTCAGGCAGCTGAGTACTCACTTGGGATGCAAGCAGACAAGTTAACCTCCCACCACTCTGGGAAGCAAAACTAACCTACAAACTCACCCCCAAGAGACACTGGTAGAGGAAGAGCTGCCCTCTGCCTCAGGAGGAGAGGCCTAAGAGGTGCAGAGGCAACTGGCCCTCTCCAGAGGACCAGAGAGCCTGGGAAAGGTGTTTCAGTACTAAAGCTCAGGGGAAAGCACAGCAGTACAAAGGTAAAGCAAGAACAGGAGTTTGATGTGAAGGCAGCAGCCAAAGGAGAAAGAGACAATATTACTGCTGAAGATATTTATGCTGATTCAGTCCCGGCTAAATCCCATGTCAGCTGCAGGAGTCATCTCACTTAGCTCTAGCCACTCAAACTGAGGCACCTCTTCCTTCTATGAAGAGCATCGGGCATCTCTGAAAGGACATATGCTCCTTCTTAACTTGTATCTTTACTATTCACCAGATCAAACAGTCTATATTTACAGTGCAGTAGAGTACAAAACTTGCTCCTGGCCTCATCTGTACTTGATATTTAATCATTAAGCTGTTACACCAAGGAAAACAAACCGCAGGATCTGCAGGCAGTGTCACTTTTTAGACAGCAGCGCTATGTTACACTTTGTGGAAGTAAATCATTAGTAGCCTTCATCTAATTATCTGCATCTCACTAAGCAATCTCTACATTAAATGCCTTTGATCAGATCTTCAGATGGTTTAATTAGCAGACTTCAGGAGCCCATGTCAGTTGTAAGATCTAAAATTCTGCTCTTTCTTAATTATTGATAAGTACCTCTTTCTGCCTTCCTCCATCACACCAGTGTTAACTTTCACTGCATGGAAGGAAATGCATCTGAGTCATTCTAACCTACAAGCATTTATTAATCAGCATCTTTTCTGTTGCATGGGGGTTTTTTGCCTGTTACGTGACATCAAGAATAAATATTTAACCTATATCAGGAAAGACATCAGTTACATCATAAATATGACCTTCCACAAACATAGATCTACACTCATAAGCCTGCCACCTCTATCTCTACACTCTCACACAATGTGTTTTATGAGTTGGAAATGTGGCAGATGAGTATTTTGGATCTTGTTCTTTGGAAGCTCAGAGTGACACCAAACAGAATGGCACTATGAAATGCTAATGTTTGAACCCAAAGTTGTCCAATTAAGAGGATTTTGAGAAAGACCGATGTTACACTGCTATGGAAATGGTCACTAGATCTAATGCAAGTATCCTATCTATTGGATTTAATACTTAAACCCACAGAGATTTAGTCTCTCTCTTTCTATAGGCTACTAGAGAATTTGGGCTTCTGAACTTGATCCTTTCAGTCCACGTCAAAAGCGTAGGACCCTGAAGTGCCTACTAGGGTATGTTCACAGCCAACATAAGCTGCATTCTATCTACACAGCAACCCAAGCAACTCTGGAGCAAACCAGTTTCCCCTCATAATCCATGCACTAGTTTTGCAGTAAGAGAGCTCAGGCAGGCAACAGTGGAGCTGCCATCCTCTCCCGCAGATCCAACAGCCTTGACAACAGGGCACTGGACTTCTGGAGAGAACCTGCTCCACCGGCTAAGCTGAGTCATCCCTAATTTAAATCCCTAGCATTGTGCAACACTAATATTTGAGAATCCCATCCTGCTTCCTGCTTGTAGTTTCTTTTTATCCTAGCATTCCCCCTGGAATTGCCCACTGTCACCTATATTTTTTGGTTTCTTAAATAAGATTTAAATTAATAGGCCTATTATATCCTTAGTGCTTGTTGATTAGACAGTATGGAAAGTTACGGCACACTAGTGAAATCCCAGTCAGAAGCAGATTTGTGTCTCCAGGTTTTATCAACATATGTAAAACTGACATTCAAAAGTACGTCTCTTTTATTATGAAGATTTACTATCTTTTCCCTTCCTCCCACATCCAACAATAACAACAGGGAAGAAGTTTTCTTAGTCAAATGACATTTGACAGTCCAAAGTGCAAAATGAGCTTGTGAATGATACTAATTTACCCAACAATCGTTGCTCAGGCAGTTTTACTTGCCAAGGAAGTGCAACAAAAAAAAATGCAATTGTTCAGGGAGTTGTGCAAGCAATAAAATGCTATTTTGTTGTACTTTAAGAAAATTAAAAAGAGCAGGCATAGAATAGTTAGACTGATGTTTTTAAAATTATCTGAGTGCAATAAATGAACAAAGATTGAGTTCAAGTTGAGGTTTAAAGTTGATTACTGTGATGAAAAATTTGTTCTTCAGACCATTTGTTTTGGATAAAATGTCTGCATCTGCATCTTGCTGTGTTTTGCTTTCCCACGTTACAGCAGTACACTAGCAATGCTCTAGACTCATACACCAGCATGATATGTTTCGGCAGATGGAAGACATACCAGGGTTCTGCTTTTTAAAACACATTGTTCAGCTTGACAGTTCTGTGCCCAGACTTCAAACTTACCGGGCCTACCACCTCACCAGAGTTCTCAGCCTCAAGACAAAAGGCCCCAAGTCTTTTTGTTTCCTGATAAAGTGAATACAAGGAAAGGAAAATCCACATGCTTAAGCAGAGCCAGAGAGCACCACCATCATGTATCAATGAGGATAACTAAATGCCAGGGGCTGAGCCTATGCCTGCTCATGTTCAGTTCAGACTCCAATACTGCCTGGCCATACAACTAAGCAATCCTCTTCTGTACTACCATGCCTGTCAATGCTACTCTGACATCGTCTATTTGTCACCCACCTGATATCACCTAACCATCAAATGTCCCAAATGCTCACATGCTGGCACATGAAACCTGTGATCTAGTAGATCAACCACTGAACCACATTAATATAAGTGGTTATATTGGAAGAAATTCATTTTTAATTTAGGTGAAGGAATTAAAGACTGCACAACAATTTGCTTTTAATATATCTTTTTAATATATTTTCTCACCTGCCTCCCCCCTGTTATAATGATATAAATCACAAGTATCTTCAAAAGTTGGACTGGTGTAAGGATAAGGTTTTAAAGGTAAATCTACTTACCTACTTTGTCTCCTTTTTCTTTGTTGGGTATATGCTTAAATCACTTCAGGTGGTCCAGATCAGTGGGTTTTATGCCAAGAATTACTGAATTTTCCATTTGCAAAGCCAAAGCAATTCTTCAGCATGTAGGAACTAGCCTTTTGTATAGAAAGCAGCCAGCAGCCATTTTGCTGGGTGAAAGAAATGAAGTGCTTTTGTAACTAAGAAGGGCAAAAGAAAGACATGACCTCTGGTTTTCCTAAGCTGAAAGAGTGCCTGCTGATTCCAGATAGCAGATAGATCTCACAGCTTGGACAAAAATATTCTTTTTTTGTGACCATCTCTGAGAAAAGACAAAATGTCCAAACTCTTTACCATCATGTGTTTATACATATATATAACATATAAATAGAAATATATATATACATTTTAAAAAATAACCCCTGATAGAGGACAATTGTCAGTTATTATTTTCCAAGTAGCAGCACTTCATATATGGCAGAATGCTGGGCAGCTCTTCTTTCAGATAAGACAGTGCACTTACCCCCGTGTTGCATTAAAGGTTGAAAGACTTTGGCAGAGAATAAAACCCTTTGCATTTCAGGTTATCCTCGGATATCAGAAGGGCTGGGGGCAGTTGGGCTTAGATTCTGAGTCAACTTATCCTGGAAGGGTCCTCCTGACTTGTCTGCAATGGTGTCTTACTCCAACATCCCTCCCCTCTTAAGCCATATTTGTATTATTTGCTTACTTTCGGGTGGAGCTTCAGTGACTCTAGTCATATCTAACTTTGTTGTAATCAGCATAAAACTTCTTGCCTTGGCTTTTCAAGGTATAGACTAGAAGAATTCAGAGCACATACTCAGTGAGGGGTGGTCATAACTTGGAGGTGGGTAACTTCTGGAGTGGTGGTGTGTTTTGGTATTATAATGACATTATAATGAGCAAAGTTCACCCAAAGGATGTGATTTTGAGAGAAAGTGAAAAATAATTGCTTCAGGATAGAAATTATGAAGCTTATCAGTTCTGTAGTACCATCAAGTTCACATCCCTGCAGTTATATCACAGAGCCCGGCCACAGGGTCTTCACTCCACTCCACCATGCCCTCCACACTGTTTCTTTTAGAGTCAGCATACCAAGATGCCCTGGTGTTGCTAACATCCAAGGTTACAGGTTATGCTGCCTAGGGAACTGTCATGGACTGGAACAGATTCCCTGAATATGGGCCAAGTTCCACCCTGAAAGTTTCCTTAACTCTATGTCTTTTAAAATGTGGATATAGCTTCAGTTTCAATAAGTCCCAGTAAGTCTCAGTAAGTCACTTCTAGTAATTATTCCACATCTAGTATTTGCAGAAGTGCCTTTACCTCTGCACTCTCTTTGTGAGCCCTTTGATATTTTAGATCTTGGTATAGTCATCTAAAACACACAGCTACAACCACACACTGTATCCCTGACGTTTCCTGGGTGATGAATTGCAATCAGCATTCAAGAATTTGCTACTGAGAATACAGAGGTCCTTGGGCTTTGTATTGATGGCAGAATTGCTTCCCTTTCTCAGGGACTTTCTCATCATTTAAAACCTCCAACTTCTGCCCAATAAAAAGATAAACATAAAGGCACAATTCAGTTTCTCAATTCCTTTCTCATTACTGCTCACATTGGGAGCCTTTCCTCACCTGGAGCCACACTAGAAAATGCAGCTCCTCTACTACTGAAAACTAGTTATTGTAGCTTTTTTCTCTACCCACTCACCCCTTTAACAGCTTGACTTCTTTGGACATGCATCAGAAGAGACTCTCTCTTCCTCATTGTAATGTCTCTTCTCAACTTTTTCTTTGGGATCTGCCCTGGGTCTGGCTGTAGTGGAGTCCACAGCAGCCCATATTGTGATGTGCTCCACAGTCACAGTTCAAGGCACTGCATTGAGATATCAGTCTCCCCAGGTCACATGGGTGTGCATCCCACTCCTGAAAGGATCCAGGATGCCAGACTGTCAGATCCACACAGTACAAGGCACCAATGAACACCAGTGACAGGGCACTCTAATGTCATACGGTTATAAGAGGTAGAGTGCTGTACCACATGTGGAAAGAGGGAAAAAAAGGTATGGAATACAAGGATGGAATAATACAGTGGGGTGTGGGTAAAGTAGGTGAGGGGAAAGATTTGAGTATGATATAGAAATGAAGCATTATATGAATAGGATGATCAGAAAACACTTGGACATGTCAGATAATGTGGGACCTAAGTACCATGAGAATGGTATGGAATAATGGGTGGACATTGAACTGGGTCTGGCTGGGATGGATATAACATTCTTCATAGCAGCTGGTGTGGTGCAATTCTTTGGGTTTATGGTTAAAACAGTGCTGATAACACACCAATGTTTTGGCTGTTGCTGAAGTAGTGCTTAGACAGTGTCAAGGCTTTCTTTCTTCTCCCTCTCCCCCAAAGTGAGTAGGCTGGTATTTAGCAAAAGGCTGGGAGAAGACACAGCCAGGACAGCTGACATGAGTTGACTAAAGGGATATTCTGTACCATATGGCATCATTCTTGGCAATCTCAACAAAAGGAGGAGGAAAGGGAAGCATTTGTGGTTATGATATTTGTTTTCCCAAGCTAACTATTGCATGTGCTGAGGCCCTGCTTTGCTGGAAGTGGATGGACATCTGCCTGCCAATGTGAAGTAGTTAACAAATTCGTCTTTTGTTTTTTGTTTTTTTTTTTTTTAATGCACATACATAGCTTTTCATTTCTCTGTAAAACTATGGGTCAACCCACCATAGGAATAGTAGTACAAATAGTCTAATCTGGCCCCTTATTACCTAAGTAAATTCACTCTCAGGAGAGACACTGCAGCCAGATAATTAAGCAACAAGAATTCTTACTTCTTGAATCAACCAGTCAGATAAGACAGTTTTCTCTTGTCAAGATTTTAACTTAAGCAAGGCACAGTAGCTGTCTCATACCAATATCAAACAGCCACCCCAAATTAGTAACTCTAAGGTATGTAAAAGGCATTCAAGAGTCATAGAATCATAGAATAGTAGGGGTTGGAAGGGAAGTATTTCATTTCAAAGGCAGAAGAATTAGAAGGTTACACAGAAGGGAGTTAAATGAACTGGCAAAGATATAATGTGCATGTAGGAGGCCAAATTTGTGGAATTATTTACAGATTGCACATTAGAGGCTCAGAATGCACTGCCCATGAGAAAAGATTACCATCCGTCTACAGTAGAAGCCAAAAGTGTTAAATGGCAGAGTGAATGCTGCCATCAGTGATATATTTTCTAGCACTTAATTTAATTTAGCCTTTTTAAAAAAAAAGTTCTAAATGAGAAAAGCATGAACCGGCTAAAATTCTAAGAAGTTGCCTATAAAACCCTATCAGATGAGTCCAAAAGAATCATTAAAGAGCTTTAAAAAAATAAAAAACACTAAATTTTTCAAACAATTTTATCTGGAAGGCTGACAGAGAAAAAGCCAGGCTGAAAAGTCCTATTTATACCTAAAAAGGAGCAATCAGGGATGATGTATCTGAAGGAGAAAGGCTAAATTAACTCTTCCCTATGGTGTCCTTCCTGTAGGAACTGTGGGACTCACTGACACTAGATCCTTTCCTCATGGAAATAAGCATAGATATACAGATATATTGGGAAAAAAGTAAGATCCAATATGGCTTTTTAAGGCAGAGAAGTGCTTCAAAAGGTTATTGATGCTCTGTTAAGAGATCAGTGAGTGTGGAGAAGAGGAACATGGCTGTATCATGTATAGAATTTCCCAAAAGCCTTTTAAAAGCTTTGGTACTAACAGTTCTCAAAGATATTAAACTGTGATAGGAGATGAGAGAGGAAGCCCACTAATTAATTAATAATTTTTTACTTTAAAAGTTGAGCAGTCAAAAATTGTGGCTGATAAGTTTTTAGATTGGAGAGACGTTATCCAACAGGGAGTAAGTTTCAGGGCTGGAGCCAACTCTGTTCACCATATATTCATAAATGAACTGTAAAAGTCTGTTACTATTAATGTAATTAATTCTCCTTTAGTGAAGTTGCAAATTTTCAGGTAATAGAGAAGTGTTTGGGAAAATCAAACCCAAATCTGACCTCAAAGACTTGCAGAAAGCTCTCATCGTACTGAGTGATGAGGTAATGAATGGCAAAAGAGATTCAATGTCAATAAATGCAAAGTAATTCACATGGCAAAATAACAATCCTAACTATACATATGCAATGATGGGCTCTACATTAACAATTCATGAAAGAAGTCTTAGAATAACTCTGGGTAATTTCTTGAAAAGTCAGCTCAATGTTCAGTAGTCAGAAAAGCAAAAAGATGGTTAGTGATAGAAGTGAATGGAAACAAGCTAATAAACGTCAGTACAGCATAGAGTAAGACCACTGATCACATACAACTTTCCTAACCACTCCATCCCAAAGTGAATGAGGCAAGCCCAGGAGAGGCACAGAGCTATTGGGAAACACAGACACTGGAGACCATGAGCCACATCTTGAAGGAGAACAGGTCTTTACTTGATACCATAGCTGAATTAGATATCACAGCTGAATTTCTCCTTTCCTCTTCCCATGGTAAGAAAACTTTAAACTGCAAAGCCATTACCCATGTTTTTAATGCCCTCAGGAGCTGTGCTGTAAAAGATAAATCATCCACCAGAAATTTAAGTAATCAAGAACCACTTGGTGAACTTGCAACTCTCATTTTGGACTGCATGATCTTTCATGTTGAGATTGAAGAAAAAAAGAGACAAAGATAACATAAGTTCTAGTAAGTTAGTGGGAGATGGGGTCAAAATAGTAATAACAGTGGTATGCTGTATATTTTAGAAACTGTAAGGCCCTTTCTAGCTTTAACTTCTGTAACGTTTAAATTGTATCCTGTCACTGTTGAAGTTATCTGCAAGATATGAGTTAATCCTGTACCTTTATTCTGAACTAATTGTACTACAAATAACTGCCAAATATTAGGAACCAAATGACAGAAGAGACTTATAACAACATAAACATAATCTGAGTTTGGTCTTTCCTGAATAAATATGAGGGTAGAATGCAAACTGGAAAGCTTATCTTGAAAAAGATCTTGTCAAAAGAATGAGTACCTCAACAGTCCATAAAATTTACAAGACATGCAACTACGTCAGATGAACCAATAAGGAAAAGAGGTACCTGTTGCTGAAATCTCGAAGTCCTGTTACTGAAGATAGCAATGTTGGTAAGAACAGCCTACGTATATCATGGAACTGCTGCTATCAGCTGGAAAGTCAGAGGCAGAGAGGAAAAGGACTAATAGAATCAAAGAATCATTTCAGCTGGAAGAGACCTCTAAGATCAAGTCCAACCCTAGTCTTAGTCCTACCAACCACTAGACCATTTCCCTAAGTACAAAATCCACCTATCTCAAACACCTCCAGAGACAGTGACTCCACCACCTCCCTGGGCAGCTGTTTCAATGCCTGACAACCCTTTCTGTAAAGAAATTCCTCCTTATATCCAGCCTGAACCTGACTTTCCA
>WBNH01008351.1:87552-216508 GCA_013401255.1 Urocolius indicus
TAGGTCATTAATAAAGATGTTAAATAGGAGTGGCCCCAGTACTGAGCCCTGGGAGACATCACTTGTGAACCTGCCACTGTAGCGGTTTAGCCAGGTGTCCACCAAGTCATTCACCCTCCCAAACTAGACAGGAGAGAGAGAGAAATATAATGAGAGGTTTCTAAGTCAAGATAAGGACAGAGAGATCGCTCAGCAATTAACATCAAGGACAGAACAGACTCAGCTTGGGGAGAAAAACATTTAGTTTAATAATAAAATATAAGAACAGGGAGATGAGAAATAAAACTGAATCTTAAAAAAAAAACACTTGTCCCCACTCCTCCCTTTCTCAAGACTTTCCTTCCTTCCCTCCTGCCAGCGGCACAGGGAACGGGGGATGGGAGTTGCAGTCAGTTCATTACAGATGAACTTTGCTGATGCTTCTTCACAGGGGGAGGCCTCCTCACACTTCCCAATGTGACACAGGCTGCCCAGGGAGATAGTTGAGTCACTGTCCCTGGAGATATTCAGAAGATGTGTAGATGTGGTGCTGAGGAATATGTCTTAGTGGTGCACATGGCAGTGCTGGGTTAATGGTTGGACTCAACAACCTTAAACATCTTTTCCAATCTAAATAATTCTATAATTCCATGACTGAACACATGTTTTCTGCATAACTGTCAGTATCATTTCTACAAATTAATCTTTGGGCATGTGAACAGTCTTTGAGTGCTTACAATTCAGGTAGCCTGGTACCGCTGAGCAATTTCTGTGTTTACCTAGTCCACAGGTTTGCCTAACCTTTCAAGAAAAACTTGCCTTCTGGAGACTGAGCAAATAATCTACCTAAATATGAGAACATTAGCACTGTATTCATTTCCACATGACATTTAAGACTGTAATCCATGCTGTGCGGTGTCTGGGGGATCCTTGTTTCCCAGTGACTCATTTTACTTCCTGCTTGGTCTCTGAATCTAATTGACTCTTCTAGCTAATTTCATTTGGATTGTCATTATGATTATGACATTTAACCAGATTCCTTTTATGTTTAATACTTTTAAATAGTAAATTAAAATAGGAGCTGGCCACTACTGAGATTTGTAGAATGTAGGCATGTGTAGTGACATTTTCTGTGCACTATGAATTTAGATAGTTGGAGAAGAGTTTTTGGCAGGGGGAAAGTAGTTTTAATTTTTGTTAATTTCTTATTTACTCTATCTCTGTGATGAACTTACAGGCATAGCATGAGTATAAAGCTGAGATGACCCACATAAAATGTGTTGATCTCATTAATCACTGAATTAAATGACTGAATCTATTTGACTGCAATTACAAACTCTCCCACTCTCTCATTAATCATGGCATTAAGATCCTGATTTTCAAAGGTATCTGAGTAACTAACTTTTCCTGAAATCAGTATCAAGATTCTTCTATGTAATTTGTTTGAGCAACTCTAAGTCATTGTTTTGGTTTCACATAGTTCCTGTATAAGCCCTACAGTCTCAGGGATTTAGCTACGGCTTACTGACTCTGCACAGTTAAAGAAATCCAAGGATTTATGTGTGTATAGATGAGAGAATGAAAGAGCAAGAGAGAATAACTACACAAAACACACGTCCTAAATTTGCTTCCTCTCAGGAATAACATTTTGACTGCTAGATAAATTACACTGTGTTTGCACTTTTGTGGAGCAATCGTGACATCCAGTGGGCTTCTCTCTTACTGCAGCGCATCAGTACCTTGTCATCATGACAGCAGGACAGGCGATGGGTCACAAATGGAAAATACCAAGAATATCTCCAAGGGAAGAACATTTTCTTTTAGTTTTTCTTTTTTCTTTTTTTTAACACTTTTCAGGTATTACTCAGATATATTTCTAATTATTAGTCTTGCTGATTGCATTAAGTGTTAAACATTATTTCAAGATACTAAGATCACAGTACAGAAAGCAGCCTGGCACGATGAGCCTTACAATTAGTAGTTTTGCCACAAGCTCAGAGCCAAGGGTAGTCAGTGCTGCCCAGAAGCAAATCCAGCATTCACAGGGCTGTCACATGAGGTCCAAGGTATTCTGGTTTGCTGTCAGTTGGCTGTAATAGCAGTTGACTTTGTACAGGGTATTTCTCATCGTTCACTAAACTGTGTCAATGAAGTCACCAGCATTGGTGCAGGGGCAAGAAAAAGATGAGGATTTTGCCTCCTGCTTGGGATGAAAGGTCACCATCTTTATGGGAGCAAAGATTTAGAACATTATGCAGTGTAATGAGGAATCCATCCTATCATGTGCTTGGCATTGCTATAGCAGAGGGTTAAATTTAACTGAGTGTGGGTGAGCCAATGAATGTAAAGATATTAAACATTAACTTCTCCTCTTCTGTAATTTCGAACAGTACTTAATGTGAACACATTTGTCCACCTGTAGCTGCTGCTGTATTCATCACTTCCTATTCTTTCACTACCCAAAAGTTCACAGTTGCCACCTAGTCACCAGCATATGGGTATCTACAATCCACTGGCAATTCTGTAGAAGATTCTTCCTCAAGGAGAAAGACATCCATCTCATTCCTCAGTTTTTGCATTATCATTTTGGTCAGATTTCGAGCAAAGAACCATACCCAGCTTGAAGCCACCACCCGTCTCCAGCCCCAGAATGACCTTTGAATTGACTAACACTGTGCTGGATTAAGCTAGCACTTCAATAGTCATCATTTGGTTACAGCTTTAATGCTGAGGCCAAAGTGACTTTGCCTTCCTCCCAGATACAGCTCAAAAGAAATTCCCAGGCTCAAACCAGCTGACTACTCAGCAGTAGATTTGATTCATTTGTCTGCCATCTGGCAGATATTCAGTTTGACTGCACTGTACAGGTTCCCATTCAGAAGGTTACATCCCCAACCAGTCTTAGGCACTTCATTAAACATCTTACAACTTAAATCCTGAAGAAACTGTGAGGTGCACCAGGGAGATATCAATAGGAATCATCAAGTATTGCCTCCAGCTAATCTCTGCAGACAAATCAGCATACTGGATGCTGCTGGGAGGATGGGCAAGTCTTGAAGGGGAGAGGAGCAGTGACTTAGCAGAGGCAGAAGGTACAAAGCCCATTCATTCCTCCTGACCTGTTCCATTTCACTATTTCACATGGGGAGCAGTGGAAGCCCAAAGGCCACATGAACAGTCACTAATATGCCCCACGCACATATACTGTCACCATGTCACAGCCCAGAGACACATGCACTCGCTCAAACACACACTGAGTACAAAAGGAGAATGATAGCGCTAACAAAAACATAAATTCAGGGTTGGCATTTCATTAGTAACTAAGCAGCAATGGCAAGAGACACCATCCTTTCTCTCCATTCACACTGGATTAAATGCCCATGCACCTTTCCAGGGCACAGCATTACTCTAAAGCCTTTAGAAGAAAATTAGAGTAACCTTTTCTTCAGCCTGCCAAGGGACTATCTAACCTTGTAATTATCTGGCTTTAGATAGAGGAGATACATTGTAATTGTGTACAAAAGAGGTCACAGGTTTATGCATCCCCTGACAGACCGCAGGAAGAGAACTATGGCAAAACCTCTCCAGCAGACCTTTCCAATTTATTTTCCTCCAGTGCATTAAATTTTAATGTCATCTTTCTGACCTATATGTTAGCATATTTATGAACATGTGATTAACTAGTACCATGGCAGAAAGCCTGAAGTGTCAAAAATTGTTTGGTTTTAATTGATTTTGGCTCTCTTTTCTAAAAAAATCAATATTGCACAAAGTAAAACAGATTACACATTTGAGAAGGAAGTCAAACTTAGATGAACTGCAATCAGTGACTGACATTCAATAAAACCAGAGCGTTGTTAAAAACCTATCAGCTGCCCTGTCAATAAAGCAAAGCTATTATTTTTGTTTTATAGACCCAACTATGGAGCAAGATGTACACCACAAACACAAAGCAAAAAAAAGGTATATTCCCTACCCCTTGGAGTAGACACCAGAATAACACAATAGAGAGAACATAGTTGTCATGCAGTGAGTGGGATCATCTCAGATATCCACCTCAGACAGGATATCCACTGTGTTATCCACCACCAAGTTTTGGAAGATACCTGGCTCATGGAAGTGTTAAAGGGGAGCTGAAGACACAGACTGTGGTGGCCTAAGGTGATTCATGAAAAGTCAATGTCTCTTGCAGGCTCACCACCTTCAGAATGTTTCTTTTGGCATACTAAGGAGCAACACACTGACAGCTCACAATTTAACCTCTGGCTACACCACATTTGAAATAGGCTTTGATGATTCCTCTGCAGTCCACATGAAGACTTACTTGAAGATAGGGTATTTCTTATCCCCCAGGAAAAAACCAAGACCTTCATTTGCTAAGTATGCCATTTAGAACTGCAAGGTGAAAACCCTTTTCCAGGAGACCTGCTGAAATAGCACTGCTTGAGACTATATCCCAAGAACATCCTCACCTCAACCCATAGGGTACTTTCGGAGAGGAAAGAAGACTGTCAATCTTACTACTGAAGAAGTTTGGACACTACAGACAAATTCACAGGGCCATACATAAGGAGAGTAAGGGGAACTCAGTGGTTACAGCTTTTAGTAATTAGGGGTTTGTATGAAACAACCATTATATAAAATAATCAAGCAGGCATCAGAAAAGGTTCTCTCGCTGCTTAACTGACTATACTGAATGAGTCTCCTCATGTACCTACTGGACAATTTTTAACAGAAAATATATTATTTCAGAACAGAGATGTGACCACTAACATAATAAAGTGATCCAAAGGCTTCATAGTGACTCCAAGTTTCAAGAAGGTGTCTAGTTGAGAATAGGAGCAACCCTTAAATTAAGTCTAAATGCTTCTCTCACACAAGAAGATGCATCAGAGCTCCTGTCAGTTCATCTGAGATCAACAAGTGCTTGCAGCTAAGGACCAACTTCAAACCATTTGAAGGGTAGAGTAGACTTCACTTGTACACTCTTGTAAGAGCTGTTTAGGAAATAGGTTTTGTCTGTGCTCTGACAGGAAGGAAGAAATAGCTGAAGAACAATGAGAAGGATGTTAAATGTGTGACTGGAGCACCAAGCAACCTCGGCCACAAAAGTTATGCTCCAGATATACACAGACACAGTGGCCAGGCTCTGCCCATTGCTCACTATTTGGTGTCCTGCAACTCCCATGAGGATAGAAAGAATACATTCTTAAATTACTGTCCTTTCATTTACCTGTGTAGGTGTGTTTAAGTTACCTTTAAATAAATCTGTGTCCATGGGGTTTAGCAAACAGAAGTCAAAGTCTTTGCAAGCAGCCTCTGGTTGCTCACAGCACTGGAGAGCTTCATCTCCTCCCACTTCTGAAGTTGGAGAGCAGTGTCAGTTCCTGTAGGGAAGCTGAGTAAGTTGAGTGAGACGATACACTCTCTGGGCTATAGTGGAAGAGAGAAGCCTGGACTAAAAGAAATGAGAGACAAAAGCAGAAAAATTCCCTGTGGAGAAAAAAAATGCTAACCACTTGACATGGTCCAGGCTTGCCATGTCTCTCTCATTTCCTCTCCCAGCAATATGATTGCTTTAAGAGCTGGGTTTTCAAACATCTATTTTAATGTGCCTATGGCAACATTTTCCTGCTAGGAAAGGTGAGAGAGTAAGATATGCTAAACAGCATATACACAACTGCCTCTCAGGTAAATGTCTCCTATATAAATCATCAGAAAAGAAAAACAAATCAAAACAAAAACAGCACCAAAAAACCTCCAGCAGCTTCTTTCTCCTTCTTTTCTACACTTTCAGAGAAAAAAAAACTACAGCACTCAACATTAAATTCAGTGAGTGCCACAGTGGGTGCACTTCTTCCTTCTCATAAAGGCTTGCAAAGGCCATTCTGTCATGTTTGCTTCGTGTGTGTTGGGATGACTGGACAGCTGTGAGGAGATGACCATCTCCAGCCATTTGCTTTGCAGGAGAAGAGGCTAGGAGGTTTTAAACAATATGAAAATGGCATCTTTGCTTGGTTTTCAAACCTCCTGAATAACCTCCTACTTTTAACTTTCCAGCTGCCTTTCCTAAACTCCAGAGGTCAATTAGGATTAAATACACTTGAACACGACAGTCTGGTACACTGCTGTGATCTGACTTTTTGGGCAGAAATGCCTTGTTTCTTTGCAAGATCTATGCAGCGGGTGTTATCAGACATTCCTCAGCTGGCATCAGCCATTTCCCACAGCAATCTCAGAGATTTAGAAAAGCAAAATAGATCTCACATTTCCACTTCTAAAGCACTCTTGGTCAAGGGGCAAACATCTGATCTCCATGTTACTTGGGGAATGTGAGTGAAACACACAAAATAGGCCTTCTCAGGAGAGTCTAGTGAGAAAGTATAAGTGTTGGTACAAGCCTAGCACAAAGGTAAAGGAATGAGTGAGGAAGATGGTCCAAATTTCCCTTTGTGCCTTATCACTAATCAGAGGGAAATTTCTCCAGCACGATTTTCTCAGTAGTTAGAATAAACAAGATGGGGAAGGGTAAATGACTGTGATAAAGAGAAAACAAAATGTATTATAGCTCAGATTAACCTGGGTTTCAAGTTAGAGAATTGGCCTTTTCCCTTCACTTCTGCCCCTAAAACACTTTGGTCATTTCAGGGGAGAAAATTTTGGATTCCATTATCCTCCTGAGCAGGGGAAAACATGTAAAATTAATGCCTGAAAACAGAAGGTCTCCCACAGGGCATTTGAGCGAGTAGGAAAATGAAGGGCAAGAGAAACAGGGCAACATTGTACCGTAGCTGGGTCTCAGCCAAACTTCTCTGCTTGTTACCTTTTTTTGAGCCTTAGGGAGTTTGTTTTCTCTGGCTTTATGGTCTAAACTGAATCTTAAAAAATAGTTTCTTTAAAGTTTTATCTTCTTTAATACTATTCACTCTGAAGTCTCTTAGTCACATACGAGTTCTTTTTTTTTTTTTTTTTCCCTGAGATCTTCTATTTAAAAACAAACAAATAATATGTGAAAGGTGGTTTTGCTTTTGACTTTAAGCCTTTAAAACGCAAACCAAGTCTGCTAAGGTCTTCTCTGTTAAAATATGGAAAGGTTTTCTACTTTTTTCCAACAATTTAATAGAAGCTCCTCTACCCTGCTGGGTGCATTTGGAAGTAAAAAGAAATTATATAGAATATATTATTGATCATTCTTGGTGGAACACCAGCAATGATAAATCATATGGAACTGCACAGTTCATTAGACATTGACAGGGTGAGGAACTGGCCTTCTGAAGCATGTGCTCCAGCAAGCAGATGCATTATAAAATATTCTCTTTTTTATTTAACTCTTCAGAAGCCTCTGAAACTCAGAACAATTGCTTTCAGAAAAGTTTCACTTATAGTTTGATCAGACACTTGTGATACACATACACAGAAGACAGTGGAAGCTTTGCTTATGCAGGTAATCCAGTAGAAAGCAAAAATCTCACTTTTCTGGAAAAACTGAATTACCCTTTATCTACCAGGATCATTCCCTTCCCATTTGAAGCCCACATATACCAAAGCATTCAAAGAAACAATAGTGTAATTTAGAAATTCAAAATCCAAAGCTAGCATGGAAAAGGGAAAGTCACTCTTGGCTGTGATTATTTATACATCTAATGATGCTGTTGTCAGCACTACTGATGTCGTTCACCAGTAATTGTTACTTGCTTTTCCTGCCACTGCACAAATAAATAGCAGAAGCAGGCACAAGCTCATATACATTACTGCAGCATGTGATGCCTACAAATGGATTAATCAGCTCTCATTAGTTGCTAGGTAACAGTGCCTTGACCTTAGCATCGCTTTAGCCAAGGAGGGACTGGGGTGTGAGGATGATTTGCATGTGCTTCGTGGCCCGACACTCATTGTTACCACATCTGCCGCTGGGCAAGCTGCACGTCTCATCCCCCTGTGAATTGTGCTACACAACTAAATAAATTAGAAAATGAGATGACTGTTCACATTGTGGCCTTCTTAACGATTTCTAGTGTCTTTCTCTGCTTCAGAGTCTGTGAGATGCAGGCATGACCCAGTAGAGCCGTTGCAAGGCTCCAGGAGCAGTAATGTGATTGTGTCTTGCATTTCCAATTTATGAGATATTCTGATTCCACCATATTACTGTATTAACTGTTTTTATTTGCACAGTTGCTGTTACTAATTTGTACCACACAGCCCTTCAAGAGCCCAAACTGTACTGTAGAGATCACAAAAGAGATTGTGTTGTAAGAAAGCAGAGGTTAGCACTTCCTTTGATAAGGATGGAGGAGGCCCACGTGGCCTGTACAACACACATATGGTTAAGGTGTTACCACCTACTTTGTGGCATCTAACCACAGACTCAATGATCTTAAAGGTCTTTTCCAACTGTAATGATTCTATGATTCCAGAAATGTAGGTGATAAATGGTCTCCATTCTGACATGTTTACAACACAAATGGGTGAAACATGTAAGAAGTGAAAGAAACTTACTTGGGTCAAGAGCAGGCAAGGAAACACAAGGAAATTAAGATAATTGTGTGGAGTAAGACTTGTATGGAGATGAGCTGAAACAAAGCCAAGAAATCAGTTTCTGCTTTGTTACTTTGACATAGTAGCTTACCATCTCTTGACTCAGAAGCTACTTTTTCACCCAAATGCCTTTACAGGCATTGCATATAGTCTTTAGAGTAAGACCTCTAGACAGAGCAATGGGCTAAGAACAACATAATGAGCTCTATTTTAGTAAAAAGCATTAGAATTCTTGGGTAAATAAGTTGTCTGACTGAAAATTAAAGCCCAATCTGATATACTTAAAAGAATCATCCCTCTATACTTCCATGAGTTTTATTAGAATGAATAAAAACATTACAATTCAGCAAATAGATAACCACATCTAAAACTACTGGTCTCCTTTTTAAAAACTACACAGGCTTTAATTCAATTGTGACATCAAGATGTCATTAAAATTGCATCAGGAGGTTGAATCATGAGATTAAAATAACAAAGAATCTTTACTTATCTGTTCTTCAGAAGGAAGGGAAGTAACATGTTTGCTTTAGCTTAAACCCACAATTAGAAGATTTTACTCAAGGCAATAGAAGTAATTAATTTGGTCTTAAGGAGTTACAGAAATCAAATTGTGGTTTACCTTGAGTGATGCCTTCATGCTAACTCAAGAGTTTTCCTTAAGGTTCAATACTGTCATGATGACAAACATTTCCTTTTCTTACTAACATTCTTCACATGTACATTTACCAGCTATTGTACATGTACTATGTAGATTTACCATTTATTTAAAACGTGAAAGTGTGATGCAAGTAAATAAATAATTTCAATTTTGTGTCCCTTCTGCTAGCCCAGGAAAATATCTCAATGAAGTATACCATGCTACGTCCAAGGTTTGGTTCTGAGCACCTTCATTACATGCAATTTACAGAGAGGTATACAAGGACAGTGAACACATACTCTGACAGGCAAAAGACTCACTTCTTTCGAAAAAAAGGTATAGAAAAGGATGTGAAAAAAAGAAAAGGTGATGGATTGAAATTATCCTGGTTTTTTTATCATATACACCAAGGGAAAACACAACTCATAGATATGACTTCAAGTTAAAGAAGAAACATTTGAGCCTGATGCTCATCATATCATCAGAGAGGAACTTTTTGGACAGCTGGAGTCCAGTAAAACTGTTGGCTGCTTGGGATCTTCACTGTCTCTCTCATGCTCTACTCCACAAGTCTCATGGATACCCCTGCATATGCCTCTGCCAGACCAAAAGACTTTCTAGGTTTTGCACTTTGTCATCTTTTTCCTTGGTCTACTACCCTTTGTGCACTGGGGACAGCCCAGTGCCAGCAAACCACAGGGCTCAAACTGACTGAATGTTATGGTTTAGCAAGGAGTTGCTTTTGCTTAGTAACAGGGGGAGCGGGTTGCAGTGAAGACCCGGTAAAAGTTTTTTAGACTCTCCCCCGACTCCTGGGTTCAGACCCACCCCCTGGCCCGGCTGGGCCAATCTGGCGCCTCTGCGATCACTATTTAGGGACGGGAATTTGAGGTGCCAGGCAGGAGGTGTAAGAGTGGTACAAGATGGAGGCGACCATGCGGACCCCACAGTCGGAGAAGGAGGAAGGATGGAGCATCAGACCAGAGACCCCTCTGCAAGCCGTGGTGAGAGTGCAGCCGGTACCCCTGCAACCTATGGATCAGCAGCAGCAACTTCATGTGAGTGTGCCCGGACGGGCCAGAGACTGTGTGGGGGAGGCGGTCATGGCACAGGACATGCTGGAGAGCCTGTGCACCGCAGAGCAGCCCCACACGAGAGGCAGAGAGGAGCAGCAACTTTTGGGACAAATGAGCATCGGTACAGCCCGTGCAGGGCTTTGGGACAAATGTGCGTCGGTGCAGCCCGTGCAGGGCTGCCATGTGTGTGTGGTACCTCACGGACTTGCAAGGAGGACTGGTGCGGAACCCACTTGCCCTGAGGTGAGACAAACGGCAGAAGCCACCAGGAACGGACTGACTGAAACCCCCACTCCCTGCCCCCCTGGGCCGTTCAGGGGGGCGGAGGTATAAAACACCGGGATCAGGGCTCTGAGCCCGGGAAGAGGAGAGGGGTGGGGAGCAGGTGGTCTTAAAGGGCTGGTCGGACTCTTCATCTCTGTACCATTCTGTGTTGTTTTGTTTTGGTTCTGGTTTTGGGGTTTTACGTTTTAGTTGGTATTAAATTATTTTCTGTTTTCTTCCCCAAGCCGAGTAGCTTGGTCTGTTTTGTTCTGCACCTTAAGCGTCAATTAAGCCCTCCCTGCCCTTTAGCAATCCTTAAGTCTTCGGTACTTGAGGCTAATCGTGGTCTTTTGTTCCCTGATGGGCCTAAACCACGACACTGAATGTGAACAAGTTTCAGTCCACCACAAAATGCCTGTCCAAGGTGTCACAGAATCACAGAATTACAAAATCTTAAGGGTTGTAAGGGACCTTGAAAGATCATCTAGTCCACCCTCCTCCACCAGAGCAGGACCATGTAAAGTAGATCACACAGGAATTTGTCCAGGTCAGTTTTTAATGTCTCCAGAGAAGGAGACTCAACAACCTATCTGGGCAGCTCGTTCCAGTGCTCCACCTGATGTCCAGAAATATCTGCCTTTGCAGTTCAGGCAATAAATCCATCTCCCTGATCATAAATTCAGAGGGATAGTTCTCTCACTTTTCTCTCAAGTAGCGGCAAGGAGATGTCATATGGCACCACCATCTGGTAGTCAGTCAACTTTTGTCACACAAGTGGCTGGGACTCCAGCTGCATTCCTGAAATGACATAACTTGTCTGAGAGAGTTCACCGCACCATTTGTCAGCCCACAGAATAAGAGAACTAGGAAATGTGACAATATTTGTGCAAATGGTTATATCTTGTCTCTAATGACTTCCATAAAGTGAAAGCATCTTTGATGTAAATACCAGCTGAAGGTTTCTGAAAACCGAGTTTCACCAAACCATGCCAAGAGACCACTAGGTAAACTGAAGTATTGGTTCAATTGTTTTCTGTAGTGTATCCACCATCTGTAGCAGACACACAGAGTTTCAAAAGGTATTATGAGGATAATTTCTGATTCACCATTTTTGTATAGCTCATTTTGATTTTCCTGTTTTTTTTTCCAGACAGGGTCACATAATGGATCTTCCTGTGTCTATTTTACAAATTCACAGCAGTTTTTAGTCACTGTCAATACAAACCACAAGGAGCACAATTGCTCTAGAAAGAAGAAACCATTCAGGGTGGATTTGTTTGCACTCTTTCTATAAGTCAGCTCTACCATAGATCCCATAGATACCATATGTGGGCAAGTGACCAAATTAATTAATAGAGAACAAACCATTGCTGTACAGAACTGTTTACTAGTGGGATTTTTAAGATGGTGAAAGACTTCCTCAATGGACAAAGAGTAGACTAAACAGATTTGGTTTAGAGGACAAAGTTAGATAAAAACAGAAGGAGAAAAGTTTAAGTCTTTTTTTGTGTTCTTAAAAATAAGGATAAAAGTCTAGTTCATTATCTCCTTAATATTAAAGTCTGTGAAAACAAACTAGATTGGGGGAACTAAATCCAGCTAGCTCTCTTTTTTGTTTTTTAAGATGCCCAAACAATAATGCAGCAGGGTGAAAAGATCAGGACCACTTTATACACATTGTGCTAATTACTGCAAGTACTTAAAGTTGTAATTAGCTTATTATACTGCAGAGAACCTAACATGGCATGTCTTTCAAAAAAAATTTCTCTCCAGATCATTAGTGGGAAAGCTAACAACATCTGCTTCAAATAAAATCAACCAATTAGAGCAGGCAACTTCACATAGTTTGCAATCAGAGAATTATATTGTGCCAAGTGCTAATTTCAATGTGAATTCTATCTCCTTCTTATATCCCACGCTTATCTGCCAGCACAGCTGGTGTTTAACACCACTGACTTCAGTGAAGTCTCCAAAAACTTATGTTAATTTGAAGTAACCTAATCAGAAGTATGCAATACAGACTGGGCTTGATCTTAGCTTAATTAAAACTGACCTTGTCATTTCACTGCATATAAAACACAAAAATCTCACCGTTTATCACTCAGCTGTGATAAATACGCAGTTTATTTGTGAATCAAGGAAGATGAGCTCTGTACCAAAGGAGCCATTTTCAGATATCAAAGCTTGATTTTAACGCACTGTGAAATGCCACTCGCCTGTGGCTGCCAGCAAATAATTAAAATAGTTCAGAAAACCCAAAATAATCTCCAAAATCTCCTTCCAAAATTCCCAAACAGGGCATCATTGCCATATATTCTGTTTTTATTCACTATCAGAACCACACATCAAAAGCTGGTTATTGTCACTGACAGTAGATGTGAAAGATAGCTTGCTTTTTAAAATTCAATTTTTCCTTGTTCAGTTTTAATATTACAGTTTCCCAAGCAGATGGAGTGAAAAAGATGAATCTGAAAATTAAACCAAAAGTTTTTGCAGAAAACTAAACATAGCAAAACAGAGCAATCCTAAACTACCTTGTAAAGTAATTAATTTCTTTATTGCATTTTATGTTTTAAATCAATTAATGTCAATATAGTCTACTTGAGTGTGTTTATCAGTTACACTTGCTATCTGGTGGATGTGGTTACCAAGGTCAAGCTTTAGACATTCAACTTTATGTTTCTTGTGGAGCTAACCCTAGGGAATAAGTTTGCAACGCATGTTTTGATACACTCTCTAAAGGATTCTTCCTCTCATTCCTCAACCATCAGATGCCTCATGTTACTTTTCTTCCCTGGGATCCCCTCAGTAGAGCTCTGTGGTGATGTCTCCATGAGCCTCATGTCAGTCTGAACACAAGCATAACTACAGGGGCAACTCTCAGCATAGACTTAGCTCATACCAGCAAAAAAACTAGATGACTTTGCCACTCTGACTGATACTGACACACGTAGCAGAAAAAGTGCTAATGGAAGCACTTTTCCTGTCAGAATAACTACATCAGTGCTGGGAAGACACCTGACAGCTTGCCTCAGTGGAACAGTAGTGACCAGTCATGCATACAGGCATAGCCTACTGCAAATGCAAGGTAAATTACACTAATTCAAATCTTTCTCTGAGAGTGCAGGCAATATAGCTGACCTCATGCTTATTGAGAGTGAAAGTAAGAACAGTCAACTCCCAAAGGTCAGCTGGGCGTCATTGATCCAGTGTAGACATTTTCAGTGCATGCTGGAGACATTTGTAGAAGCAAGGTACTCGCTGCAGGCAGTGGAGAGCAGTAGGCACAACTGGAGTACCACTCATCTTTAAGAGACCCAAAAGAATCAGATAAATTTAACTCTGAAAATGCCTCCAGTACGTAGGTGGAGTAACTTACTCAAATTCTTCTGCCCATGTCGCAGGTAACAAGGTGAAGTGAGATGCACCCAGGCTTTTTTAGGGTGTCCAGAGACAAAGAACAAAGTTAGTGAAGGATCTTGAGCACAAGTCTTATGAGGACTAGCTGATGGAGCTGCAGTTGTTTAGACTGAAGAAGAGGAGGCTGAGAGGAGATATGATCACTTTCTACAACTACCTGAAAGGGAGTTGTAGTGAGGTGAGGGTTGATCTCTTCTCTCCAGTAATGAATGATAGGACACAAGGAAATGGGTGCAAGTTGTGCCAGGCGAGGTTTAGATTGGACATTAGCAAGAAATTTTTCACCAAGAGGGTTATTAAGCATTGGAATGGCCTGTCCAGGAGTCACCATCCCTGGAGATATTCAAAAGATGCACAGATGAGGTGCTGAGGGATATGGTTTAGTTTAGTGAAGGGCTTGGCAGTGTGGTTTCCTTTTGGTGGCATCACAATGCTTTCTTCTCATCTTTCTATCTCCAAGCCCTTGTGAATCTGTGTGCATACAAATGCAAATGTATATTTATGTGTGAATATATGCACATATAAGAAACAGGTACAATTACTGCATGTATCTGTTCTTATACATGTAAATTTATCATTGTGGGTATTTGATCTATAACAAAAGCTCCCTCTAGAACAATGACTCACACAAAGCAATTGAAAACATATCCAACAGCTCTTTTGAGTGAGGCTGCGTATTACACAGACAAGTCAAGTAGGTAACAGTTTATGACAAAACATAAATTAAATTGATCATCATGGACTCATTGTTAGGACTGGATCACTTAGAGAATAAAGCCAAGAACAATTTCTTCCCAAGTTAGATTTCACTGAATACTGTAGGTGGCAAGATAAAAGCAGAGAAACCTGGAAACCTACTTCTGATAAAGTCTCTGTAACTACTCTCACAAGTTAAAGGAGCAATAAAAGAAGCTATAGAAGTTACATAGTATGGCATATTGCGATATCAAAACTGCATCCCAGCCAAGCCTTTTTATGAAATCTACCTGGTACAAGCTCTGTATGAAAGGCCTGTGAAGTTTAATGCTCCCAGATTTAGCCATTTTTAAGAATGTGGTGATTTAGCCCTGGATAGGTGCTAAATACCCACCAAGTCATACTATCACTGTGCCTCCTAAACTGGACAGGGGAGAAAGAAATATAATGGACAGTTCATGAGTCGAGATAAGGACAGGGAGATCACTCAGCAATTAGGCGGGCTACGAAGCTCGTAAAGGATTTGGAGCACATCTCATATGAGGCTGAGGGATCCTGGGCTGTTTGCTTGGAGAAAAGAAGTCTCAGAGGAGATCTTATTGCTCTCTATAACTACCTGGAAGGAAGTAGTAGAGAGGTGGGAGTTGGTCTGTTCTCTCTACTAACAAGCAATAGAACAAGAGGAAATGGCCTCAAGTCGCACCAGGGAAGGTTCAGGCTGAGTATTACTGAAAGGGTTGTCAGGTCTGCCCAGGTAGGTGGAGCCACCGTCTCTGAAGGTGTTTAAGTGATGATTGGAAGTTGCACTTAGGAAAATGTTCTAGTGGTTCATAGGGCTAGGTCAGAGGCTGGACTCAATCCACATGGTGGATTGCAAAGGAAAGAAACATCATTTTGCTAAATGTATTGTTTTCTACTGCTACGAATGTGTGAAGGAAGTGAGAAATTACTGCTAATCATATCTGTATGATTATAGACATATTAATTCACCCATTTAAAAATATTAAAAAAGCATACATTCCATTTTCAAAGGAAAGAATGTAGTCCAGATCCAAATAAACCTGTATTTATTTTTAATATAAATTTTTATGGAGATTAAATATACTCACCATGTATTTCTGGCAGGCATGGAAATTCTTTTCCTGCATTTTTAGCAAGTAAATAAGATTGCTATATCATGCATCCTGCTTCTTTCCTCCTCTTCACTTCCCTTCCATATCATTTAACTTCAATGGAAAGAAATTGCACCACCATCCTGTACTCTCCCGTTGCTTTTTTTTTTTAAAGACTGATCATAGGTCGTGCATTCAGATAATACCCAACAGTCTGAAGCCATGTAGAAAATAAGGGTCATGTGTCCTGTTTTATAAATGTCAGCAAAGTCCACAGCTGAACCAGGTAATAATCTAGCATTTGTCAATTTTACCACTACTTAGAAGCCTATTTCTAAACAGGTAACTTTTCACTGTCTCTTTTGAACATGTTACCTTCAAGTTTGTTCAGTTGTTATTTTAGCCCAGAAAAGGAAAGGAATTATTTTTTATTTGAATATCTGCAACAGACAGTGACTCAAACTGCTCTTTCTTTATGAAAGAATGATTTCTGTTTCTTGCAAACTGATATCGTAGTCAACTGTGTCACGTAATAGAGCAGTACTAGAACGTTTCATTCTAAAGTCAAGTGCTACATTTACTTGAACTATCTATCCAGAAAATTAAGCCTATTACACAATTTTCAGAACAATAAAATTAAACTCTGTGTGAAATGTTTATTTGCAAAACTGGCTACTTGCCAGTTAACTCCAGTTAATTACTTGGCAAGTTATATTGTCATAGGGTATTAGTGAATTTGGGCAGGAAGCTATGTGAAGGTAGTCACAGAGATACTGGTATCCCTACCTCAAGGGACTGCACTAGGCCTACTATCCTACCATAGAGTTAACCACTTTGGGGTTAACTGTATGACAGATACAACAAACCGGCAGTACTCTTAGTATTGTGTCCTGCTGGTGGGGGACAAAAATGGGTTCAGAAGCAAAGAACATGAGCTCTTCTGTTACAGATAGTAAACTTGCACAGGGACAATGACACTGAGCCTGGCCCATGTCTGGGCTTAGGGACAAATTCTCACTCCTGTCATGCAATATGTCTAGGTGAACACTTTTGTCCTTATCAAAGATGCAAGTTGGTGCATCAGCCAGCTTGGTCAACTGAGGTGCCCATCGCACTCATTTAAAATGCACACTTTTAAAGGAAAGTACCCTGTCACAAGTTTTGAGAGGCACTACTTTAGCACAGTAACACCCTGAGAAATCAGGGTCCCGTGTCAGCTGCAGGACCTTAATCTTAAAAGTAGTCTGGGTACCCTATATCCCACTGACACCAGGGAAAACTGAGGATAAGTAGTGCTATGAAACACTGAGCATCAGGCAAAATAGCAGAATTATTTTTATTGCTGTTTTGATTTATTTTTTTTAATTAATTAACCACAGCCATAATAAATACACTTTAATAATGACTGTCAGGAGAAATTAAAAATACATGTTTTGACAGGGTGCAACTGAAGTGGTTCACTAATTACTCAAGTTTCAAAATATGAGTTCTTACTAGAGGGAATTAAATTATCAAGATCCTAACTCCAGCTCTTTCCAGCTGCCAGTGGGAATCACTCATGTGGAAGCCAGTGGACAGTAGAGCAATTCTGATCTTTAGGTGATCAGTTCACCCAGTGTGCTCAAACATCAGATCTTAGAGGAAGATCATGGTCATTTCACAGCAATGACTTTTCTTTATGAGCCTTCTTTCAACATCTTTTCGCATCCTGATGAAAATCCACCTAGCTTCACTTTCTATACCTCGTCTTCAAATACTCAAAATCTTTTAAAACTCTAAAAGGAAAAAACCTTAATCAATGTGCATGTAAGCATTGAGGCGTTGGAAAGTAGGGAGTGTTAACACTTGAATGTCTTTTCTTCTGACTTCACATCCCAAACTTTCCTTTGAGGAAAAAATTCCAGGTCATTTGCTGGCTTTGACAAGCACTGACACATTTTTAATTCTATTCCAGAAACGTAAAAGAAAGAATTAGCTTAACTTGTGAACACTAACGGGAGGCAGATTGGGGGTATGTGTTGCAGAGGGAGATGTCTGAAACTGAGCTTCTGAATTGTCAAGCAGAAGCCTGTAAAGTTCTTGCTGCAATAATAAGAACTATTTGAAAACCTTGATAACATCTGGACATAAAAATAAAAGTGGTATAGAATGGAAAGAAAAATTAGGAAAAGGAAGTGAAATAGAAGGAAATAGAAATAGAAGTGGCCTGTCCTAAATCCCCCCATTAATAAAAGGAACGTGAGGTAGATCCACCAGTTAAAAAGATGATCATACACTGTTCTTCTGCCCATAGACTTTAGATTGGGGAGGAATGAGGGCTTGGTTTTCTTGGGGGGGGGGGGGGGGAAGAAGGGTCAAANAAGAAGTGTCAAAAAGTAGGGTTAATAGAAAGAAGACATGGTTTCAGAGATAAGAAAGATGTCCAGAAAACAGTGAAGAAGGCTTTGAATGGAAGTAGGACTTGGGGAGTGATCCTGGAGATCAAAGTCGTGCAGGGAAACAAACACTTGGGATGCTCAGGGACCTTTGGTAAATCCCCTTGAGACCAGTAGCTGTGAGCAGCATCCCAGCATGAATCAATCTTCCTGCCAGGTGAACATAGTGTGGGGAGATGTAAGTGAATGAGTGTGTAAGAAAATCATGTGAGTTTAAAGTTCTGATCTCATTTATTCTTAAGTAAACCATAGGGTCCAGATCCATCTCACACATGGCAGAATCTTAGCCAAAGTTTGTACCAAAATGCACATAATTCCATTCAAATATAATGATCTTGCTTCTGAAGGTCTCCTTATCACATCCTTGCAGAGTACTGAACACAAGGGTTTAGTTCCTGAGCAGCACTGTTGTACTATAAAAAAAAGCCAATGCACTATCATGTCTCCTCAGTAACTAGGAGCCCATAAGGCTCATAGAGTTTTTCAAGAGTTACTTAGTGACTGAATACCCTGAGTTCATCAGAATAATTTTTTATGAACTCTTTTTATATGCATTAAGTTTCAGTTTAATCTTACAGTTTACCTTATATAGAAGTTTGTATGCTTTCAGTTTCTACACCCAAACTTCATTTTTCAACTGTGTGTAAGATGTCTTGGTTCCTCAAGAAAGTTTTTCACTATCCTCCTCTTTTAGAGAGTGTCTTACTCTTTTACTCCATGATTGAATTCAAGCAGCTCTAGTGCCTTGTGATGACATGTAATTAGACTAGCAACACTCACAGCTTTATAGAAATGCATAACTGACACTCAAGTATCATGACATAATGAAAAGCTTGATGGGAGCTACCAGACCTATCAACTCCCAGTTCAATAACATAAGATGAAACTGATCTCCAATGTGATATTGGAGTCTATGTGCAAAATTGATGGGAGAAGTCTAAGCCCATAGAGTCTGTTCAAATAAATACAACTCAGTACAAGTGAGATCTGGTACATAATTGTTAATATTGAGCTTCAGACAGTTGCTGGCACATGCTCTAGGGTTTTAAAAAGTACCAAGGCAATTCTCCAAATCATATACCTACTGACAGCTGACTTTCTTGAATTATTCAAAAGCAAAAGCATTTGGGAATCAATGCATCAAGCTGAACAGAGTTTAAACATGGAGTGCTGAGATCATGAGATTCGAAATGTATGTAACCTTAAAGTGTATTGCCCCTGTGCCATATCAACAATGTTTGATACAAAAAGTGTAAGTCAAACAATGTTAGAGTTGAGGGCATCTGTGTAACTTCAAGTGCCCAGAGTGCCAGCAGGAGGGTGGACAGGGTGGTGAGGGGGAGCTGCATACAGTTGCCCCTTAACTTTAGCATGACTTTCCGGTAGTTACCTTTTTTATTTGTTTTAATAAATCTCTTTCAATATTATTATTTTTCCTCCTACATTCACAGGTGCTCAGTTTTATCCTTCAAGTTTGTGTACAGGAGTTCTATCTTATCAGAAGCCATGACCTTCTAAGACAGAAAAACCCACCTCATATTCAGTTAAGAAATGTTCATATAGCTTCTGGTCATACTATGTGAGGACAGCTACAAGAAAGATTGTATTTTAGCAGCACTAAATGTTTTTTGTTACAATTTCATATTAAAAAAAAACTTTATTATCACTGCCCTATAATTATAGTAAGACAGTTTTCAGCATGAAAATTCGTAGCATTTGTGAGGAGTTTTATTTTCTTTTGGTTACTGCTTTGCCCCCAGGTTCAAATCTTCTCCAGTGTTTCATGTGGCATTAATTCATGACATTTTAACCAGTCTGTGCTATTACTAAAGCATAATCTTATTCACAGTATACTTTTATAAATGACATGAGGACAATGACCTTGCAGTGATTCAATTTGAAGTTTTACCCCTCTGGCACAGAAAACAATATGCAAAGAATCATCATCAGAAACAACATATGAATCCTATATAGCAGGGATTTACTTGAGATTCTTCCTTTTTCTTAAAATGTAGTTACTGTCACGGTCATAAGGTAAAAACCGTCATTAATGAGTATATTGTAATTGATTTTAAAATATTTAAAATATCTGTCATTATAAATGACCATAAATAAAAGCAGAAGATATTTTTCTTAGATTTGAAAAGGATTCACCCTAACCCTTTACTTTTTGTCATGGAAATGGAATTGGAGATCCATAATCCTATGGCTGTGCATTTTGTCTTCTCACATCCCTATAATTCACCTACCGCCTCTGACTGCTGTTGCAGGTAAAAGGAGGGCTGTACTAGGAGGCTGAGGCAGTGCTTTAAAAGCCAGGCTTCTGAGACTGGACAATACTTTTACAAGCAGACAACAGCCCTTAAAATGCCAGCTCTCTTGGGTGACATCCTATCCGGAGTGACAACTGCTATAATTCTAATTCAACAGCAGCTGGGAAGCTGTCAACAGGTGTTCTGAGCCAGGGTTTCTTTGCATCTATTGTTGCTTAATGGGAGCAAAAATTATTACAAAGGATCTGTCAACATGACAAAATGCTACAATCATTCTAACAGAGTAAAACCTATAGGTGCTTCAGCACCTAAAGGGAGTCCTTTTGTGGGAAAGGCTAACCTCAGTACCTCACTTCCATTTTTCTTTTCTGCAGCTGTTTACTCATTAAAGAGGGTTAGAAATATAAGAAGACTAGAATTTTCTAGCAAATAAGAACAGAAAGTCCAGCTCAAATATAATGTTTCCTATTTTTCCTTCTTTCCTTTGTTTTAGGACCCTTACCTCTCATTGCTTATTTTCCTCATTCTCAGGAGACAAGACCATGTTTGGGAAGATATCCAAAGTCTTCCAAAGTTTGGCAATACCCAGATATAGATTTTGCTAGGATTACTTTTGCATTCATGATGTTTATGTATACTAAACATTACTTCAATAAAACCTGTTAGGGGCTGCCAAACCCCCTAGCCCAATAGAGGTAAGGCTGCTGCAGCTCCATGACCCTGGACCCAGCCAACAAGTAGTACAACTGTGTATTCCCAGTAGGTACATGCAGCTGATGAGACTTGTGCTTCAACATCCAGATACTGGATGGAATGTGTACAAGCAGCTATTGGAGGCATCCGTATTGTATAGGTATGGATATATTTACCATTAATGGAATCAGGATCATCCTGATCAACCAGAAAGGACATTGCTGCTGTTTGACTCTGCGTGAGCACAAAGTATTTCTATGTTATTCTGTGTGGCTTTTTGGGTGTATACATATGCACCCAAAAGAGTGTATAGAGACACAAAAGAGTGTATAGAGTCCAGAGACTCTTTCCTCTGAGTCACTGGGATGGATGTCATGCTCAGACCATAGGGCTGGTAAGTTTCCCATGACAGTCTAGGAAGCGGTTAGAGAAGAATATTATTCAGGTTCCCCATTTGCCATTTTTCTTTTGTTCTTCTATGTATGTGTGGTGATGAGTTTTTTTAAGAGCACCCAACAAAATCTATTAATGCCATGTCATCAGAACACATAAGGTGGAATAAGCAACAAGAGAGAGAATAAATGCTGTAGGCCGAGGCAGAAAAGATATTCAATACTGCCAGCTGTGTGATGAATCTATATTGATCGTAAGGAAAGTACATCCATTATACAAGATGCAGTAGGCTCCATGCTGATAAGTCATTGAGGAGAACGCAATGATATATATGAATCAATGTATGACCGCTCACTTTTTCCTACATGGTAGCACAACAGTATCATACTCTCCCATCTCTCTCCTTCAGCCAGCCACCTTCACTTCCTAGGAATGAGTCCTTTTTTCTCACACACAATCCTCATCTTTTTTCTTTTTACTTTTCCCATGTCTGTCGAAGACATATGCTTCCACTTGGGCCTGCTCTGAGACCTAAAAACTATACATTAGTATACACTCCCTCAATGCCTTCTACCCCTTTCTGATCACCAATAGGCACTTTTTTTTCCCATTTATACTGCAGAATAGTGTAGAAACCTTGACAAGGTATGTTTGGCTCTGTACCTAACAGCTATCAACTTGCACTTATCAGCTTCTACCTCAGATAAAGACTACAGTATAAACACTTACAACAAAGCTGATTGCTTGTAGGTTTGCAGAACTGGTAGGTGTGAAATAGTCTTGACTTAGCAACTGTATTGGCTTTGTGTGGCAGAGTTTTATTTCTCATCATCCTACTCTGGTTTTGATTACTGGTGGATTAAACCGATTTTGATTTTCCACAATTCAAGTCTGTTTTGCATGTGACTGTAATTGGTGAGTGATCACTCACTGTCCTTCTCTCAATCCACAAGGCTCTTTATTATATTTTCTCTCCCACATCCCAGCATTGGGGAAAAGAGTGAATGAGTGGCTGTATGGTTCTTTGTTGCTGGTTGGGCTTGAACCACAACAGCAATTCAAACTTAACAGAGCAGGAAAGAATTTTAAATTGTCTGGGGAAGCAATATAGACTAGGACAGAAGATGACATCTGAATCCAGGACAGTTTTAGCAGTGGGTTATGTAACTTCCTGACTCGTTCCCTCTCATGATGCTTTCCTACTGATGAGATCAGGCCCACATCATCCACATTCACCTAAATTCAGATATTATGTCACATAGTGAGAGAATCAGAGATTTATTGGTTCAAAATTTATTCCATCTGCTACATATGGTCTTTCCCAATCATGTCATAGGTGTCAAAGTGTCTCCTGGGAGGTATGAAGCAAACTCTGGTCTTATATCTACCAACTGTTGTGAATAATTCCAACAGATAAGTAGTTATAACGGCACATCCAGAAAGTGGACAGAAGTTGTGAAACGGACACAAACTTGATCATGTAATGAAGACTGTGATGACAGTGTTCAAGAGACAGATTAGATGATATCCTAACTACCTGTTATTCTTTTGTGAAAAGGGATCACTCAGCTCTCCTTGGGATGCTGTCTTTTTTAGTTTCTTTCTCCATATTTGACCCCTTTTTGAAATCCAAATTTACTTAAACCAGGTCTTTCTTCCATTGCCAGCCATTTTAAAGTAGCCAGTGCATCTCTCTCTTAAAAGAATTTGACTTTTCAAAAACAATACATCTGGAGGAGCACAGAAATGACATTTTGTTCCCAGAAATGGCAGGCACATAGATGGGCATATCTCTTTGGGGACTGAGGAAACCATTTTCCCTCCACATTCATTCTTTTATTAGTTTTCTTTCTGTGACTGCCAACAACACTGCCAATTAGTGCTAATCATGGTATGGACACCTGTCCACAGGAAAGAAAGCTGGGAACAATTATGCAGTCACTTTACAAAGCTCACGGAGCATCTGTCAAATATTAATGACTTTCAGTCACTGCTGGCCTTGGCTATATGGCAACAGGTGGCCAGAAGGTGAAATACCATTTATACCATTATCTGCTTTCTTAGTTTTTCTAGCCTGGATTTTCATTCTTGCCTCTACATTCCATGACACTTCAGCTTGCAATGAAGATTGACAGCCATAATGTCTGTGAATGTATATTGCATGCTCTTCTACTGAGTGCAAGAGCTTTGCAAAGATGAAGAAATTCTATTTCCCAGCACTTCAAGAATATGAAATTGTAGACATTTGAGTATAGTGAGTTGTAAAAGAGAAATTGGAATTTGTAAACCAGAAATCTATTTTAGTTTCAAGAGAGGTGATTTTTCATAATCCCTACAATTTTGTAGCACCTGACATATTCATAGAATCCTCTTTTTATGAACACTTTCCAGGGAGCTCAGGTGGTGTTGCTTCTACCAAAACCTCTGGAAATCAGGAATTGTAACCACTTCAAATGTGGGATGAGAAAATGTCGACCGAACAAGTAATGACCAAATGTGAAAATCTTGCTTTAAGCAGTTTTTCTATCACTGTAGGGGAACTCTTTGGCAGCTACTGAAAATCCAGTTCTCCATGACAACACATCATGGGTTTCATACCAGGAATGCCCAATCTCTTCTTACTGTCCCTTGCCTCAATCATTATAAATTATTTTTTACTTTGGCAAGTCCTACAGACAACCATTTCCTTAACATATCTGTGTCATTTCCAGGACAGTTCCATGGTATATATTGTATGAACAGAGATCCTGAGGAAAGATAATGTGCAGGAACAGTAGGAGAAATTAAGCTTGTGAAGAAAGACTTATTGTGGCCTATAGTATCTACTCACTATTAATCTTTACTGAGGTAATATATTTTTCCACAGAGAAATCTATGTGTGCAATTTCTCATATTTTTTAATAATGTGAAATGCAAGCCTCTCTCCGCAGAAATTGGCAGGCAGGCATGTGACGATCATCAGCAGGGACAAAGTCATTAGTTGCACTGCACAGATCTCTGAAAATTTAGATAATGCATGAGAGAAGAAGACTCTTTGTGAGATAGTACTGGTTTCATTCTGGATTCTGAGGTCAGGTATCCCAAGCCTTTCTGCTGCAGTTTCCCAGACTGGGCCTCTTTTTAGCTCCAGCTACGTTTGTTTGGCCACATACTAGGTCCATCTCTTTCCCACAGCAGAGGCTCTACTAGGCAGCATCTGCTCTCCAGAATGCCCTGCCAGTTCTGTGCTTTCTCCACGGCTCCTCCCAGACACCTCTTCCCGAGTACAAAAAGACCATTACTATCAAGTCATCATTAGCACTTTACTAATCCGAGCAGTAATACTTCCGTGGGACAAACGATAAACAGTTGTCATCGCGTCGTGCCCTGACAGGTCACGTCACGCCGCGTCGCGTCCTGCCCGCTGCCTCCTAGCGCTGTCCGTGGTACTGAATCCTGGCCGCCGAGGAGAAGGGGCTGGCCGTGGTGCTGAAACCTGGCCTCTACCCTGCACGTTGCCCGTGGTGCTTCAGCCGCGGACCTCCGTGCCCCCTGGCTTAGGGCTGTGGATGGTGGCACCCGCCGGCCGAAAGGTTGCAGTTGAGACAGTGTGAGGCCGTACTCCTGCAGGGAAACCATTTCTGAAGCAATTTCCTACTCATATCTCTTTCCAAAGCTATCAGCCAGGAAGATGCATGATATGTTCTTGCTCCTGCATCAAAATGAGAACCATATTTAAGATAACGTTTACTTCAAAAATGCCTCACCCATGTTCTTTCTCTCTAAGGCTTGATGGACTTTCAAAAGCCTCATTAAGTTGCCACTTCATATCTTCAAGTAACCTGCCTGTCACTCAAATTTGTCTTAAGGTTTCAGCCATCTTTACCTCAGTGAATCTGGTGATTTTAGTCCTATTTGTTAGAGATGAGTTGTTTGACTTTTTGACAACAGAGGTCAAACTACATTACATTACATTACGTTACTCAACAGCAGGGTAATAACCTGTGCAAAAGTATTTCATGTCAGAAGAGGAGGTGGGAGAGGCAGTAAGAGAAATTGCTAACTTTTTCATGAGGCAAATCTGATGTCTAGCTAAAACATGAATAGCTCAGAGTCTGAGTAAGTCTGTACAAAGTGAACATGGTGTTTGCATGGCAAGGTTTGGATAGCAGGGGGGCTACTGGGATGTCTTCTGTGAAAAGTTGCTAGAAACTTCCCTGTATCTGATATGGCTAGTGCCAGTTGACTCCAAGACAGACCTGCCTCTGGCCAAGGCCAAGATATTTAGGAATGGCGGCAAAGCCTTTGTGATAATGTATTTGAAAAGGGGAAAAAAAAAAGTTAATGTACAGGAGCAAATGGCAGCAGGAGAGAGAAAAATGTGAGAACAACTCTGCAGACACTAAAGACAGTGAAGAAGAATGGGAAGAGATGCTCCAGGTGTCAGAGCAGAGATTCCTCTTCCCTATGGTGAAGCCCATGGTGAGGCAGGCTGTGCCCTTGCAGTTCATGGAGGTTCACAATGAAACAGAGATGTACCTGCAGCCCAGGCAGGACCCCACACTGAAAAGGATGGACACTGAAAGGAGGCTGTGGCTCTGTGGGAAGCACATGCTGGAGTAGGCTCTTGGTAGGACCTATGAACTTCTGGATGGAGAAGAGTCAACACTGGATCAAGTTTGCTTCCAGGACTTTTGATCCCACAGAGGACCACACTGGAGCAGTGTGTTTCTGAAGGACTGCTTCCTCCATGTGTGCTGGTTTAGGCACAGCTAGGAACAAAGGACCACAATCAGCCGTAAGTAGCACAAGCCTTTGGAAAGTATAATAAGGGTAATAAGAAAAGTTTCTATGAATATATTAACAATAAAAGAAAGACCAGGGGGAGTCTCCATCCCCTATTAGATCCAGAAGGAAATTTGGTAATAAAAGATGAGGATAAGAAGGCTCCTTAATGCCTTCTTTGCCTCAGTCTTTAGCAATAGCAGCATTTCCACTGGGGAAAGTCAACCACCCAAGCCAAGAGACAAGGGTGAGGAGCAAAATTTCCTCCCTTCATTTCAAGAGATGATCAGTGACCTGCTGTTCCACACTGATGTGCACAAATCTACGGGGACAGATGAGGTACATCCTAGAGTGCTGAGGGAACTGGTAGGGGTGTTCACCAAGCCACTGTCCATCATGTATCAGCAGTCCTGGCTGACTATGAATGTTCCATCTGGTTGGAAGTCAACCAATATGACACCCATATAGAAGGGATGGAAGTATGATCCAGGAAATTACAAGCCTGTCAGTTTGACTTCAGTGCCAGGGAAACTGATGGAGCAGATCATCCTAAGTTCTATTATGCAGTACATGCAGGACAACCAGGTCATCAGGCCCAGTCAGCATGGGTTTATAAAGGGCAGGTTCTGTTTAACAAACCCGATCTCCTTCTGTGACAGGGTGACCCACTTCTTGGATGAAGCAAGGGCTGTGGATGTTGTCTACTTTGACTTTAGTAAGGCATTTGACACTATTTCCCACAGCCTTCTTGGCTTCAATGGGCATACACTTTCCTGGGTGAAAAACTAATTAGATGGTCATGTCCAAAGAGTCGTGGTCAATGGAATTAAAACCAGTTGATGGCTGGTCACGAGTGGTGTCTCCAGGGCTCAGTACTGGGGCCTCTTTTGTTTAACATCTTTATTAATGATCTGGATGAGGGGATAGAGTGTACCCTTAGTAAGTTTGCAGATGACACCAAGCAGAGTGGAAATGTCTATCTGCTTGAGGATAGGGAATCTTTACAGAGAGATCTAAATAGGCTGGATGACTGGACCAAGGCCAATGCCATAAGCTTCAATAAAGCCAAATGCTGGATCCTGCAGCTGGGCTACAACAGCCTCCAGCAGTGCTACAGGCTTGGGGAGGAGTGACTAGAAAGCTGCCAGGCAGAGAGGGACCTAGGAGTGTTGGTTGACAGTTGCCTGAACATGAGCCAGCAGTGTGCTCAGGTGGCCAAGAAGGCTAATGACATCCTGGCCTGTATCAGGAATGGTGTTGTCAGCAGGAGGAGGGAGATTACTCCCCTGTACTTGGCTTTGGTAAGGCCACACCTCAAATACTGTGCCCAGTTTTGGTCCTCTCTCTATAAGAAGGACATGGAGGTGCTGGAGAGGATGCAGAGGTGGACTACCAAGCTAGTAAAAGATTTGGAGCACATGTCACATGAGGAATGGCTGAGGACTCCTCGCTGGTCCTCCCTGCTCCAGTGCAAAGTTCCTCACAGGCCGAGCCAGCCCTGCACAGGCTTTTCTGATTTGTTCATCCCAAGGGCTGCAGCTCCTCTCCACCACCTGCATGGGTCTCTATGGCCCCCAGGCTCTCCAGCATGGCCTGTGCCCTGCAAATTTCCCTTCTTAAACAATGATCATATAGGCCCCAGGTTGGCCCAGCAGAGCTGGAGGTGGGATCACCTCAGAGCCGGGGAAAGTTTTGAGAACTGCTTACAGGGATAGCACTGAATTCTCCTCCTCCAAGCAAAACTAAGCAAAAAGCAGCTTCACACAACTTCATCACACTGCTGAAGAGACCTACACTGGAGCAGTTCCTGAAGAACTGTAACTCATGGGAAGGGTTTATGTTGGAGAAGTTCATGGAAGACTGGCTCCCTCGAGAGGAATCCCACACTATATCAGGTGAAGTGCAAGGAGTCCTGTCCCTGAGAGAAAGAAGTGGCATACACAACCTGTGATGAACAGACTACAACTCCCATTCCCTGTCCCACTGAGCTGCTGAGGGGGAAGAAGTACAGACCTGAGAAGAAGGGAGGGGTGGAGGGACAGTATTTTTAAATCAGTTTTTGTTTGTCATTAATCTCCTCCATTCTGATTGGAAATAAATTAAAATAACTGTCCCAAAGTTGAGTTTGGTTTGCCTATGAGGGTAACCACTGAGTGATCTCCCTGTTCTTATCTCAACTTGTGAACCTTTCATTATATTTTGTCTCCTCTGTTCAACTTAGGAGAGAGAGTGATAGAGTAGTTTTGATGGGCTTTTTTTTCACCACATGTGGTTAAAACATAGATATTTAAACTTCAGCATTAATGTTATCAGTTCTCATAAGTACAGAACAGATTATTCTAACCAATAGTATTTATTTTGTTTGGAGTTTGGTAACTGTGTTTCATAATCTGATGGTTATTAAGAAAACACTGGCACTATTGGTAGAAATTGACTTCACCTCAGAAATTCTTTCATTTCATCGTCCATGTACACCCTGGTTGCCTGTGTTAAAAACCACAGTGGAGTTAGCATCTTTATTCCCTCTGGAAAAGAATAGCAGAGAAATTAACTGATTTAGACAATTAAAAATAGGAAGCAGATCCTTACATCTCCAGTTCCTTACTGGATTGCTGACCTTCAGAAACCACTGGATATACAAACATATAAGGAAGCCGTCAGCAGAGAATACTAAAAAAAGGTAATTGATGCCCTAGTAGGCTTTTTAAACTCAGTAATACTGCTCAGAAACTGAATACTACATCCAGGCCCAAGTACTTCGCCCAGTCAGGATCTTAGGCAGGTCTAATAGACAGAAATATTAATTACATGATAGCTAATGTCCCTTTTGTACTTTCAGCAAAGAGATCTCAAAATCCAGATGATACTTGAACTATCCTAGAGGCAGCTATGCAGGCATTGTTAAGCTAGAAATATTTTCCTTCTCAAGTTAGCAAAAAAAGGAAGGATTTCAGTTTCCAAGGCTGCTAGGCTAATTCTATAACCAAACTCTAAAATCCCTTTTAAAAATGTGTTGGAAACAACAGTTACTTTTACCTTATAAAAGACTTCAATGTGCAAGCATATTTTTAAAGGAATGTATCTCAAATTGGCAAAACATTAGTGAATGCACTCCTTTAAAATTCAATCAACCAATTCAACCAAATTATCCAACGAATTGGGGAAAAAAGATAGTTGAGCAACAGTTGAGATGATATCAAGTCTAAAGCTTTCCAAAATGGGGCTGTTGGCTGAAGACCAAAGGAGAAAGTTCTGACAAGCAATCTGATTTGTTTTAAAAGTTCAGTTATTGCCTTTTCTCTAAATCCTGCTTTGAAACAAAACGTTATCAAGCAGAAATAGTAATTTCACAGTTGGCAAGACTTGGCACTCAGCAGCAGTCTTATAGCACCACAGCAGTATAGAATCTGACTCATCACTCGTCTTAAGGCAGCACAGGCTCGTACTCTTACATCCTTTCTGTTGGTTGGGTAGGAACATTAAGGATCTCAATTTTTCAATATACGTCAGAGTGACTTATCAGTAGCCTAAATTTAGTAAAGTTTTGACACTGAGACTGGGTGCACTCAATCATTCAACGAGTGGAAAACTGACCAGAGACAAGAGACTGATTCTTACACTTGATTGCCCAAACACTTCATCCCTTGCTCAAACAGTGAAGTTTAGGAAGCAGATCACTTTTTTGAGGATAAAAAAAAAGTCACTGGCATCTGTTCAGGTAACAGCTTTATTTGCAGTGCAGAGTTATACTCTAGAAGGAATCAGCCAAGAGTCAATCAACAGA
Organism: Urocolius indicus; assembly: GCA_013401255.1. Classification (NCBI taxonomy): domain Eukaryota; kingdom Metazoa; phylum Chordata; class Aves; order Coliiformes; family Coliidae; genus Urocolius; species Urocolius indicus. The sequence continues at coordinate 117,614 of WBNH01008351.1, forward strand.
GCTTCAGACCACAGCGATATGTCTACAAAAAACAAAACAACAAACAAACAAACAAAAAGCTTTCTGAGATCTTTCATCATCAGGTTTTTTCATGCCAAAAGATTTTGTTTGTTCTGAGAAAGATTTTTCTCAGATATGGGGCATTTTCACATGCAAATGTGTCTACCTTTGAATTGCAATAGTGATAACCCTCTTCTGGGAAGGATGAGTGCATTTGATCTCTTTTAGATCACCTTTTAGAACTAAGGCATAAATGTGCACATTTCTTACAAATGCCAATTACAGGTAGTTGATGGAAAGCTCAGATAAGGACCTCAATCTTACAAGGTAAGGTAAAGCCAAATAGAAGAATCCCATCATTGGATCCTTCCGACTAGAGACACATGGTTTCCAACCAGCTCTAAATCTGCAAAATGTAAAACACACTACAAAAAAAAACAAAACCACAAAGACACTACTGAAACTTCACATGTTAGTAGCAACACCACCCTCTGTACAGTCAGTTCAATGCAAGGAAAGGCAGAAGCAATAGGACTGCTTCTGTGCTTCCTACTTTCACAAAATTAACTGCTTGGAACAAATCAGCCACTCCAAGTAGAAGCTATTCAACGAGGCACATCATTCACATGATTTTTGGTCAAAATTCCCCTTGTCAATAAACGTCACAAGATCCAATCATTCTGAATCTGTACAATTGTTTGGAAAAAAAATAGCTTTCACACTGAGTAACCCAGGAGTATTTTAATTATTATCAGCATCACCTTGGTAATAGAAATTCTTCCCTTTCATGGCTTCCAAAACTGAGAGAGCTTGCCTCTGCAACTGAGAAATTATTTCTAGTTTCTTCTGGTGATGTGCTACATTCTTTAGAGTTAAAAACCTAGGAACCTAAAATTGATGACATGAGCCAAAAGGACTGCTGTGAGCTTCCAGTTTGTACCAAAACTCAGCAGCTGAGCAAAATTCATTGGGACCATCAGCATGGTTTTAACAAAGCAAAACAGAACAAAATGGAGGGCATAAAACTATCCAAATCTGCAAGCTAGCCCGCAGAGAGCCCTGAAACAGTAACACACTGAAGCAAAGGATGCCTTTCTTCCTGAAATTACTGCTAGCTGGCCTTATTCAGAATATGAGAAACACTGTAGGAAAAAAAAAAAAAGCAGAAAGATGGCACTCCACAAAATAATAACCCACTGTACAGAAAACTGGGGGGTGGGGGGGGGAACCCTATTACAATCACATTCTAACAACATTTTGCTCTTAGATACAACAAATAACTTCCATTTTCAACAATGGGAGTTACTCGCATATGACAAATGGAAAATAGGCCCCATTCTGCCCAGAAATTAGTGTGAATGGAAAACACAGATTACAGGCAACCGTAGAATATATCTGCACTGACAGCTCTCCTCTCTTCTGCTATTCTTTTTCAGAGTCAGGATATATGTTTCTCTATCCTCTATCTTTTGGGGAAAAGCATATTTTCCGATTTTTCTGTATTGAAATTGAAATTCAAAATACAGACATTTGACACCTTAAAATTCTGACTTGTCAAACGTTTTGGACAGAAAAGTGGAAAATCTCAGCTTTTTTACAATGGAGCACTAAAAAGGCATATAGGAAATCATTGAAGTCTTTACCAGAATACTTTGTTTTACTGTGTATACTTTCAGAATGCAAACATCTAAAGTGAAAGTAAAGTATGCCCTGGTAACACCTGGTACATGTTGCAAAAAAACATTTTTTCCATCAGATATTTTTATTCTTTTTAAACAGTCTATCTCAAGGTTCACAGTGTTACCATGTCCAGTTCATAAGGAATTTTGTGACCTCAGGAGACACAAATGAACTTTAAATCCTCATATCAAAATCTGAAGATTATTGCTGGATCTTCCCTTCCTGTTCTAGAGAGAATCCTGCAGTCAGAAACGTGTTATCTTTCTCTTTAGGGAGATCTCACAGTCTGGACAGCTATCCAGAAATAAAGAAGGGTTCTTTATTGAAGACAACCGTGTAAATTAAGCTCTTCTCTGTACTTGCTCAAGCTCTTACAATGCTTTTTTTTCAACCCTGAGCATCGCTGTCCCCAGAAGTTGCTTAACAGTATGGCCAAGAAGATTACTGTCTGTGTTGCAAATGCCCAGTTCATCTGGTCTTCATCACTGCACAGTAAATATTAGGTTGAGAGCAACAGATGAAGCATACCACAGCCCACCTATCACAGGTGAGACTTCTTTCTGACCAAAATGGGCATAATTTTTCCAACATGAATGCAGTTTTTAATTTTAACTTTTTCCTTAATCTCATATCTGTTTCATCTTTGCATGTAGTCAGTTACACTTCCCAAGTCTAAAGGAGACAAGTCTGTGGTGTCAACAAAGCACAAGATTTCCAGACTTATCAAAAGAATAAAATCACTTTTAATTTAAATTTAGAAGATTTTTTTTTAAAAAAAAGGAAAGAAAGAAAGAAAAAGCAAAACAAAACAGGAAAAAAATTAAAACAAAAATCCACGACATAGAACTCACCAAAAAAAAAAAAATTAGGAAATATTTCAATTAGCTTTAGAAATTTTCTCAGAAGCAACCTGAATTGCTGAGACTTTGCTTTTGAGTGTGTAATTTTTAATTATTTATAATTTAAAGGTCTCCACAATCTCACAAGATTTAACCTTATTTTGTTTTTCTTTAAGTCAATCAGGCGTTTCTTGCCTTGCATGCTGTTAAGACTAGGCTGAAATGTCAAATCTTTTCTGATTATACTTTCCACTCTGCTTTATTCCAATAAATGCTTGATCATATTATGACATGCCTTTGACCACTAATGTGATGAGGGAAAAAGGATAAAGAATTAATCTGCTAACAGAACAGCACAAAAGAATAACTGAAAACTACGTAAAGAAATCTCTAACAGAACAAATACAATTAGGGGAAAGCATTTTGGAACAATTTCTTATTCTGAAAATGTCCTATTTCAACATTTCATTGCCAGTCTCTTGTGGCTGTCCATAGAATTACTTAGAGACCATACTTTGTTATGGATAGCTTGGCTATTGTTTCAATAAATCATAACGATTTGATTCCAGTCATAAGCCTTTACTATAACTGATTCCCAAAAAGCATGTTGATACAAATATAAAAAAATTATTTGCCAATTATACTTTTCCCATCAGCTTTAAAAGAGCTTTTTAAAGTTTTACAACTGTCTTTAAAAAGATGCCATTAGTGAGCCCATCTGTTGTACTTTGATTGTGATCCCTATTAAGTCTTCTAAGGTGCAGTTTTAAATATAGGTCCATACTAAGATTTGCAGTTGTTGTCAACAAAGTCTATAAATTATAGAGGTTGCTGGGATTCGAACAATAAGGAAGATACTTCTCCACACAAGAGGATTTATTACATGGCAATGTGGTTCCAATGCATTGAAAAAAATTATCTTAAACTATGAAAAACTGTAGGATGTAAGTCCCACCTGCTGGATAGGAACACAGAATCCAGCGATGTTACATGGGTGTTGTGAGACTGAGTGATGTGAAGGGTTGTGTCAGTTCTTGACATCGAAAAGGTGGGATATCAAAGAGCAGAGAAAGTATTTTGTTGCTGTACAGGAGGCTGGTCAGTTGGGAATATCCAGTCTGGTTCAGTTACCAACAGTGATGTAGAGAGCATATTCACAGGAAGACAGGAAAAAGAATCAAAGGTTTTTTCACTTCATAAATGTGAAATCCAGACTGAAATGGCATTGCTGGAGCGACAATACAAATTAATTTGTCCCAATTTTAACTTCATTTTTTTATGAAGCAACCAAAGAGAGTCCCAGGAGCATAAGATCCAGGTTGAACAGTTATTGTAAAGTCTTTGGGACAAGAATTTCTTTTGATAAAATTACATTTTGCAAGCTGACATGGCTGCCAATCAGAAGACCAATAATACCAATAAAAATGCTGAGTCTCCTTCACCATTGATCAGCTTAACTATTAACATGTCAAACTCTTCACTGAAAGTAAGGTTACAGTGGTCTTATAAGCAGGGTTCCAGAACATACGGGCTTAAAACCTGAGTGTTGTCCAATAAATCTTTTCTATCTAGCATTATCAGCTATCCCACTTTTATAAGTACTCTGGATTTGCCAGAAAATAGTCCTGGGAGACAACTGGCAAGGAGAGATGCATATGCAGCTCCAACACAAAGTAAGCAGGTTTCCTATCTTCTAAGCAAGGTTCAGACAAAGATGCTTCAGGTGGGATTCATCTCATGGAATCCGAGGTAATAGCTGCAACACAGATGTCTGTCTCTGACATGCTTGCCCACTCGCTGCAGCCCTTCCAGGACAAGATTCCTCCAACCACATGAAATAGCTGCTTGACTCACACCACTAAAGTGCTTATTTTTCATTTCTGCCTGCAAAGAGAGATGATGATGATGAGTAAACATCATGTATGTGTAGTGTAAATGGCTATATTTGATTAGATGAATCCCAAACCTCGTGACCTTTGGGTTTATTCTTTCAAATTTGTCTTCAAACACGATCCCAGGATCAGAGGAGTGCAAATGTCATCATGCCAAAAAGAACACAGAGAAGACAGAGTAATTCTGAAACAGCCCTGTAATAAACAGTTACCCCAGCCATATCTGCTTCTGTTTAGTAGCAATTTCCTGCTGAGCTTCCCCAAAAGAAAATGTGACAAATTTTACCCTGACTTCTGTGTGCTAGTAAATTTGGCTTACATTTAGGTATCTCTGCTTTTACTTCGAAGAATAATAATTATGGGTTTTGAATTTTTTTTAAACCAGGACTATACAAACAAATGCTCATAATCATATGTAGCATAGGCCCAAGAAGCCACATATTTAGCACTCACATCTTGTGATCTTCAGTGAAAATGAAAACACTCATCACCTTGCAGTAGATGCCAAACAGCTCAAGAATACCCACACTGCTTGTCTTGCATTATTACAGTAAACCCAAAGCAGGCTTTAGTAGAAAATGAAATTTTGTTAAGGAATGTTTAAGCTGCAAGTGGAGTTTTATTTTAAAAAACAATAAAAATATAAATGATCCAAAAATATAAAACCATAAGGCACAATGCCCATGTCTTAGCAAAGGAAACAGACATAGATGACACCAAGTATGCTATATGCTGTTAGTTAGAGGAGCATGCCAACAGCACACTGTGTTACTACACAGGAAGTCTGAGTTCACAAGCAACAAGAGCTTGTTGAAACTGTTCAGCTGAAAAAGTATTCCACAGAAAATAGCTTTTTGACAAATAAACCTTTAAAAAAAAACCATAACAAAAACTTTCATTTTAAATTTAAATTGCATCAGGAATGAAAAACTGTTATCTAAACACAAAAAGAAACAGGTTTTGGCGGGCTGCCAAAAATCAAAGGGATAGGGAGCATTGCATTTATTTGTTTCTTGGCTTAAAGGCTTTCCTTGTCAGTGACGCTACAGAAATCCAACACATTATAATTTTTCACCTTTTTTTTTTTTTGCATATTCCTGCCCTAACCTTTTGCTTTCATCACAACTTTTCAAAAGGACAAGGTTAAATTTCAAACAGCTCTTGCAACAGTCCCATGGCTTGCTCCTTTCTCTTGTTACTGGATTCCACAATAGTACATAAGACTTAATAACAGCACCAAAGGCAAAAATGTTATATATTGTTTTTCTTCAAACTGCTTGCAATCATGGACAATTCTACATGGAATTGCAAACAAAGCAGCCTTTAATTAACTACAATTGAAATATACCCTCCTCTCAGGAGCTGTGCTCAGCACAGAAAGATAAAATAGCCTAAAACCAGCATCTTCATGTTACTGTACAAGCCAGTCTAAAGGAACAATGTATTTCATGCTTGTGTACATATTGTATTTTCAAGGTCTTACACCACATTATGCCATTCACAGTCCCTCCAGAAGAGCAGTACCTTGTGGCACCATTCTAAAGGCTGGCAAGGATAAATTTATCTGTCTGAGCCTGCTTCCTGAGTTGTCTGCACCCAAGCCACCTCTGAAGGAAGAGCAGACAACAGCAGTTGCACAGGTTACGCTCTCATGCAAAACGCTTAAGTTCAGCAATAACATTGTGCCCACGTAGCTTTTGCATCGAGGCTAGCAAGAGCACTAGCCTCTCGGTTCAAGTCTGTGAAGAAATTCCCAAATTCAAGGGATATGGGTGGCTGAAAACAGACTTACCCTACAGTCATCCTACCCGTGGGTTTGCATCTCCTGTGGCAGATTTGTAGGGGCAGGTGCTTCTGTTAGCTCCCCATTTCTGTACCTCTGGTGTTCAGACTGTTACCCCAAGAATCAGAGAAAGCCTATAGCTTGGATAGAGACTTTAATTAGGCACCATTTGTAAAAATATGGGAAATGTATTTACTAACTATAGACAACTAGTTCTAACAATGGAGACCATGTCTGTTCATCACTGGAATATATAATATGCTTAATTGTAACATATAACATCTAAGATATTGAGGTGGGAGGAAGGCATACATGTGTACATGTGTGTATGGGTTTTTTTCCTTTGGGCTTTTTATTTGAATTTATTTGAATTCTGTTGCCTAAGACAATATTTAATTGTATGACTGCAGTTGTTCAGCCTACTGTGGAAGCAACAAAGATATTCAGATGAAGAGGCAGTATTTTCTGAAAATAAACACATTAGCAATCCTGATTTCATCATCCTTCCAACATGAACAATGATAAGTACTTAATGGCCTAAGTGCAGTTGACAGAAAATGAATATATATAAAATAGAGATAGTGTAACTGGAAACAGTGTATGTAGTTAAAACTCAAACTAAATCAACAAAAATAAGATACAAGAAAAGCATTCTGATCTTCTACAGTCCCACAATTGCCACACTACACCTGTGAGAAGGTACTGCACTTTTTTTTTTCCCCAATGAACTGAAGTGTTCATTGTTTCAAGAACTTTTAAAAAGGCAGAGTCAATAAGAAAATTTTCCTTTTCATTTTCCTAGAGTAATTATTTTTTGCAAAACCAAGAAAAATAACTTTTCTGTTTAAGATGTTATAAAATGATTTGCAAGCTTTTCCTCAAAGACAATTTAAGGAAAAAGAAAACAAATCTGTTTGCAGGCTCTGATAAAGTTACTGTTTCCAGGGACAGTATTTTCAAGATTAAAAGGAAAAATGCCATTTGGAGCTCCAGCCATGACAGAGATATGATCCCATTATTGTAGCTTGCCTGCCCCACTCAGTGCTATAAATCACTGGCGTGTAGATTTCCTGCAGAATGCTAAATGGTAAGGAGCATTAAGGAAAGAGACTGACAGTTTGAAGTCAGTTGCCTGCTGTTCCAGGATCAGTTGCATGAACCTCTGTAGTTTCCTTTTAACTGGGCCTAGGGTTTCCTTGCAATCCTTCCACCAATAAAGTATCTTACCTTTCAATTATTAAGCCTACAAGCTCCAAAACTGCCCCTTTACTTCGGATTCCTCCTCCATAGTTGGGGAATGCTTGGACAGCCACAGCTCCTCTGCCTTTCCTGAGACAAACAGCATGTCACTTCCAAAGAAGAATTCAAATAATGGATTTTTCCACTGTAATAAGATTAGGGGATCTTTTTTTTTTAGTGTCCTTCTGTGTTTCTATCATATATTAGATGGAGATACAACTGAAAACTTACTGAGCTTTTAAGTCTGAAGTGTAGAGCTCCCAATTCTCACAAATATACTTACAACATATTAAACAGATAGTTCTAAAGAAGTGAGTCATCAAAATGTATCCCAAACATGCTTATTATGATGGTCTGATTTTTGTAAAATGGACTGAGAGACAACATGGGGGCTGGAAAGCATATTGTACAGAAATGAATAGGTCTGTTTAGACAAATAGATACAAGATGCATTTGTGGTGATTTTCTTCTGTTTGGGCCTAGGTAGGTTTTCTTTCCACAAAGAGGCATATATTCTTTTATTCTCTGATTCATTCGAGTAGTTGTGAACCCAACTTGTCCTTAGTATTGTGTGACAGCCTGCTGAGGAAATGGCCTCAAAATAATAAGGGATGGGATTCAGAGAAATATTGTTCATATTTATACTGCCATACAGATCTACACAAAGGCTCTGCAATAGCAGCAGCATTCTGCTGATCTACTGATTTTCTTCTATGTAGACCCTGCAGAGGCACAATAACAAGAGAAAAGCCATTTAAAGATTTGTGACCATGCTTGGTAAGAATGTTTCTTTAAATGAGGCAGACCATGAGAATATAATGTGTCCACACAGTGCTGCATTTCATCCACTCAGAGGAAAATAATTCATGAAGTGAGCATTTCAAGTCTATTAAAATATTCCCACCTCCTCTTCTACCAGTTTCGGTTAAGAATAGCAAGAAAGGTTAAAGATTTAATGGATGTCAAGATTGAACTTGCTGTCCTTTTCAGACCCACCTGAACGGTGTCAAAGGCCACTGCTTGTGCTGTGTATTATCGCTGTCTAAATAAGCTTCCTGTATCTTTCTTGACTTTTGGATAAACAAAGGCTTTCAGTCCCTAAGGTCCTGTACTGCAAAACATGCAAACATTGTTTTATTTTCTTGTTTTCAATAGCAAAAATATAGCTGTTTTTATTCCCCTGCAGACTGAAATCTTTAAAAGCCGCATTTGCAGATTTTACAGAACTGGGAAAAGCTCTCAGGAATACCCCTGTTTTGAATGCAGGTTTTCTTCCATCTCCCACCAATATATGAGACTGAATTGAAATGTGAAGTTTTCAAATCTTGAAAGAAAATTTCAGCATATTCAGGACTCTGAAACATTCTGATCTGAAACTTAAAAGCTGGATATCCTACCAGTGAGCTCTGTCTACACAGGATTCAACAGACTGCTGTTACAATATCTGAGCCAGCCAGGGTAGCCATTTCCACGGAATAGGATTATGGAATTTTCCTGAGCTCCTTCCTCAAGGTAGATTTTGCTGGACTTTCAAACTCGTGGCAATTCAATCTAGAGCAAATATCAAAAGCAGATTTTTTTTTCCTGTAATTCACTGAAAATACATCAAAGAAATGCATCCATAAAGCATTCAGATTTTATAAATTGGCGTTTTTCAACAAAGACATGCTTTGTCAGGAAATTCCCGGCCAGTTCTAATCAGGAATGCTCCTGGGAACCAAATATTTTGTCAGATCTGTGGGTAAAATGGATTTAGCCATGGAACAAATGGGATGTGCCACTCTGCTCAGCAATCCTGAAGATCAAAGGGCAAATAATACAAGGATGGAATTAACCAGCAAAATTCTTTATTTGCAATTAAGCTAATTTAATAACAGATTTAAAAAGCACAGTTTTTACTGGTAATAAATACAATTCTGGATGAAAGGGGCTGTAGTACTGGGAGCAGAGGAGATTTAGGCATCTGTAATCATAGCAAGCAACTTGGGAGCACACCCTATGCAGGCCAGAGGTAGGAAGGAGAAAGTAGGGACTGTAATCCCTCCTTTTCCACTACCAATTCAATGCTCCATTACCAATGCATGAGAATTTTTATCTTCAGTACATTAAAGTTTGCTTGCAAAGACAGTTTGAAAAACCAAACCAAACAAACAGGATCCTATGGGTCCTGGGGGAGAGCCACAGTTTTGTTGGACAGTAAATTTAATTTCTCAGAAGTAATGTTGTTTACAGTAAGTCTCTGCAACAGCCTCAGAAAAAAATAGAAAACTAAAGTCCCCAGGGCATTATTTACAGGGAAGCACATGTCAATAGGTGATAGTCCAATTCCCCCTCTGAGCAAGAGGATTTAGAACTACATCTCCTATTTTTCCAGCCACTAAATGATTGACACTTCTGGCTGACTGAAAGACTGAAAATGTGGATTCAAACCCTCACAAGCAGAGAAGAACCTGAACTTAGCTAGCTGACTGGCTGGGTCACTGCCCTGATAGCCAAGTTACTATGGAGCAGAGAGGATTGTGGCTCTTATTGCTCCAATGTCACCCCAACCCTGAGGCTTCAGCACTTTCTCAATAAATAAGGCTTCAAAACAATCACCTTTCCCAGCACTCTCCCTGCCTGCCCCACACCACAAGCTCTACAATCTCTTCTTTCTTCCAGTGCCACTCAGCTGCCTCTGCTTGAGCTCAAGACATCATCCAGGAACCAGTTACAACAGTTTCTCTAACTGGAGATAAATCCCTCTGTGGAGGTACCATGACATGAGTCACAGAATAAACATTTCCACTCAGATGTTTTTTAGTTGCCAGAAACTACTTGCCTTGGAACAGTGATCCTGCCATAAACTCACAGGATGGAGAATATCATTCTGAAATTTTCTTCATCCCACTGATTGTGCAGGACTTGGGTTGCCCCAGACAAACACTAGACCTATTAGACTGGCAGAGGAGAGAGAAAAAACTTCAAGACAAAACAGTCCTCGCTTAAAACACAAGCTTAAACATCTTGCCACATGAGATATCTGATGCACCAGCACTATGGACACATCTGCAAATCAAAAATCATTTCTTACAAAAAAAAAAATCTCTAAACATGACACTTTGTATTTGAGCGTTCAACCAATTATCAACTGTTAGGAAGACCTGATGAAAAGTATAGAGACAGGGAGGTAATGTGGGGTTTTTATTGCATTTTTCCCAGCCTACAGAATGCCACAATGTCCTCCACTGCACACTCTGTAGCTGGAAAGTCCAGCATCTGAAGTGAGAGGGGTAGTCTGCTTTTCAGCCAGCTATTTAGCAATTCTGGCACTCCAGGATCTTCCAGATCCTAATATTCACAAGTGCCATGTCTATGGTTTGTCACCTCTGGAACAAAGGGAGCTTTGTACTGAACTGGGTATGAATAATAGTAGTATGTGATGTGTAGTAACTGGTAGCTGCAGAGTCTGTGCCATCTGGAGAGGCAGGAATTTACACAAGTTTTTTTGTGGAGGCAGAATGAACAGAAAATTTTGCTGTAGGAATAAAGCTGAATCTGCACAGACATGCAGGATTCAGACGAGCCTTGCAAGAGAAATGCCTCATATTAATGTTTGTAATTAAGAGACCCAGTGCAGCATGAGCCTTTGCAGATACCACTGTCACATACTCTGAGCTAGACCTAGTTTGAAGCAGCAAGTACATGTTCACCTGCTGGCTGATGGAAATGACTCACTCTAGGGGACAGACAGTAAATTCAATTATTCACATCTCCTACGTTGCTGCTACCCACACAGCTACCAGCAGACTTGGAAAATCAAGAAGGTTTGGTCTTGATTTTAACACATTTGTATGGGCTACCTTTATCTGTCACTGGGTAGAAAAATCTTAAAAAGAAAAAGCACTGTTGCATTTTCAAAAACAGACTTATAAGTAATGATTAAATCCTATCAGCATACATTCTCCTTATGGCTTGTTTCCATTTATTGCACCTCTTTTCACCAACATTGCACCTCATTTAACCCATAAAAAAATGTCACCTGGGCCAACAACAGTTTGGTGAATCAATATGTTAACAGTTTGATAATTTTGACTGTTTCCTTATGTGTACTTAATATCAAGGTACAGACTCTGTTTTTCACTGCAAGGGTGCTGGTTAATTTTCCTGTTTTACCTCTACCCTGGCTAAACACGGCATTGACAGCGAGCTGAAAATGAAAGATGCAGATGCGTCTCTTCTGTTCCTGTTAGGTGTGCATCTATCCCTGTCATTCCTATTCCTACTAACACTCATCATCTAGCCTCCTCCTAGAGAAGTGTAGTTCTCCAGGGGACTGATAAAAGCAAGGGAAGTTATAAAAGGGATAAGACTTTCTGAAGCACATGTCTGACAGAAAGAATAGTCCAAGAACAGCTATTGAGACATCAAAGATGAACTGATTGTACTTAAAATAATGTTCCTTGGCAGAAAGGAAACGAGCATAGAAAAATGATGAGGGAAGGTGGAGGTGGAGGACACAGCACAGACAGCTGCCAACCACTACTCTCAACAGAGCCTTCCCTTGTTCCAAGGGAGGGTGGGAGAAGCCAGAAGACATGAATGTGCACATCATCAGTGCTGAATTAAAGCTATGTAAGACAGTGTCAAGTAGAAATGCAATCCCTCCATAGAAAGTCTGTGCCTGAAATATAGCGTACAAGTCTTCCACAGTTCAGCAGAGATGAGAGGGGCTGTGCTGAGAAACAGCTGAAGGAAGCAGTGGCTGCTTGCTTCATCTCTCATGGGTTACCAAAGGAGGCCAAGCTGTGAAGAAGTCAGCTCACAACAGGTGCAGTCTGGGGAGAGACAAACTTCAGTTCCCAGCACACCATGGGCAACCACATCACATGCAGAGGGTTTGAGGGACCGAAGCGCCACAAGCTTGGTGTTGCTAAGCTGTGGTAGTTCTTCCTGGAGTCACACCTCCAACAGCAGCCACACCAGCCAGCGCTCCACACTCAGAGACACAGCAGTGACAACCAAGTGAGAGCAGGTGGTGGAAGTTCAGGGACTATGGTGAGCTCAGGTGCAGGCAGCTGGAGGAGGGGATGTCCAGCCCAGGAGAGGCTCAACCAGTGCTTGCAAACAAACCTGCTGTCTCAACTTGCACATAAAGGGAAGATGATACTAATGACATTTGCTTATTCACAGCTGAGGGAACTTAATCAAAAGACAACAAGAAATGCTGTTCTGTTTTGCTTTTTATTCCCTTCAGTGCCATTCCACTTACTTTAAAAATAGATGTCATAGCAAAGATTTATATTTAATGCTTTGCTTGTCACAGAGGGAAGGAAAAATGAGCTGCTGCGAAGTAAGAAATTCTGGGAGTGGGGAGAAGGATTTATCCACAGATGAATACTTTTGGGACTAGATCCATCTTGAACTAATTTAACTAGAACTGAAGGCGTTACTCTGTGCTCACTCAGTGCAGAGATTGTTCCACACACCAGACCTTTTTCTGCAAGACTGTGGGGAATAGTAAAATCTGTCTCTGGAGGAAATAAGTTGAATAAGAAGGAGGGAGACTACTCAGTTCAGTCTGATTTAGGTAATTTTGCCAGAGGATCAGTAGAAGGACATTAGGTATTTCTCCTGTATAAAAACTGACAGCTATTACTTACCCATGTCTTGCTGCTAATGAAATTCATGTAGTAGTGTTATTAAAGTAACAGTAATTTTAAGCAATCTGTTAGCAATTGCAAACATTTTATGCACCTGCAGACCTACTCCAGTTCTTTTGTTCTCCCTTGACACTAGTGATGGCAGAGCCCGTAACACAGTATGTCCTATCCAGTAACAGGGCTGAGGTACCCTGATCTACATAGGCATAGACTGCTGAGGATGTACTATTGCTCACTTTCCTGTATTAATACCTTTCTTTCCTCTTACACACATTTTTGCAAACTTTTTCCTATTTTGGGTTTCATCTCAGCTGCACACTCATGAGACTATATTTTAGTCTTCTCTGTTCATTTTGGAAGTAATTTCCTTCCATTGCATCGCCAGTTTCATCCACGTTTTCAAGAACACGGTGTGCAGCAGATTACCCAGAAATCTCCAGCTCTCACCTTGGGCAAGACTGGTGGTGTTTGTCACAGCCTACCTGTGAAGTCCAGATAAGCCTCTCCTGTTCAGAACAGTACATTTCCTCAGCTACACTTATGCCTGATGACAATTCACCTGTGGCCTATTCTGCTTTAAAATATATTTCCCACCAGACTGGTTTTGACTCATACATGCAGGTTGCTACTGAGCCAATGGTCTCTGCCAGAATAATACTCCAAAACAGATACTGCAAGCAATAAAGAAATTATGGAAGGGTTTAAAATAGAAGCTTTGGGAAAAAGATCCATGGATAATGCAAGCTTTACAAAACCCGTGAAGGATATGTTTTTTTAAAGAGACATCCTAAACTTAAATGTGGACTGGGATGCCTGTGATCTCCCTGGTCTGGCTTCTATAACTGTCAGGAATATAAAATTTACCAGTTTACCAGGTTGTGCTGTACCTTATTCTCTTGTTCTGTCTGTAGGATTGTTACTAATTTTATGTTAGTATGTTTCTGGGCTAGTTTAATAGACGACTTGTAGCTACAAAAATATATATGAAAGAGCTCAAAATGGCTAGTGCTCATGAAGAATATGAAAAAGCTGCAGTGTCACAGTTTCCTTCTGATCCTCAAGAGATGCACGTACTGTGTGACAAGGCGAACAATGTAATAGGAGAATTGACCTCTATTTCTACTTAAAAGACAAACAAATGTCACTCTCTCTTTGGGTCAAATGGACTATTGTAACCAGATTTCTGATCCTTCCCAATTGCTTGTGTAAAAAAAAAAAGTTTTGATAAGACACTAAAAACTACCACAAACTGGGTCACTTACTGAACAGCAAGGGAAAAAATGCACCTTGTTCGCTAAGGGTACTGCATTGTTATGCGACCTGCTTTGCTTGGCTAGCTTTCACAAACTACCAAGTGACACCCCTTCTCTTCTCTGTACCATCTGGAAGACTTTTATCTCTGTACATCTCTCCTGCTGCATTGGGAATGAAAGCAACTCAGTGGCACAAAGTCAGAATTCAAAGTTGAGACGGGCAAAGCACAGCCTAAAGCAACTTCACCTCTGTTTCCCGTATGAATGTGAAGCACAGTCATCAAAGCAGCACTAATCTGACCACCCAACTTGAGGCATACAGCATGCAGCTCTGCTCATGGGAATGCTCTGTGCTTTGAGACCGCACAAGGACATGTCATCTGAGGACCTCAGTAAAATGAAAACAGGGTAAAGATACCAGCTAGCTCTGCTCATGATACTGTAGACTTGCATCCCCTGAATACTCATCCCCCTCGGAGAGATTTATCTCAGGGCCACGGTTTTCTGCTTTGGGACTATTGTCATGTGGAATGGCAACTATAAACTAAAACATCAGTGGTTACAGGACAGGACTGACTTCTGAATCACCCCTGACCATCTCCTTTCTCTGGTCTCTCCTGCCAGACTCTTAGACTCTCCTAGCTGTATCCAGCCCCCTCAGAGAGTGAGGCTTACAGTTCACACTCTCCACCATTTCCTGGGGTAGGGCTTCCCCCGTGATGACAAAAGCAAAGGAAGCTGAGCCCCAGACATGAAGGGGAAAAGAGCTGCTGTCAGTAGCCCATGAGGGTACAATGGGCAGAAGAGACCCCCGTCATTGCACCCAGCGACTCTGCCTCCCTGCCATGAATGACTGCACCTCAGAACTCTCCTGTCAGCACTACCAGCTGCTCTCCGTCCCTCTCCCAGGCACCCTGCTCCCACCAGAAAAGAGCAGGAAAAAAATGGAACTGTACAGTGCTGAGTATCTCAAAGCAGATGAAATAGAAGACCAAAAACCAGAGGATTTCTCCACTCTCTAGGAAAATTCAGCCTTTCAATGGATAATTAAGGCCAAGTGCAAGACTAGGGATGACAGTAAACATAGGAGATTTGGACACAACTGAAGAAACAGAAAGGAGAGTAAAACCACACTACCACTAGACATTCCTTTAGCTAAAATTCTCCCCTGACCAGCAAATGCCCCAGAACCCAGGGAACAGATGTGAGCTAATGCATCTCAGCTGTCCCACTGTCCTACAAAGTGCAGGGAGGTCCCGGTAATAACGCACATCTCGATGAAGTGACAATGCCCTGCAGTCCTTGGATACCTCTGCTACTTCTGATGTACACACACTTTGAACTGCACTTGCCCTCTGCTTCTAGTGAGGCTTAGACATGCATCACCAATGCTGTACCAACCTCATCATAGTCAGAGCACAGCTCACCAATCTTCTGCGGGTCAGGTAGTTTGCTGTGCTGGCAAATTCTCATTGCTTTCCAGATTAAACCTTGGTCATTCCTTGGGGATTTTTCTCAGCTCCAAATCAGATTCTGATCTCTTGTCAGCACTTCAGCCTCAGAGGTTTACGTAGTTTTGACTAGTTTGAAGTTGTAGATTCAAAGTCTTCATTCCACCTTTTTTGTCTGTTCTCTTTTGTCTATATTTACTTTTCATGTGAGCTAAATTATTCTTCACATTTCCATAACGCAGATAAATAATTCTTCTCTATCAGATAGTTAGACAATATTAAATGCTCTGTGCTTCCAAATTAGTGACAGCAGAACTAAAGCTACCTTCTGAGTACTTGGTTTGTGTTAAGACTGAGGCACCCACAGCCTCCATGCTTCAGAGGAGAGGTCAGAGTCCATGGACTGTCAAGAGTGTGGAGTAGCATATAGACTTTTCTCACCTAAAGCCCTCTGAACCCTACAGCTGAGCCCTCCGGGCCTCCTGAAACCTGTCATGATTATTCCAGTCTCTCTTACCACTGACCTGAAATACTCACTGATGTTCCAGATCACATACAGTGTCCTCAAATCCCCAGCAATTTTGCTTCATAGAATCCATCCTTCTATCAAAGCAAGATTTAGTTTTGCCTATGCTTCTCTCAACCAAATGTAAGTTTTTCCTTTCAAGTTCTCAATGGCACAGCAACCACAGGGATATGACATAGTGGATGGAGTGTCTGGATATCTGCTGTAAGCTTTCATAAAAAGCCTCAGATACCTTCCTACAAAACATTAGAGTAGGAAGATCTCCAGGTTACTTAGATCTTCTTAATTTTCTTTTTTAGGCCCAGCTGTGAATTTGGAACTGAATATGGTTTAAGCCTGCCCAGGAACAAACCACCACTCAGCCATTCACTTATTCCTTCTCCCTTGCAGTGGATGGGGAAGAGAAAACATAACAAAGGGCCTTGTGGGTCAACAAGAACAGGGAGCAATCATTCATCAATTATGGGCATGGGCACAGGCAAAAAAGACTCAAATTAGAGAAGAAAATAAATTTTAATCCACCACCAATAAAAGGCACAATAACAGAGTAAGACGATGAAAAATAAAATCAGATCTTAAAACTACTTCTCACCCCTTCCCTCTTTCTTGGCTCAGCTCCCTGCTCCCCATATCTCTACCTCCTCCCTGCTCAGCATCACAGGGGGACAGAGAATGGAGGTTGCAGTCCCTCTGTTGATTCTTCCTCCTCAGGATAGGACTCCTCACTTTCCTTCCCTGCTCCAATTTGGAATGCCTTCCACAGGAGATAGTCCTCTACAAACCTGTCCATTGTGACTCCTTCCCACTGCTCCTCACAAACTGCTCCAGCATGAGGCCATTCTGCATACAGAGGTACTTCCAAAATTGACTGCTCCAGAGAGTCACAACCGTCTTCATGTGCTGCTACTTGCTCTGGGGTGGAGTCCTCCTGGGCTGAAGGCAGATCTCCACCATTACCCTCCATGGGATCAGCCTGCTGTCTCATCAAGAGATGCAGGGGGTTTCTGCTTCAGAATATCTCCTCCTTCTTCACTGACTTTGGTGTCCACATGGTTATTTCTCTCCCATCCCACTTCCTCTCATTCCACTTCCTCTTCTTGCTGTAGATTTTACCTTTTGAAATACATTACCACAGAGGGACTTGACAGTCCAACTTGGAGCTGGAAGAGCTTCAAGCAGCTTCTAACAGGGGCCACCACTGGAATCCCTCTCACACTACCAAAAAACCCGGCCACACAAACACAACACAACAAAGACCATTTTAGTGTCACTAAAAGAGGCATACACCACACATGCATGCACAGTTCTGCCTGAACATGCCACAATGCAGAGCCCACAATCACAGCACATATAACATAGTCTAACACCAGGTTAGATCTGCAGCTTCTACACAACAGTTGTAGTGCTCTCAGAATGGGAAGCTCACAGCTTGACCCATTCAACTCTGGTACTCAAAGATACTGCTAAATATAAAACAATATTGAAGAATTAAACATTCACAATGTGTGATACCGAACAACAAATAAACATGCTGAAGTCAGTGACCCTCACTCACTTTGAGAAACGTACTTCCTTACCCTCACGAGTCTCTTTTATTATTTTTAACTAAGAAGAACAATATTATTAACAAGAAATCTTATGGGATACACTGGGATGAAAACTCACCTTTTTTGGGTTTTTTTGTGCTTCTTGTGCCACCCACTGGAAAAGGCTGAAAACCCAAGTGAAAACATTCAGGAAATTTCATTTCCAGCATATTGTAGTATGTTTCATGAATTAATGTAACAATAGCTTGTAATATGCTCTAATAGTTTTAGTCAGTTTTCAGTAACTCAAAATGTCTGAAAAGAGGAACTCAAGTTTGCTAATTTCCTGGCCAAATGCCTTCAGGCTACTAAAACAGTTTATCTTTCAGGCGAAGGCAAATGCAGTTCAATGATTTGTTTGTATTGATGAATTCTCCAGACACTAATGACATTGTACAGGGCACAGAGAATATCTCATCTAAAATAGTGAATCCACTTCCAGCCACTGGCAGGTGAGAAAGCTAAACTGAAGTAGGTACGGAGAAGCTGTTACTCTTATGTGAGGAAGAAGGATCTTAGTACACTAAGGAACTACAAGAACCTGTCTTGTTTAGTCAGGCAAAATGAAGGCTGGGTTGAGAACATTTCTCTTTCCAAATACCTCGTGCATATGTTCCAAGGGAGTACGGCCTTTAGGGCAGCATTCACAGTGATTAATAAGTGATTGTAAAACTAATCAGGAATTAATTTAAGCTGAATACCCAGGAAAGCAGTGAGCAGAGCCCTCCAGTAGGATAGATTATGGCAGACAACTACATTTGTTTTTCATAAAAAAAGAATTGGAAACATTTCTGAAAGCCATTTGCAGAAAGTTTGCAGTAGCAAGGCATCACACATAGGGACACAGACTCACATTTCTGTATTTTTATGAGGAGGCGTATCCATCTTCCAGAAAGAGTGCAAACAACAGGAAATGCTCAGTGGGACAACATCATTAAGAAAACAGCATTTGGGTTTCATTTTGTTTTTTCTAAAGATGAATATGGGACAAAACACAAGAAAATCTGCACTTGAGACTCTCTTTAGTGCCACCCCCAAAAGGCTATTTTGAGTAACTAGCCATTTAAAATACCCACTAGGTTTCCAGCACAATTTTATTTGACCTTTTAATGAAAGAATAACGTGTGTAAGGCAAATGATTTCAGGTGATTACCTGGGTGACTGCTTAAAGTAGCTCTCTGTATAACCTAACCAGCCCATTGTCCAGAATGTAATGTTAAGCTTTGTCTTTCATAAATGTATGCCTCAAGTGCGTTTTGTGATTTTAAAGTTTACTTTCTGCCCAGTCTGACTGCTTATCTTTTTCAGTGAACACGTAAAGTAAGACGTGTCAAATATCTGATAAGGAAATCAGACATCCCTAGAAACTAAAATAAAAGAAAAAAGAAAATATAAAGTTCTTGATTACTGAATATATATTCTTTTATTTATAGAAAATACAAGGAACTCCACAAAGCTCCTTAGTCTACAAAGATACCATATCAGATATTGCTGGAAACCATAATTGTTTGCTTCCTGTTGTGCAAAATTATTAGTACTTTTATAGATCTTTTTTGTTGTTCTTACTGTACCACAGTCAAAGAGGGTTTTATGTGTGTGTGTTTCTTATGACATATTAACATAATGACACTTCATAATAAAAAAACAGAGCCAAAGAAGCCACAACTTCCTTTGTATCAAAAACCATGCTATTCATTTTAACCAGCTGTGGATGAGGAAGACAATACCCAAAGTGCAGAAGACTAAAATCCAGGGCCTCCAATGCCATCCCAGCTACAACCACTCTCACTGCAACGCAGGGTCCATTATCCAAACGGCACTGTGTGACACATGCACTCGATTCCTTAATCAAACTAGTGGTAGTTTGATATGTGGTCCAAAGTAGTTAAAGACATAAGTCATAAATGGGCCAAGAACTCTTCTAGTTTCACTCCATTCTCTGAACATAGAACATAGTGACAGGGTGAGTATCAATACATATGAACTTGGAATACCAGTCATGGGATTAACACATGAATAGCAGGTGGCTTTTCCAAGACTCATTTATCAAGGAACAATGAAAGTTATGGGTTCCAGGAGTCTCACACAAACCTTTCTCATTGCATGTAATTTGACTACAAGCTAACCGCTTTATTCTATAAATATGATGGCCTAGGTGAGCCTTCTTTGAGTTCTCCCTGCTCAGCAGTTGTCTGTATGGAAGTGATGATCTCTTGAGCTAGGACACCTCTCAAGTTTGTTTCTCAAGGTCTTTGGCAAGTGACCAATATCACACATAAACTTGCAGTATGGTAACTTTGACTTGGTAATATTGATTTTGTCTTGGCAGATTTGATTTGTGCCTTGGTAAATTAGATTTTAACCTCATAACTTTGATCTGTGTCTTAGTAGTTTTGAATCATTGTTCACATGATTGTGCCATATAGTCATAGAGTGAGCCTTGCCATTGAACTTTGTTAAGACACGTTTTTTCAACATAATATTATAACCACTTTTGATAATACCTTTAGCAGTGGTTCTTCGTCCACTCACAACAAATTGACGTAGTTGGCAGACTATCAACTGCCAGAGCCTTTCATTTCATTTCTTGTCAGGCAAACATATGCTGGGAGTTTTGATTGACAGTCAGCTGAACATGAGGCAGCAGTGTGCCCAGGTGGCCAAGAAGGTCAATGGCATCCTGGCCTGTATCAGAACAGTGTTGTCAGCAGGAGTAGGGAGGTGATCATTCCCCTGTACTTGGCTTTGGTGAGGCCGAATCTCGAATACTGTGTCCAGTTCTGGGCCCCTCTCTACAAGAAGGACATTGAGGTGCTGAAGAAGATCCAAGCTAGTAAAGGATTTGGAGCACTTCTCACATGAGGAATGGTTGAGAGATCTGGGGCTGTTTAGCCTGGAGAAAAGAAGGCTCAGGGGGAGACCTTATTGCTCTATACAACTACCTGAAAGGAAGCTGTACTGAGGCGGGCGTTGGTCTGCTCGCCTTAGTAACAAGCAATAGAACAAGAGGAAATGGCCTCAAGTTGCACCAGGTGAGGCTCAGGCTGGATATGAGGAGGAATTCTTTATTGAAAGGGTTGTCAGGCATTGGAACAACTGCCCAGGGAGTTGGCGGAGTCACCATCCATGGGCACGTTTATGAAATAGGCAGGTTTTGTACTTAGGTAAATGGTCTAGTGGTTGATAGAGCAGAGACAAAGGCTGGACTCGATCTTAGAGGTATCTTCCAGCTAAAACAATTCTATAATTCTATGATTCTATGCTATGGAAATGGCTGAGCTGTAGAGGGAGGCTCATGAGTGCAAAAGACAAAACTGTCACAAAAGCTAAATCTACCTTTGAAATAAGAACTTTCCACACATCTCTTTCCAAATTTTTTCACCTGCATTTTCAGTCAGTAAGTTCTTTGGGTGTATTAGAGTATCCTTGGTCACGCAGAGACACCACACAAAGAGCCAATCTCTGTGGGCTAGAAGTATATCCACTTTGTAAATGTTTGACAACAACTGTAAACTGTAGTAACAGATATAATCTAGATTTACTGACTGTAATTAAATGTCAAGGCAAGTGCTCTGGCATATTTGTCATGGTCCTCCATCACTGAAATGAAGGGTCATACTGGCTGAACAGCACTGAAGCCCTGTCTAGTTTAGCTTGCACTGTGCCACAAAGATCTAAAGAGCAAAATGTTAGTACTGATAACCTGATATCCACAGGTGTTTATAACAGGGTTTATCTGGACAGTTGTCAGCATAGTTGTGTGGACTGAGCATCCCTGACCTGGCAGAGACCGCGACTCTGTCAGTGGAATCTGGGAGTCCATGTCCTGCAACTGCTCCCAGGGGAAAACAACAGCACAGCAATGCAGAAATTTGGGAGATTTGCCTCAGAAATGTTCTTCTGATCAAAAATTAAATGCTAACATAAGACCACTCTGAAGCCCTTTCCTCTCTCAATGCTGTCTTGTATTCGCCCCCAACATAACTGAACTCGCCTTGTATAAATCCATTCATTAACAGTTGTAAATTTCACTGGCTGAACTGAAAGCTGGATCACACTCACATCAATCCACCTCCACACGCATGTTTGTCAAATGAACTTGAGTCATTTAAAGTAATGGTACTACAATGGAAAAACAAGGAAAACCTAGAAAGACCTGGATCTTAAAGCCCTTGTTGCACTATAGGTCTGTCTCTGAGAGTTAATGTTCGTGGGTTAATTTCATTTAACATGCTGCCAAATTTGGTAACTATATGAATTCAACTGAAGAAAATGTAGGAGCAAGCTCTACAAGTGCATCGCCCATCATGCATAATTAGAGGCATTAGTTTAATAAATGTTATTTTGAAATACGTAGAATAATTGTAAAAACATTTTTAAACCTTCAGCTGAGAATAGTTATTAAAAAAAAATAAGAAATAAGAGGAGAGAAAAAAGGCTTTATTGTTCATTTCAAGCTCCTGGGAAAAAAAAAAAGATCAGTTTGTTCACCTCAATCTGTTTCCAGCTTATTTGTTTCAGCACCTCAGATCAGCAATTTCTCTCTCTCAGAATCAAGCCCAGAAGATTCCTCAGGAGCTCTTCTGATAAAAGGCTGTCCTTCTTCATGGAGAAGCTCTGTCAGCTCCCACATGAGATGGTAAAATCCCACAATATCCTCTTTTTTTCATACACACAAGTTCTTGCGCTGCTGAGACAAGGCACAAGTACCGGTAACCAAAGAAGAAGAAAATGCACATAACACTTTGCCTCAAGCAGCCTAGAAAGTATTTTTAATATTAATAATAATATTAATATTAATATTGCCTTCAATCCTAACTGCCAATTAAAAGGAATTACAGAAACAGCTTGGTAATTATTTAAGGAATACAATTACATTGCTCACTCTGACAATTAAGCTTTCTTTAAAAGGATCCAACAAGACCCTAGAAAATGCTATAGAGACCATCAGGAATGGTATATTTAATATTAATTTCATGAGATCTCAGAGCTAGGAAACTGCAGGTTTATGTTGAGTGACTTGAAAAGACAGAGAGCCTTGCTAGGAGGCAAACCCTGAGTTCACCTACCAACACATGCACCTGCCAAGAAAAATAGAAATAATAATAAAAATAAAAATGCAAAAACATGAAAGTTAGCACTGTGTTGACAAGGCTTCAGTAAAATTTCAAACAGAGGGGCTCTATCACTAAGTCTTCCCACTGAGCAACATTTAGAGTTATTACTTTCTTGCTGCTGGCAGCAAGCCTTTATAGACGTTTTGAGAATACATCCAATATAGGAAGTGGCCTGTTGTTTTTTCTTTCTTCCAGCTACATTATTGATATTTCAGGAGAGTAATTGAACTTCTCAGCACCGACTTGTTTTCTCCATGAACTACTATCCCCTGTAGATACGTATGTTTTCAGGGCATATGCTAAAGTAACCGTAAATCCTACGCCTAAATGGCAGCCTAAATGGCACTTGTATTTTATCAGCCTTTGTAGGAGAAAAAATAGTGTCCTTGTTGCAAAACTTCTGACAGCATTTAAACTGTACTATGTTTCATCTCTATCTCACACATATGCACACTCTCACATACATTTCATTACAGTCCTTCTTTAAATAACTTTCAAATATCCCAATATTGTCACCAAATCTTTGTCCCACCTCAACCATGCAGTTGTTTTCTACACTTTGGTTTGCACACAATCATACCACAAGCAACATTAATACTCAGTTGTTCATAATGAAGAAACTAAAGTAAATAATGCCAAAAAAAGGAGAAAAAAATCATGGTGGAAAGCACATTCTGGAGGATCACAGAGAGTCATGGCTCCATTCTCAGCACACAGCACCCAGCAAGTCTCTCCTGCTATTTCAATCTCCAGTGAGCACAGGAGAGGGTTGGTGAGATCTCTGCTAGGACAGGGTCAGAGGCTAATGCCCTCTCCCCCTCTTGGTTTCTTCAGGCACTAAGGCTGGCATCAGACTTCTTCCAGTGTGTACTTAGATAGGAAAAATGAGGGACAAAGATATCATCAAGTAAATACCGATACATTCACAGCCAGCTTTCTGTGCTAGCCACTATCACAGAACCACAGAATCACAGAATCTTAACGATTGGAAGGGACCTTGAAAGATCCAGCCTCCCTGCCAGAGCAGGACCACCTAGAGTAGGTCACACAGGAACTTGTACAGGTGGGTTCTGAGTGTCTCCGGACAAGGAGACTCAACAGCCCATCTGGGCAGCCCCTTCCAACGCTGCGTCACTCTGACAGTGAAGAAGTTTTTCCTTATGTTTCTTTAGAACCTCTTCTGTTCCAGCTTGTACCCATTGCCTCTTGTCCTATCATTGGACATCATTGAGAACAGCCTGGCTCCATCCTCCTGACACTCGCCCTTAAAGTATTTGTAAATATTAATGAGATCACCCCTCAGTCTCTTCTTCTCCAAGCTAAAGAGCTTCATTCAGCCTTTCATCATAAGGGAGATGCTCCACTCCATCATCTTTGTGGCCCTGTGCTGAACTCTCTCCAGCAGCTCCCTGTCCTTCTTAAACTGAGGAGTCCAGAAAAGTCAAAGGAGTAGTTTCTCTACTGCTGTTTAGAGAATGGAAACCCTTCCCCTGGAAACCCACATGAAGAATCGAGGAAAGGTTCTGCTGGAAAAGATTGACACTTTCCAGTTAGGTAAATTTGCATGTGCCATGGCTGAAGTACAGAAAAATGCACCACATGGATCCCCAGTCAGATATGGTGACAGGAAGCCCTGACTTGTAGCACACTAGTAGACTATAGGTGACAAAGGAATGGGACACTGTACCTGGAATGCATGCTTTGGTTGGATTATTTCCACTAGTCACATTATGGTGGTGCTGCCACACACAGTGTCTTCAGCTTCCCTCTCTCCAGAGGCTTGGTAGCAGACAGGCTTTCAACAAAATGGAGCAGCCATGGAGCAGAGGGCTTAGCATTAGCCAGGCTATAGTACTCTGTAATCTCATGTTTACACACTCCACATTATCTTTGGTCCTGGGTTTCTAGAGCTTTCAGCAAAAGACAAGTGATACTAATGGATGTTTAAGATTGTTACCTGCCAACTGTATTTTTTGGTCAGCTCACTCTGTTTATGTTGTTGAGAAAGATTTGTGATTTCCTGGGCTCAATGACAACAAGTAACGGGGAAGAAGAGAAATTTTCAGAGCTTATGAGTGTTTTCCCAAGCTTTAAAGCTAGAAACTATGGTAGGACAGTGGGGCATTTAGTAAGTGTTGCGCACATGCAGAATATGAAAAACCTGGTGCTATCAAATGGGAGTGGTGAAGTGGGACTTCCACATAGCGGGATGAAAACACAGTCTTACATGGGGAATGCAGGGCAAGGATACTTCTGAGTAGCAAGTGTTCCAAGCTGTCCTGAGCTATAAAGAGCATGAGTGGTTCATGATCTAGGTGAGGATGGATTCAGCAAGTAGACTGTAGTGTTGAAAAATTGAGGTAACTGTTGAAGGAGACTTGCTGCTTCCTTAAGATGTAAAGGGATGTTGCTCATGAGATGACAGGTGACAAAGCTGAGTTGAGAAAAGGAATCCCCAGATGAAAATGTGCAAGAAAACAGAGATCACGGGGAAGATGTAATAGAAAGAAAAAGGAGCCAACAAAGCAGACAAAGACTATTTTTTCCCATATTTTAAAGAGATTCAAATTTTCCAGCTACAAGAAGGATACATAAAAACTGAGAAAAGAATCTTCATTTTTCAACACCTCACTAGCACTGCTTCTCTCCTCTGAAGAGCACACCTTACCACTAACTACAGTGCTGTGCTCCTTCTATTTAAAAATACTATTTATCTTCAGTGAAGAGACCACAGAAGAGGTCTTCATCTGGTCCAACAAGATATTGTAGGTCTAGTCAGTGCCACAGAAAAATTGTAGTATGGAATCATCTTACCTAGCATGATCTTTTTGAGGATGGATTAAGCAATATTTTCATATTTGTTTGAAAACAGGAATCTGCCATTAGGCTGACATATCCAAATCTATTAATTTAAATAAATGTCATGTTTTTTATAAATCAGAAGGCTTGACAATTTTCATTGGATATTCCTACATGAACTTTTAAATGTCTAATTTTAAAAAAAATACACATACAAAGTACAATTGTTTAGAAATCTTGGCCTGAAAGCATAATACAAATGTTCTGTTTCTTATCTGTATACAGTTTAAAAGAATTCATTTTGTACTTGTTTTCCCTTAAATTTTCATTGGATGATGCTAAGCATTTATGGAAAACAAACATTAAAAATTAAATGTATCAAAAACCTTTACAAATCTTAATTTCGATGTGTACAAGCAAAGGAAGAGTTTGTACACTTGTCCACTCCTGGACTGATCTGGCCAAGTTATAGCCCAGCAAGAAAATTAAATCTAAGAGAATGACAAGCAGAAACATTTAATAACAAATGTAATAATATTCTGAACTATACTTGGACTTACAGTGAGGAGATAATGACACTAAGTACTTTTAATAAATTATTCATTCTGAAATGCACACTCATCTACTGTAGAAATCTACTGTGATCAGTAATCTCTTGCCTTGAACTAAATTAGCGCCTTCTTAAGTGTGTTTTCTCTGCAGTGAAGACTTGACCTTGCATGTGCTGAGAATTGTGGCAGTCAAAGAAATGCTGGGTTGAGTGTTATAATTTACTCAACCACTCTCTTAATCACCTGCTAGGAAGCATAAATATAGAAAACACAGGCAGATTTTCTTGGAAGAAAAAAAATAAATAAGCAAATAAACAAATGTTCAAGGAGAAAATACAAACACAAGAAGTTGAGAGTATGAAATCCCATTTCCTTCCTATACACCAAGAGCAAAAGACATGAAACCTGCTTAAATCCCTGGGACTGCAATCAGATTAGTTAGTGTGCTCAGAATACCAGGGAAGGCATTGAAGCCTGCACCTATTTCTTGAACACATTTCTCATCTTCAGGAAGGATACTGGACAGATACCAGGAAGAAAATGGTACATGCCAGCTGGGAGAGCAGACTTCATACAAGGGATGACTCAAGCATATTCTAATGTAAGCATGTTATTACTCCCTCTTTTCCACATAAGATGAGAAAACCTGAGACCAGGTTTTCTTTTTGTTTGCTTTTGAAAGATTCAACCGATCCAAACACCACCCAAACTCAGAATGGCCCCTGCTTCTCCTTCACCTAAATCTGATGTCTGGGCTGTGTTTGGATTATTACTTTCTTTCTGGCTAAAGCACATTCAGGTCAGCTCATACGAGAGACCAGAACAGCAGACAGGATTCTACAATCAGGAGTGACAAGCATATACTAATCCAAAACATTGGCTGCTGCCCACATGACACCCTGTGTATTCATGTACCTAACCTACTTTTGCAGATTGTAACAGCCACCAGCAGCAGAATTGAACACTGCCCACTGAGTAGGACCTTAGTGTCATGGTTTAGCAAGGAGTTGCTTTTGTTTAGTAACAGGGGGAGCGGGTTGCAGTGAAGACCCGGTAAAAGTTTTTTAGACTCTCCCCCGACTCCTGGGTTCAGACCCACCCCCGGCCCGGCTGGGCCAATCTGGCGCCTCTGCGATCACTATTTAGGGATGGGAATTTGAGGTGCCAGGCAGGAGGTGTAAGAGTGGTACAAGATGGAGGCGACCATGCGGACCCCACAGTCGGAGAAGGAGGAAGGATGGAGCATCAGACCAGAGACCCCTCTGCAAGCCGTGGTGAGAGTGCAGCCGGTACCCCTGCAACCTATGGATCAGCAGCAGCAACTTCATGTGAGTGTGCCCGGACGGGCCAGAGACTGTGTGGGGGAGGCGGTCATGGCACAGGACATGCTGGAGAGCCTGTGCACCGCAGAGCAGCCCCACACGAGAGGCAGAGAGGAGCAGCAACTTTTGGGACAAATGAGCATCGGTACAGCCCGTGCAGGGCTTTGGGACAAATGTGCGTCGGTGCAGCCCGTGCAGGGCTGCCATGTGTGTGTGGTACCTCACGGACTTGCAAGGAGGACTGGTGCGGAACCCACTTGCCCTGAGGTGAGACAAACGGCAGAAGCCACCAGGAACGGACTGACTGAAACCCCCACTCCCTGCCCCCCTGGGCCGTTCAGGGGGGACGGAGGTATAAAACACCGGGATCAGGGCTCTGAGCCCGGGAAGAGGAGAGGGGTGGGGAGCAGGTGGTCTTAAAGGGCTGGTCGGACTCTTCATCTCTGTACCATTCTGTGTTGTTTTGTTTTGGTTCTGGTTTTTGGGGTTTTGTGTTTTGGTTGGTATTAAATTATTTTCTGTTTTCTTCCCCAAGCCGAGTAGCCTGGTCTGTTTTGTCCTGCACCTTAAGCGGCAATTAAGCTCTCCCTGCCCTTTGGCAATCCTTAAGTCTTCGGTACTTGAGGCTAATCGTGGTCTTTTGTTCCCTGATGGGCCGAAACCACGACACTTAGAAATCATGAAATGTGAGCAAAACCCAAAAATGCCAAGTAAAAATTCTTAGTCAAGGCCGACTGCAAACTTGCGTAAGTCATAATATCTTTCTAAGTCATCAGTCACTGCTCTGTTGTATAGTCCAAAACAAGAAGATTGTAACTTGATCATAGCAGCCAAAAGTCATATTACTTTTGGCTAGCAGAATAGACACCACAGATTTTAAGGAAATAAGGACTTAAATTACATCATGATGGCAGTTTTGAGGATCAACATTCCTCAAGATCTGAAGCAGAACCCACAAGCTCCTTGATTTTCTACAAAGTCTTCCAATTAAATTTTAGAGGAAGGTCACTTTCCTTTTAAAGTTACTAAGACCTGTTCCAAGCTCTTTTCTATATTAAAAAAAAACAAAACACCACCAACAACAAAAAAATCCTACACTGCTGTTTTATTAGGTTAAACAAGGTATAAAAGAGACCAGAGTCAGCTCCCTGGTTTTGTGAGTGTCAGACAACTTCATGCTTGAGAGGCATGAAATTAATGATTAATTAGTTAATTCACTTACTCCTTACACGGGAAAATGGTTACCTATGTCCCTGTAGTGCATACTGTAATGAAACAGCTCCTGCTCTAACTCAAGGCTACATCACGATCCCAAGGACCACCCAAGGACTCATTGCCTCCATATCTCTCCAAGGACTCTGAAACTAAGCTACCGTATCAGTACATATGAGAGCTGCCAATACATACACCCATCAAAATATATGACAGCTGCTCCTTTATGTTGGTATCAGCTAAGACTAAACAAAGTGAGAAAGCTGAAGAAAAGCCCTAACACAATGGGGCTATTTGACTGTGTTGCTACAAATTTTCCAAGGCTTCTAGGGAATGCCATTGCTCATTTTCACACCCTAGTTCACTGGGATAGCTGAAACCTATGACGCTTGTTGGGAGATAATTGCAACTGTCTCCAACAATGTTTTCCAGAAGCTGAGAAATGCTCACTTGCAAATGTTCAGGCACTGATTTAGGGGGCAAGCTCTTCTGGGAAATTGGTTTTATTCTTCTTCACAAAAGAAGAGAACTTTGTGCTGGGGTTATGATTCTAAATGCTTTTCTAAAACCCTCTCATTCCTTCCCACCCAGTCTTTCTAATTTTGAATCTTTCTATAAGTATAAACCATTCAATCTGAAAAAAATCTGTATGTGAAACAGGACCTTTCGGATATGGCATAATTTTGCTAGTTTCACTTGCTGTTGAATTTTTCTTCTTAAATTTCACATTCAGACAAACAAGAGCATGTTAATTGTCTTTCCCTTTAGGTAAAGATGTGCTGCATGTAGTCACAGACTTAGATTATAGTTTTCATGTGATGCTTTAAGATGGGTTGCTTAAAATTTGTGTGGAACAAGTCTTTTAATGAATTTTTAAACAGAATTCCCACTATGTATTGATGTCAGTGCCAGAACTCTACTATCAAGCAAGTTGCATAAAGTCACCAGCTGCAGGCCCTGAATATAAGCTGCTGTTTATTTTTACTGATTGTTCTTGGAAGTCCCTAAGGCACTAATCTCCTACTGGTTCTTGTTAGTATGTTTCATCCCAGGCTCAGAGTAAGTAGCAGTATTTAAATTTCTGCCCTGTTTAGATTAGAATAAGCAGGATTCTACAAGATTTCCTTATTTTCATGAGTGCATATTTAATTGTGCATATTACTTTATAAATGAGCAAAGTGTAAGAATTAACATCATAGAGAACTTGTCGTTTTGAACAAAGCATTTCCTCTAGTTAGTAACTGTTGGTCATTTTTTTGTCACTGAAAACTGCCTTTTTTGGCAAGAGAGTGATTTGAATACATATCACACATACAGAGAAACAAAACAAAGACACTTTTTCTAACTGCTTTTTTTTGAACTAGCAGCCCCTTAAAACCTGATCAGAGGATAGGAAGAACAAATATCAGAGAAGATGGATTTCTAAGCCAAATATATGTGATGGAAAAGTATTGCCTATATGATTTACTATTTCCACATAGGATTTGTGTCTCATAAAAGAGATTCTACTTTTTTCTACTTTCCTACAATAAAACTCACCATAAGAAGTATCCTTATTTTCAGGAGGCAAGTAGAACCTTTTCTGAAATAGTTTCTGTCCAATACCACTGTTGGTATCTTGTTTGACTGTTGTACATCCATCCACTTGCATAAAATATCATGAGACTTCTCAATTTTCCATTAATCTCCTTCATTCACATGAAAAAAACATTTTGTTTTCTGCCATTTCGAGAACTACTCCAACCGTACCTCCAGTCTCTCATTCAATGCAAATCCAAACTCTATTTTCCAGTTCAGGCTCTCTGTGGCATGTGCCCCACAAGGATCTAGCTGACATTCAAGTATTTAGTACTGAATTTATATCTAGTAAATTGGCAATAAATATTCATCATCTCTCCATTTTGGCTTCTCTTCCAGGGGGTCATATTTATTCAACTTCTGAACTGAGAAAAAATGTTTACTACCATATCATTAATTACAAACAAAGCTCTGGCTTAACTTGAGCAATAAATAAAACTTAAGCTTGACCATCTGTGAAATTCTGTTAATGGGCATCCTGTCAAACAAAGAGCCTTTAAACTAGCTATTCTTGGAGACTCCTGTTGTGACTGCAGTTCCTAAAGCATGTTAAAATACATGGCAACATATTAACCATGGGCTAGAACTTCTAGCGGAGATACATCAGTTTACTCTTGCATAATTTGCTCTAATTTTTCCGAGGAGAATTTATAGAGACATTTCAGAAACTCGAAGGCCATATAATAATTATGACACAGCAATATTCACAGATCTCTGAAGGGGAATAAGAAATAATGAAATGAGACTATGAAAGGTATTATTTAGCCTTGAAAAGCTATCATAGTAAGGTGCTTTCTGGTACCTATATTGCAGTAGAAGAATCAAGGCAGAAATAAAATACACAGTAGTCAACATAAGTGAAAATCACCTTCACTGAAAAGATATGAACTTCCAGTTTCGAGGGGGAGAGGAGATGGCTTGGCCATTGAAAATGTCAAAATCATATTAGGAAAATTACTGTAATTGGCATCATTTGCACATGAAATTTCAGGCCTATCTTTTTGCTAAATTTCACAGCAATGTTGCCATTTTATAGGCTGATATTTTGCATGAGTTGTGTATAATGTCATATAGACCTTCAAGGTCATAGTGTTTGCTGATTTTTTTTTTAACATCATTTACTGGCATCTTGGCTACAGTAATGCTTGCATGGGGAATGAAATCTCCCAGACAGGACACTCAGCCACAGTTGGGTAGTGACTGAAGCCTCCATTGCAAAAGTATCTGATGCAGCATCTTTAGTTGAAGCAGAAGAGACTTTCCCAAAGCACTTCTTTCCTGCTGATATATCCTAACTACACATAGACCATCTCTCAGGTATTTTAAGCATACCATCCTATGTGTCCATTTTTGCAGAAACCATTGACATTGACTATAAATATCTTATCTACGTAGGATTTGATCACATCTGCGATGGGAACCACTTAGATGAGTTTTCAGAACGCTCCACCAGGGATGCTAATCAACACACTTAAGCATAAAAATTGGACTCCCCACAACAGAAACTGCCTCAAGGTTTTCAAGAACTATCTAAAATTCTCACCTGATTGTGCTTAATGTAACACTTAAATGCTGGTGTCATGTTGGCCCACTGCCTCAAACCAGTCCATATCTCATCTATGCAGTGACTTGCTGAAATGTTCCTGGACTATGAGAGGAGTTAATGAATTAAGTATATTGGGTGTGTGTACAGCCCTCACACCCTGCTACATCCCAATTGTAACTGAAGTGCAAACTTGATTTTCATGTTTATAATTCACCCATAATTTATGTCCCATAATTTATGTCCCATTCTTCGCCACAGTAAGTGCTCTGTTATTATCAGCAGCCTTTTCCACATCTCTCCAGGTGAGGTTTCCTTTCAGTAACATAAAGGTGAAAGAATTATCCTGAATTCAAGTGATCTGATTTGTATACATGTCTTCATTTGTTAGCTTTCCATTTTCTCACATTGACTAAGCAGTCAAGTGTCCCAGATTGGATTTAGGACTAGGGGTTATGGACAAAAGCTGCAACACAAAAAAGTTCCACTTATGGAAAAACTTCTTTCCTGTGAGGGTGGGGGAGCCCTGGCACAGGTTGCTCAGGGAGGGTGTAGAGTCTTCGTCTCTGGAGGTTTTCAAAACCCACCTGGACATGTTCCTGTGCAACCTGATCTAGGTGGACCTGCTTTAGCAGGGAAGTTGGACTAGATCATCTCTAAAGGTCTCTTCCAATCCCTACCATTCTGTGATTCTGTGATTCTCTAATTCTGTGATTGCTCTTTTCCTTACTTAGTAGAATTCACTTTTTTAATTATCACATAATACAGCCATTTTATGTCTTCATAGACTATTTTATGTGACATTACATGTCCTTGCAACTCTTCATTTACTTTCTTTGCATTTCTGCAAAGGGGAAGAACAGAGTTTGGGAATCACAATCTGAAACTTCCATTAAAAAAAATTGGTTTCTTTTCTGAATGAGCTTATGAAATCTCTACAGCTGTTAAGAGCAAATTAAATTAACATTGACGTTATCTGTTTCTATTTCTAAGATGGGGAAGATTAACTGACCTCTTAAAATCTCCTTCAGCCCTGTGTTGTTTTTTTTTTTATTTGAACAATCTAATTTAGCTTAATTTATTATCAAAATCTTCACTGTGGCAATGACAGAAAACAGTGCAACAACAATCCCTTTTCAGAATCTCCTTTCTAAGACACACACATGACTTTCTAGTCTGATGTTAATGGATACTTTTTTTTGATAGACTGGAATGCCTAACTGTCAATATTAAAGTTCAACATGCATCAGTGAGATGTAAGCTCCCAACTAATTTCAGGAGAATTCCCAAAAGCCACAACAGGATGGCTTTTAAATTGAAATGATAGTCATAAGGACTCATGCTCTTAAATCCTTTGGACGCTTTTGAAAAATCTTTGCCTTAATTTTCATTCCTGCAGTGTCGCAGTGACATCCAGTGGTCAGTAAGATTACTCTTAAATTGGACTCCAACCCTACCAAAATTCAAGGGCATCCTTACCAGTGTATGCTGTAAGCTGATGCATGTGCTCATGCCCATAATTTTCAGTGAACTGATACTTCATTAAGCATTGACTCAGCATTTGAAAAAGTCAGAGAGACTGTCAGAGGCATAAGGAAGGTTCTTCATAGTTTAGTATTATGGATCACCCTCCCTCCCTAACTCCTGCTCTCAAATTTATATGTTCCCTAAATGCTAATAAAAAGAGCAATTAATGTAATGTTTGTAATGTAGTAGCAGCCTGGGGGTCTACCCAAGTAGATCTAGACCAAGATAAAGACTCAGGCCCTTAAGTTCTGTATCTATGTATAAGAAAACATGTGAAAGCAAGCAATATGACATCAGCTACAAGACAACTGGTCTAGGCAGTCATCACAATATTCATACACAAACAGTTTCACTACTATCAGAAGAGAACTGTGAGATTAGGGGCAGAAACTGATAATTTTTTCCAGAAAGAGAGGAAAAAAGTCTCTAAGGAGAGGTTCTGGTGTGACAGTAAAGTAACCAGTAATTGGACACTGGAAGAAAACACAGGAGAGCAGATCAAGAGACTTTGGTACTGATACCCAAAATATCTTGAAAGTACCAAGGGTCAGTCTGATTAGCAAGACTGACAAGTGAAAACTGCTGGTTAGAGAGAGGGATCTGAGCATCTGGAGATGTTGTAAGAAGAGGCATATGGAGACTCAGGAGCCCCAGAGAGAGGGAAAGGCTGAGGGAGAGGAGTGAGAAGCAGCTGATTGCATCACTGAGGGAAAAAGAGTTGGGTTAGGCCAGTGTTCATCTTCCTGACATTTCATTAGACTCCCTCTAGTATGTCCATGTCTTTCTTCTGCTGGGGAGCAAAGAGCTGGACACAGCACTCCAAGTGATAAAGGATACTGATGCCTGGAGTTGTTCTTCCTCAGGTGGAGGAGTCTGCACCTTTCCTTCTTGGACTTCATGAAGTTCATGTCACCCCATTTCTCCAGCTTGATGAAGTCCCTCCAGATGGCAGCATCTATCAGCCACTCCCCCTAGATCTGTGTCATCTTCAGACATGCTGGGGGCACACTCTGCCCCATCATCCAGATCTTTAACAAAAATGTTAAACAGGACTGGACCCAATATTGATCCCTGGGGCATAACACTAGTTATTGGCTCCCAGTTTCATGATACTGATCATCACCCTTTCAGACCATCCAGTCAGACAGCTTATAATCCACATCACTCTGCTCATGAAGCACATACTTCATCAGCTTGTCTATGAGGATCTTTGGGAAGATAGGGCTGAAAGCCTTATTGAAGTAAAGGTAGACAATATTCACCACTTTTCCCTCATGTACCAAACCAGGTATTTCATCATAGAAGTTTACCAAGTTGCTTGAGCGAGAGTTATTGTATTCCCAGCAGTGTGTGCCTAGTTTATTCACCTCTAATATAAACACAGCAGTAATTATTCTCCCCACAAGGGTCCTATGTTAATTAACATTTGAAGATATGCCTTGAGATCTTCAGTGTAAACTCTAGGTACGTAAGAAAAAAATCAATTCTGTTTTCAAATGCTCTTTATATCACTTGGCTTTATAAATCTTTTAAGTATTGATTCCCTAGAGTAGTTATATAGCAAGATACACATATATAACAAAATTAGGATATAAAACATATTTCCTTCTCAAACTTCTCTCAAATAAATACATTTTTACAAATAAACTGTGAAACTCAAGGTTTTATAATCACATCTTTCATTTTAGAATGTGATATTATCTATCCTTTCTCAAATGAATCTCAGCTTTCTATTAGAACATTCAAAAGTGCCAATACTGCCAGAATAATTATGAAGCATGTATCATCTCAAAGCAGAACACTAATCACTCAGCAAAGAGGTAGTTCTAGCACATTTCAAGGTTTATCAATTATTCCCAAGTTGTTTGATATTATGATATCACCAAGGAAATAATTATTTTCCACCATAATCACAACTGGGTTTTCAAGAGATTAATAACAAAACTAATATGCTTTTCCCTCCTCTTCCTTCACAGGAATTTCTTGCTCTAAGATAGTCATATTGGAATATCAGGGAGATTACAGAGGAAAAAGATGGGGTAGTGGGTCATGTACTGGTTTGCTTTATAGATGTCTATAGGTTTTATCAGGAGATCTTCTCATCCATTTTCAAGGATACACAAGAGATTAACATCAGAATCAGGACTAAGACCACAGAAAGCCCTGATATCAACCCTCCTATACTGAACTAATAACTGAAAACTCCTTTTGTGAAGTGCAGTCAGTCTGGGTAGTATAATGATCTCTTACTGCAGTTCCTAGAACAAATATTTCTGAGACCAACTTCATCGGCAGTAAATTTCCTCATTCAGTAAATTCTTGTTAGCTACTTTCTCTTCCTGACACTTTCTCTTACTGTCATGAAGACACCTAAGGTCATTATTATGGGGGGAACTGTACATGCAACAGAAGGAATTCCCATCTAGCAACAATTTCTCTGCTGTGCCTTGGTCAATCATTTCCCTGGGAAGTCACTAATTCTTATCACTCTGGATCCCAATGAAAGAACTTTGTATTTATTGGGCTAACAAAACACAAAGGTTAAATTATAACACATGAATAATTGTCTTTGGCTTACACATCACATTACAGATTTAAAATTTCCAGAGAAGAACGAGGTATTTTCTTAAAAGGCAGCATTGATTGTGTACAGAGTATTGTCCAAAAGAGGTACTAGTCAGGCTAAATGACTTGCTGCCATCTATTGACTGTGTACCTTATGGTGTCCAAGATTTTCAACAAGGTGATGAAAAAGCAGTAATATCTTGTAGCACAATCGATACACAGAAACCTAGCTTTGTATGACAAAGTCAAAATAATTTATATACACTCTATTCCAGTCTTAGCACATTCCTGAATTTTCACTGAAAGCTAGTGCCTTTCTCAGTGTTTTAGATTTAAAACAGCAGCCTCTTCTCTGTGTTTGAGTACATAAGAGGTGAACCAGTGTACTTTCAAGGACATCACAATGATGCCAGCTGAACTTGACAAATGACTTTGTATAGATTTGTTGCTCACACCAAATTCTGTCCCTTTCTCTCAAACAACATGACGTAAACTAGCACCATAGCTTTCTACACAGAATTATTGCCATGTCTCCAAATGAAACCTTTTTTTAATGTGTTTATTTGCCAAGGCTTTAAAATAACAAATCACTTCTTTATAAGAAAATTGTCTCCTTGGAATAATAGACTTAGGTATAGTTTCTGATAGAGCAATAGCTCTTCTACATGATAGCAGCAAGAAACAGAAACCCATTCATTCTGGAGGTTTCCAGTAGATAGGCAGGGACTGCTCTAAGAATTTAATTCATTTTTTGCATCATTGAGGTACTCCATCTAAGCAATGTTTTGTTCGCTTTACTATAGCAAAAATGATAAATTAAATGATAACTATTTCCTTTAAGATTTGAGCACATTTCTCAGGATACAATTATGCCTTAGTCATGCTGTGTTTTATGAAGAGCAAGTCAAGGCCACCAGCAAGTTAAGGCATTCATTCATTTCCAATAAACATTTTTTCCAGACAACTGTCAGCAAGGATGCTCACCAGTCCTCCTGATTCATCTCACCTTGGGCCTGCATCTAAAGACGAACAGTGGCACAGTGGATCAACCAGCACTGGTTTGATATCAACAGCCAAAATAACTTAGCAGTTAATGACTGTTTTCTTCACACTGTCACATTGGAGATACAGCTTCCTAGACCATGTCTTGATCTCAGCGATACTCATTTTCATCCAAAGTAATAACAAGGCCTTTATCAAAACACAAACGTGTTTTCCAAAGTGGAATTTGTCCATTTAAGTAGAGCCTCTGAATCAGTGCACTACTGAAGTCAGTAGAAAAAAAAAGGGCATGAAAAAAACGTATAATGGAGAGGAAAATCAAGCTCAGAGCTCACCAATCCAGACACATATTTCATCAACTGTAGTGATACAAAGAGGCAAATACTAAGAATTTTCTACAGTGGAAAGACTTCAGTGGCAAATAGTGGTGGTGCATAGTACAAAGGCTAATCCAGCCTCTGAAAGTCAAGTATTCCCATTGACCATAACAGATGCATATTGCTGGATGGATTGTTCTTGAAACTAGGAAAATTGAAGCTTTATTATTACAAGTCCCTAAATTTTGGCAAGTATTGTTATCCTCTGTCTTTCATGTATGAACATTTGTATGAAGCATGTATAAAGTAGTATGAATGCATGAAACATGAAGGACTTCAATATTTGGTATTAGGTGTTAAAAAGCCTAAGCACTACGTCCAGAAATCACTCTTCCTGCTTCATTTACGTTGCCATTAAGAAAGCAGAAACCCTCTTTCTCCCCTCCCACCTTTAAGTTTACGCAGAACTCTTTAGAGCACATGATGTGATTGAAACGATTTCTGTTGGTACAATTATCTTGTTTTCCATCCTTATCCTGTTCCACAAACTGGTCACTCCATATGTTGCGACTTCGCATCTTAGAGTAGAACTGGTCATTTCCAATACTCACCCGCAAACGTTGCCTTCCCCAGTGAAAGAAAGTAGAAATCCTCCTTTTTGCAGATGGAAAATAAAGTCCAAATTTCCAATTTTATAGGACTCTACTAATTCCTCTGATTGTAGTAGACAATGAAATAAGGAACTGAAAGCTATTTTCTTCCCAAAAAATCAGACAGTCAAAGACGATTCTTCAGAGACAGAGAGATGCTGCAGTGGCTAAATATGAGTCCGTTTAAAAGTCTCCAAGGGCCTCAGCAAGCAGCAACTTTTAAAAAGCAGCCGTGTGCCACTAAAACCAACTTGGCAGTGTATAGTCAATGCTTCCTAAA
This sequence comes from Urocolius indicus, assembly GCA_013401255.1. NCBI lineage: Eukaryota > Metazoa > Chordata > Aves > Coliiformes > Coliidae > Urocolius > Urocolius indicus. Next base: position 155,968 of record WBNH01008351.1, read on the forward strand.
GACAAGATTATGGCTCATTTCTTGAGATGCACACTTGGAAAAGAAAGACCCTTTCTGCTAGTCCTAGAAGGGTAATACCTTTTCTTTCAGCCACTTGAGTAGCTTCAAAGGAGCAAACTGGGTAGAGAAATCTATCAAAGTACTGGCTTCAACTCTGTAAACTTCTTTGAAGATGAAACTATTCCTAGCCCATAAGCTGGACTAGTTTTGATCATTCCATATTTATGAGACACCTGTCAAAGGTAACACCACAGATAATAAAATTAGCTGCCTTGGTATAACAGCAGCTTCACACAGAGAGTCAGAAATGTCTCAACATTTATGCTACACACCTCTGAGGTTTTGTGTTTGTTTGGTTTTTTTTTAACCAGGAAGGCACAATACACTCCAGTGTATTCAGAAGGATCATCAGCTTGGTCTCTGTACAATAACATCACTATATGACTCATGAAAAGTGCTATTTCCTTTCATTTGGTCTCTTCAGAAGTCATGGGCTTTACAGAGGTTTCACTGCCATAACACAAAGTGAATGCTGAATTGCCATAGAACCTGAGAGCAGTTGGAACTGCCTCTTTATGTCTTACATTTATAGGAAAGCAGCCTGTGCTATATAATTGAGCGAAGGGATGCAATATAGAATATACCGCAAACCAGTTCAGTTCACGTTTGAGAAAAAGCTTCATTTCTAAGTGACTGGGCTGAAAAACATCAATGCTCACACTTGAATACCCTATAAATTTGCTTTCCTCAGATAATGGTAAGGAGCACAGCTGTCAAAATGGTTATAATTTAAAGTGAGCATTCAGGATGTAATGTGCTATATTGGTACCACTGCTGAGACTAAACTTTAGGTGCTAATTATAATGTTGTTCATCTGAGATGAAACTGTATCATAAAAACTACACAAAAAAACAAACAATTAGTGTATAAAAACAAAATCCTTCATACAACTGTCATTGAGAAAATGCACATATAAACATGAAATCTCTACTTAGAATCAAGAATTTTAGCTTCTCATTTAAAAAAAAATCAACTCTGAAATTAATTGCTATTTAGGACCATATGGTCTTGAATTAATGTAAGAAAACTCAAAAATTCTGCATCATAGAAAAAAAAAAAGAGGGGAAATGAACATATTCACCTTCTGATTTTTTTCCAGTGACAGATAAAAATTTGATTAATAATTATTAATATTTGGCAATCCTTAACCTCCAAAATACTGGCTTTGTCAGTAAGTTGTTCTGGAAACATTAGTTTTCATGGCTTACATGCTATTCAGTTTCTCTTATGCTGGACTATCAGGGGACAGAAGAAGCTGTCTCTCATTTTAAAATGTAGTCAGGACAATACCCAGCAAACACAGGCAGACATACTAAGTGAGCACTATGAAGGTTCATGGGTCTCAGGCTAGATGTTGCAAAACTGTATGGGCTCCAATGCGTAGTTAAACCTGAGGAATTTGATGGCTCACATAGTAGAAGTCTTACTTGATATGAACAATGACCAAAGAATGTGACCTTTAATGAATTTTGTTATGATCCAGCAGTTAATTTATCCATTAAACCTCATTTTAGCAGCCACGGAGGTGGCTGAAAACTGCAAAGTAAAAACTGCCTAGCAAATTAAACAAACCACAGCAATATCCATTCAGTAATGTGTTTGAAGAATTATTCAGGTGCAAGACACCTACAAGTTCATTCCAAAGGTTAATGTTTTTGAAAGTATATAAGTGAATTAAAAGCATTAATTTCTGAAAATATTGAAAATGCTTAAAGAAATCATGATCTAGCTTCAATGTCCATGTGTTCTATTGACCACAGTGGTATCGATGTCATACTACCTCACTGTGACTCTGATAACAAGAAGGATTACTGAAGCATACTGGGTTTGCAGATATAGGTTAGAAGGGGCTAAATGCCGACTCTTGACCAAAATGGGCTTTATGAGCAGTTCCAGTGTAGCTCCCATGTCATAGTCCTGCCAAAATATTGTGCTGATTCCAAGGTTTCTGATAGTCACAAGCCAGACCACGGTGTAGGGGAAGCAGGGGAGCAGAGAGGGGTGTATCCACATCTTCCATGTCTTAGCTGCTCCCAGAGACCCTAGTACTTCCACTTCAACAGAAAATATGCCTTGTGCATCTTATGAAGTTCTTGCCCAAATGAAGATTTTGGTAGACATTTCACAAGCATAAGGAGTGCAGCCTTGAGTGAGTGAGTATTACTCCAGTGTGTAGAAAAAGCCATCAAATTGACATTGAAAGCCAAATAAAGACGGGAAGTGCCTATGACTGTCTATATTGTCATGGTTTGGCCCAACTAGCACAGCAGCACCACAACAGTCTCTTGCTCGGTGCCCCCATTCACCCTCATCCTTGTTAGGATGGTAGAGGCCCCAGCAAAATGGGAGTAAAAAGATAAGCAAGGTTGCTGTGGATTAAGACAAGGGCAGGGAGGGCTCACTGCCAATTACGGTTCCGGACAAAACAAACTCCAGTACTTGACTTAGAGAGGAAAGTAGGAAAGTTTCTTCTACAAGAAACAGAATGGAATAAAAGCAGAAGGGAGTAGGATGATGAGAAAATTACAACCAGCACTTTAAGATCTCCCTCCCCCATCCCTCCTTTCTTCCCGGGCCCAGCTCACTGCTCCCGATATCTCTACCTCCTCCTGCCACAATGGCTCAAGGGGGCAGAGAATGGGGGATGTGGTCAGTCTCTCACAGATGGGCTCTGCCGCTTCTGTCTTCTCAGATGAGGGTGACTCCTGGCATTCTTCCCCTGCTCCAACACGGGGTTCCTTCCCTGGAACACAGTCCTTAACAAACTTCTCTGGTGTGGGTTGTTCCCAGCAGCTGCGACTTCTGCCGATATGGGGTCGCTCTCTTGGAACAGAGTCCTTGGTGAATATCTCTGGCGTGGATTCTTTACCACAGTTGCAGTTTCTGCAGTTACAGTGTCCCTCTCTCAGGACAAGGCCTCTTCTGGGCACAGGTTTGATGAGCTGCTTTGACGTGGGTTCCTTCCCACAGTTACAGCTGTGGATATTGGGTCCCTCCTCCAGGACACGGCCTGCTCTGGGCATAGTTTTAAGGAAGAAAATCACTGCCCCTGGCTTGGGGTCTGTTGTGAAGTGAATCGCTGCCCCTAGTCCGGGGCCAGCTGTATCAAAATAAGTCGCTGCCCCTGGTCCAGGGCCAGCTGTAGCAAAATGAGTCGCTGCCCTCAGCTTTATCAAAATAAGTCTCTGCTGCTGATGCAGAGTCTTTAAATACATGAAAATAAATCTCAGCTTCACCAGTTCTCTCCACAGAATGCAGGGGAGTCTCTGCTCTGGTACACCTCCTCCTCTCTTTCATCACTGACCTTGGAGTCCACATGGTTGTTTCTCTCACTGTTGCTACTCCTTGCACCACCACCAGCCACAAGAAGAAAAAGAGACAGAAGAAGGAAGAAGCAGGAAGAAGACGGAGGAAAAAACCTCCTCTCCCAGCTTCTTCTTAAAAAGTGATCATGGAGGCTTCTAATTGGCCCAGTCCCAGAAGTGGGTCTGGCTTAGAGCTGGGGAGAGTTGCAAACAACTTCTTACAGGCGCCATCTTTCCAGCACCTTCCCCCTTACCAGAAAAGGCTGTCATGTCAAACCATGACATTTATGAAATCCAAATCTAGGTATCTGATACACACACCAGTTCAGGAAATGAACTGGCCTTTCTGGGAGCTAGGCTGCATGACTCTCATCCCCTGAACCATCCACAAGGTACACTTTCTCAAGGTTCTCTTGTCAGCCATCACCAGTACTAATGCATAGTAAATCTCCCTTTAATTCATGAGAAATTAAGAGATGAATCTCTAATCCAAGGCTGAATTTTCTCTACTGTGAATGCAGCCAAAGGAGGGATTGTCAGATACGGCTTCTCCAGTCAAGCTTTCCCTGGCTTTTATATGTGAGACTTGGTTTACTGATACTGTTGGAAAGTCGTTTGGCTCCATAAAACTGAAAAATCTACTTACAGGTTCCATTGCACCAAGTCAAGCTTGTGCTCTAGTACTTGTCAAGAGGTCAAACAAGCAGCCAACCAGGCAATGGGCAAAGAAGGAATAATCCAGGCAAGAGGAGTTATTAATTATTGGTGTCCTCTACCTCCTATTTGGTAAACAGCATAAATTCAGCTTTTTATAGAGCAACAGACAGTGACTTCTTATGGTGGAGCTTCATGGTGCTTATCAATTTATTCCAATATGTAGTGTTTCTTTGTATTTATCTCATTCATAAATTCCTAATCTAATTAAGAGAAATGTAGAAATCCTCTTCTTGTTTTGACCAGCAGGTGATTCTTGCTAAAGAAACAGCTCACTCTTCTGGTTAATACTATTGAAAGTTTTCAAGTGATTTAATGTGGCATTGAGTTTGACTGACTGTATTTTTTTTTTATGGAAGACTTTATTTATTTCAGAGCTAATGGTTGAGAGTTAATTCACGATTCTCCATCTCCAGTAGCAAAAAACACCCTTAAAATTTGTTTATTTAAGAAATACATTGAAAACAAAACAAAAATAAATTGGAATGTTGCATTGAAGTATAAATCATGAACAAGACTTATGGCACAGAAAAGTGATGTTCTTTAAAAACCAGCCTCCAGTAGCTAATGTAGTGTAAGTGGTATTCAGAAAGCAGTTACAGCCTTTCTACCAGTACTAGAGCACGTCCACGCACAGTTTGAACCTGAATTCTACTTAAAGTACCTCAGTGATTAAAACCCCATTGTCCATAGTGTTGAACAGCAGGAGATTCTGGTTCTGAACATGTAGACAGGTTATCTGTTTCACAACAGCTTACAATGCATAACAGACACAAATTATTACTCCTTTGATACTTACTGTCATGAGAGTTACTGCAAAGGCAAATTATTTGGTAAACCTGCACATATGATTATAGCATCATGTTAGAAGCACTCTCATTACAAAAGAAGTGCTTACTTGATCATAATCCATTATTTGCAGATACTAACGACACTTTCTTGGAAGGGGTGAACCACTCAATGGATTCAAAGTTAGCATTCTTCACAGGTAACGCAGTGATTCTTGAGACACATGATCGTATGAAAATATTGTTCTCAGTATTTTAGAAATACCATGGTTTTTTACCTTGGCACTTGAGTAGGCAAAAACAGGCTTGAAAGTTCCAAGTCTGGTAAGTCATAGTGTGACTTACGTCTGTTCCAAAGTGGCAGGGACTGCTTTGGCTTACAGGAAGCACAAGATGGAGAAATCTGCTTTAGATTTAACTTCTTAGAGTAGTCTTTTTAAATTGTAATGTCATTTCTGCAATTAATTTAGAAGCACAAAATGAAATCAGATCTTATTTCTAAAGATCTCAGAGTTCTTTGCAAATTATATATTCACCATCATTGTCTTCAGTTCACCAGTGGGGAAGCTGAGGCATAACAAGCAGATGTGACTCCTCTGAGATCCTAATTTGGCAGTACCAAGCCAAATTCTATCACAGCAGTTGAAGTCAGATCAAGAGCATGACCAGCATGGTAGGAATACAATCTGTACCTCCCTCTCGCCTGGAACACATATGCTGGACTGGGTTCCAGCATTTAGCTTGCTTAGCTCAAACATAGATAGGAGGAAGAGGTATTCACATTGCTCCAAAGAATACCAAACTCTTCCCTTCTTCATTATGTTTGCAGATCAAATTCTTCCTTGTCTTGCAGCTAGAAGTGACAGCAAGTCTGTTCATCTACCTGTCAACAAATTCAAAACTTTCAACTCATGCAGATCACACACAGTATGTTTTTAAAAGCACAAAGCTTAGAAAGGTTTCTTAAAAATAATAAAAATATTGTCATTTTCTTGAAATGTCATGAGATGACAACAGCATGCATTTACTCTTCCTCTTTAATCAGCCTTTCCAGCAGACAGATGACATAAAGCACTACAGGATGCAATGCCTGTTGCAGAGCTGAACACCGAAAGCTGAAACAGCATCTCACTCCCTCCCTCTTGTTTATGGAAGGGATTTGTTTGTTTTCTCAGCCTTCTTTGAAGAGTTACTTGTTCTCCTGCTTTATAAGACACTCTGTACGAACCAAAGCTTAAAAGTGCATACAAGCTATCGAGCATTACTATGTCTCTGGGATGTGAAAGATGGACAAGTGGACAGATGCCTGGGCAGACAGAAAAATCCCTCTGAAGCTTTATTGTCTAACAGACATTTTTTGAAGGAAGAGTGATAATAAATGATGCAGCATATGAGACAATAAGCATAAATTCTGGTTGTTTCATGTCATGTTCAAAATGCATCTTCAATTATGAAATGTTTGAGCTATATAGGCTTTATGAGATATGATGACTACAGCAATAAATTAATTGCAGCTTAGCATGCTGTGTAGAATAAATATCCTGAAAAAAAGAAATACATTAAAATGTTTCAAGTGGTAAATTAATCAAATTGTTCAGCTTCTTACTTCTAGGGCAAGTTATTTTACTGTGAAATGACCAAAGGTACAACTACCACATCAGTCTTTCCTCAGGTTTACTTAGGAAATTAATGCCTGAGAGACAGTATGTTTTTGCTGCTGAATGGACCCTTGACACAGATTTTCTGTTCTCCAAGACCAAAACCATCTAAGAAGACATCAGGTCATTAAATTTTAACAGAGAAAGGAAAGCAAGCAATCTAGAATGCAAGGAAGCAAAAAAGGGAGNTGTCTGTATTGAAATGTAGAGTCATTGAGACTCCTGCTTTGGAGTCTGCTTCATCAGAGATGTAAGAGACTGACCTGGAAAATCCTGAGCAGTTTTACAGTATATATAGCAAGTTACTGAATGTTTGTCTCAAGGATACTGTTCCAAATTGAAGAGCCTATGGTTTCCTCACTGTCAAAAGTGTCTAATAGTATCAGCCTACAGAGTAATCTCCAGACAGGTTACTTTTCACAAGAAAGTCTGGCCAAGAATAGGAAGTAAATTAGACAAAATCCAACCTACATATAACGGGTACCAGCAGGAGTAAAAAATATTATTTTTGCAGTTCTGTGTGAAAATGAAGACAATGTTTTCAGTCACATGTTTGGGTTCCCAGTTCTAGGCTGATTTTGAATTCAACAAGTGCTGCCAGTTCCAAGAGATATCATGACATGAAGTTTTAGGTGGGTTACACAAAACAAACAAAAGCCAGGAGTCTGGGACTGGAGGAGTGTGATCTTTCAAGGCTTTTGAGAAAAAAAAAAAAAGTTGCTATAATTTTGACAACATAATTTAGAGGCTTTTATATAGAGCAATCTACACCTCCGCCCCTCTCCACCTCGCCTCCCCCTCTGGTATTGTCTTGCCTGTCAATTATTGGAAGAAGAGCCTGTTCTTTAAAAGGCTTTTAAATTATTAGAAATTATTTGGAATATCACCTAAAAGCTCTTGAAAGAAAGAACACTACCCCCACACATACACACAGCAGAAAGTATTTATTTGTATTGTCAACTTAAATGTGCAGGGATAATATGAGAGTTTATCTAGCTAACATTTTCAAGGATCATTAGCTGTGCTGAACTTGGGTCTGAGCTGCGGGGATATTATAAGGTAAATCTAATGCTCCAAATGCCTCACATGTGACATCATGATGTCCAATTCCTTTGGTACCTATAATACTGTGAGGATTGTGTAGAAAGACTAAAGGGCTGTGACAATACAGTAAGCAGTGTTGCTGTTAATAATATGCATACCAGCAATCAAAGCAAGGCAGCTGCATCATTTTGCCAAGTAAGCAACTTTGTTGTTAATGTAGGGTTTGTTTGCTCTGATACATAACAGACATATTCGAGTTACTTCAAATCATCACTCTGACTGGCATTGAAAGATATTGTATTATAAATTTTACATTATAATAGTGTTTACTGGCGGAATAAATTGCATACCTGTATTGAAGTGATGGAAAAAAGACATCACTCATTATCACATTCAACAGCCTACTGAATACAGCAGTGATAATCGTGCCAGCTAAAGCAATTTTACCTATGAAAAGTTTTTCAGATGTAAGAATGAGAGACTACTAATGTCTTACACGAAGCACAGCCATTTCCTATTTGTTTCTGAGAAGAAACTTACAGTTCATTGATAGCTCACAAGTTTCCTAAGTGCAATATTTGTTACAGGTATAAAAATTATTTCTCAGTTTTCTTCACAGCCTTTTTCTATCTCCATAGTACCCATCTTATATGTTGCCAGCTGCTGTTATTCCATCTTTTAAATTGTCTTACACAAATTAGAAATAAGCATTTGGTTCTATATCATTCACTCCCAGTCCCTCTAATCTCTCCTGTAATGGTTTCTGAGACTGCTCTTCTCCAGACAGATCCATGTACCACCTAAAGAATTTTCCTTTCTGAATTCAGCCTTCAGTGGAACCAGGGGAGGAAGAGACAAATCATTTGTCTCCTCTTAAATTTTGTTTTCTCATGATTAGTGTCTCCAAATGAGTTTCATCTTCTGTGTACCAGTAGATATTTAGATTCACCGCTAGCTAGGACACCTTATTTTAGGTACCAACATGTAGGACTCTCAGATCCCAGTATAGTTCATGCAGATCTTGCCAGTGTAGCCTAGATGCAGTTCATCCAAAGCAGATAATAGGGGTACCTTAGTATATGCCACCTGTCCGTCAGCTGCTGAAGGAAATATGTCTCCCTAGGGCTTCCATCATATGTTCCAGGCTCATGCAGAAGCTTTCAACAACCTAGAGGGCCTGATGAGTTCTCAAGATATATGTTTAGGCACCTGAATTAGGTCCTAGATCTCCAATATCCATTGCAGAACCTCAGGGACCTCACATGTACACATTTGAATCTCTCTCTGGAAGCTAAGTGAGATAAATCTCATTCATAGCCCTCAGTTTCACTATCTAGCTATATCTTAGAAGTTAAGTATAATTACGCATCATCCCTCATCCAGAGATCTTAGGACCCAGTTCCTATTGTTAGTTGGACTACATGCTTTTGAGGATCTCTAAAGGTCCCTTCCAACCCCTACCTTTCTATGATTTCTATGATTTCTATGATGTGGTCCCTAAAAGCTCTGGTATGCCTGTGGCTAGATTTAGTTAGTGAAGAGTAGGAGAGCAAATTCAGCTCACAGAGTTATCTCTGTTTAAGAAACTGCTCAACATATTTGGACCCACGGGACTATTTCACATTCATCTTGCAACTGACCGAGATGAAATCAGTGCTCATCCCAGAAAGGAAGGTCTGTCTACATTATTTCTGGGGAAGCACTACTGCCACAGTGAGCAGAGTGATGCAGTGAGAGGACAAGGTAGCTTAGGCTCTGCTATGCTGCTCTACTGTCTAAATGGAGTGGCTCTTAGGACTGACAGTCTCCTTTGCCAGGAAAAGGATTTTTTGAGTACAAATTAGGTGGTATCAGAACAGGAATGAAAGAGGTTTTCAAGCATCTCGTTCTACTACTGAACATGGATGTATCAGTGCCAGCATCTCAGAGTGGGTGTAGTTGCAATTAAATAGATGGAAAAATAGATCACATGAGGTAGTAAAAATGTAAGGAGGGGGTACTAATCTGCCCAACATTGCAGTTCTTGTAAATAACAGGGAGAAATCATTAAGCATCTCTCAGATTCTCTATATTCTAGCAGAGAATGTATTGGTCAATACAGAAATCTGACACCTCTTAAGAAAAAATAGATATATATAAAAATTTGTCTTGTTTCTTCAAAAAGAATAATGAAATGGAAAACTGAAAGAGGAGAATAGTACATAAAAGCTGTTCTGTGAAATTCCTTTTACTTCATAATGTTGCAGAAAGGAGGGACAGTGTTTTCAAAACTGATGATTATGTCCTTCCCACTGCTCAAAGGACATAGCCTTCATTAAAAAGAGTTTCACTTACCTGCCATAGGACATATATTTCCCAACACAAATACTGCAGTTTAAGTCAGTCATTGGTCTTAATATCAAGTTTCTGTTGACAAACAATACAAAGCATGGCACTTCTGTGTGACTGAGTTGATGTTCAACACAAAAACACTCCTCCACTGAGTTGATGTTCAACATGAAAACACTCCTCCACAGAATCACAAGACAGACTTGAAATTAAAATAATTTTCAAAGGAAATTGTTGGTGAAAAACAAAAGGAGATTGATTGAAAGTTGGAAGTAATGGGAAAATAAAGATGAGGTGGTAGAGCTACCTAATTGTTTTCTTTTTTTCTATAATAAAAATGATTATCTCTCTAAATGTATGTCACCCATGCATTTCTGTTTGTCTATCATTTACCTGTCTTATACCTGCCTAAAAGTAACTACCTATTTGGAAAAACAAGTTTAAATTGTCTTACTCAGTGAAGGGAGGGGAGAGAGATAGAAAGGAGAGAGAAAAATAATGAAAAATCTTGGTGTAATCTGAATAGCAATGAAGCAAAAGCTACTCCTTGATGTGCCTATGAATCCTGTAAATGAAGTGGCCCTTGAATTAAATTAATTTAAAATCTGGCAAATATTACTCGGCATGTTTGTCAATGTGCTGTATAATTATTAATTTGTTCATTGAGGCAACTATATAAATAAATAGAAAGCAGAATGTCATGATTAAACTAACACTAGAAATCCAGGGTCAAGGAGCCCTGTTATACAGGGATCTAAATAGCTTTCCCAGGTCCTATTTTTACATCTCCATACAGATCTGCAGGTCTGTAACTGCGAATTAATTGGCACACATTTAGATGCCAACAGAGCTTTTGTATTCTCAGTGCACATTTTGTCTTCTTAGAGTGAGATGTTAGTAATGGAGGTTTTAATATTACCCCTAGGGGAGCACCAGAAAATCTTAACAATTTCCTTCACTAGAGTATTTTCATTAGAGCTAAATGCTGTGCAATTTACATTTGAAATCAGGTGTAGGGTAAGTATAATGTGACAAGACATGTTGCAATGTTAGGGATTTTTTGTTCAAATGTTCCTTATTTACTGCAACATACCCTCAAAAGATAAGCATGCAATTAAAACAAATATCTTGATTTTTAACTACTTCTAATTGAACTGTTATTAGGATAATAGGAGTAGAAAATAGAATCAAGTTTAAAAGGATCCAAAGCTCAAGATTAAAATATTACTCTATTTAAGTAAAAATGTTTCAAGCAAAATAGGCTCTATGCAGCAAAAATGAGTTCATCCTAAGTAAATCAGAGACAAAACCCTTCCTTTGTAATACTAATTCAACCTTGTGGTGTTTGAAATGCCAAGACCTCTGCATGACTCACAGAGAAAACCCCAAACCCTACCTTTTCCAACATAAAAAAAAGCAACTGAATTGTTATTAAAAAAAAAAAAAACACCTTCATTAATAAGGGGCCAAAGCAGTAAGAGCTAAAGAACTAAAGCCAAAACAGGACTGGCACGCCGAGACTGAATTTTGGTGCTTGGTCTAAGACAAAATTCTACTCTGCCATTGCCTGCATCTCAAGGCACCTGTATTTCATCACTGACTTGGTTTTTCATAGCAACAAAAGCAGAAACTGTGCACCTACAACAACTGCAATCTAATCAGGGCCTCCTTCATGACTAAATCTGATCACAGGATCCACTGTTAAAACATTTCTCAGTTGAAAAAAGCTAACAGGCTCAATCAGGTTCAACCAGATTCAGTCAGATCAGGATTATTATTGAAGAGAGCTCCTACAGAAGAGAGAAGGTTGTAGCACCTCTTAGCTAGCCTGGAGCCTCCTAAAGTTGAGGAAATTAAACCACTGCAGAAAAAACCTGTCAACAGCATGAAAAGAGGAAGAAGCAACATCGTACCATTCTGTAAAATCACATCCTGAAGTGCAGCAGTGCAATGCTTTAGCAAGAAGCCACTTTTGTATGGTAACAAGGGCAGGGAGCTGCAGTGCAGACCCAGTAAAGAGTTCTCGGACTTTCCCCTGGCTCTTGAGTTCAGACCCACGTCTGGCCCCACTGGGCCAATCTGGCACCTCTGTGATCACTATTTAAGGATGGGAATTTGAAGTGGTTGGTAGGAGGCAGAGGAGTGGTACAAGATGGAGGCGATCATGTGGACCCCACAGTCATAGGAGGAAGGAAAGAGGAGCGACAGACCAGAGATCCCTCTGCAACCAATGGCAAGAATGCAGGCTGTGCCCCTGCAACCCATGGAGGGCAATGACAGGACTGAGAGCCACCAGCAGCTCCATGTGAGCACACTCAGACAGGCGAGAGACTGTGTGAGGAGGTGGTCATGGTGCAGGCTGTGCTGGAAAGTCTGCACACAGCAGAGCAGATCCACACGAGAGGCAGAGAAGAGCTGCAGCCTTTGGAATGAACGCATGTTGAAGTGGCCTGTGAGGGCTACCAGGTATGTGAGGTACCCCATGGAGGAGCGGGGAGGATTGGTGAGGAGCCTGCCTGCCCTGAGGAAAGACAAACTGCAGAAACTATCAGGAATAGACTGACTGAAACCCTCATTCCCTGTCCCCCTGAGCCATTCAGTGGGGGAGGAGATAAAGACACTGGGATCAGGGCTCTGACCCAGGAAGAGGGGATGGATGGGAAGAAGGTGGTCTTAAAGGACTGGTTGTGCTCTTCATCATTGTACCATTCTGCACTGTTTTCTGTTTGTTATGTTTTGGGCTTTTATGGTTATGTTTTAGTTGGTGGTGGATTAAATTATTTTCTGTTTTCTTCCCCAAATCGAGTAGCCTGGTCTGTTTTGTCCAGGACCATAAGCAGCAACTAAGCCCTCCTTGCCCTTTAGGAATTCTCAGGTTTGTGGTACTTGAGTCTAACCGTCATCTTTTGTCTCTGGATGGACCTAAACCATGACAAGCAGCAAACCATGTTATGATAAAGGAGGTCCAACCACAAGATGGTCAGACTCAGAGGTCTGGGACGATAATATGAGAGTCCAGACATCCTGCAGGCAACAAAGCCCCCCTGGAATGAGTAAAGCAACAAAGTGAAGCAACTTTGTCATCACCTTCTTCCTCACATAGCCAAAAATTATTTTAGAGGTCAAAATTTTATCTTATCATACTGAGCTGTCCAGGTTAAGCACATAGATTCATAGAATCATAGAATGGTATGAGTTGGAAGTGATCTTAAAGATCATGTTAATTCCAACTCCTCTGCCATGAACTAGGATACCTACCACCAGACCAGGTTTCTCAAAGCCCCATCCAACCTGGCCTAAACACTTCAGGAGATGGGGCATCCACAGCCTCATCCAGTGCCTCGCCACTCTCACAGTAAAGAACTTCTTCCTAATATCTAGTCTAAGTCTACCCTCTTTCTTATCACTACATGTGCCAGTAAAAAGCCCCTCTCCAACTTTCTTGTAGCCCTGCTTTATGTACTGGAAGGCTGCTAAAAAGTCTTCCTGGAGATTTCTCTTCTCCCAGGTGAACAGTCACAACTATCTCAAGTGCTCCAGACCTCTGATCATCTACATGGCTCTCTTCATGGACAACAGATCCATGTTCTTCTTAAATTGGGAGCCTCAGAGCTGAAAACACTCCTCAAAGTGAGGCCTCTTGAGAGCAGAGTAGATGGGGACAATCACCTCCTTCAACCCACTGGTCACATTTCTTTTGATGCAGCCAAGGATATAGTTGATATTTTGGCCTCTAAGCACACACTGATGAGTCATGTTGAGCTTTTTGTCAACCAACACCTCCAAGTTCTTCTCCTCAGAGCTGCTCTCAATTCACTCATTTCACAGCCTGTATTTGTGCTCAACAGGCATGGTCACTATTGTCTCCATACCATCAATGAAGAGAAGAAGGTCCTACAAAGGATGCTTTAGATGATAGTGGGGTTAGCCACCCTTCATGTTGCCTCCCTCTTGTCACTGGATACACAACAAATTGGCGCTTCACTAAGGGCAGTGTAATCAAGCATAGAGGCTCACACCTTGGATGGATAGGACCAGTATTTAGAAACTTACCCAGAACTCATACAAAAAAAAAGCCAGCAACCACAGCAGCAATATGATTATACTGGAACTCCTGAAAAATCAAGGTCTCAGCTTTACCAGTATTACTGCAAATTGCAGACTTCTGCTGTTAAAATAGATTTTAAATAACTAAGCAAATGGTAGATTTGAGACATAAAAATAATATCATCCGGGATTTTTTATATTTGTTAAACAAGTGGTTGCATGTGAAATTGCACTTGTATATTGGAGATGTAATTCTTATTCTGCTTTCCACATAGCTCTGCCCACACCTTAGTCACAAGTCCATCATAATCTTGCTTGGTTTTCAAAAGATTGTTGCAAATATTGAATATGTTTGAAATGAAAAGTACAGTCAGTATTTTAAGTCATTGGGAAGAACAGAAAGCATAGAAAGAGGTTTCTTTCTCAGAGAAAAAAAAATGAACTAGGAGGGAAATTATCTAAATGAATTTTAGAAGTCTACAATTTGTGGAGCCTCCTTCTCTGGAGTTCTTCAAAACCCACCTGGACACGTTTCTGTGTGACCTGATCTAGGTGGACCTGCTTTGGCAGGGGGTTTGGACTAGATGATCTCTAAAGGTCCCTTCCAATCTTTACCATTCTAAGATTCTTTGTAGATCTCCATTCTTACCTATTTTATGGTCAAAGGAAAAAATGAGGCTGAGCTATATGTTTCCATGGCCATAAGTGTTATACTTTTGTATAAGTGCTTTTTTTATAAGTGCTATACTTTTGCCAAAAGACGTGTTTCCATGGTTGATGCAGATAAGAATCAAGGAACCAATTGTATTAGAGCATTAAAGTACTGGCCAGTTGATATTACAGGTGATTATGTTTTCTGTAAGTCAAAACCTATTGGTCAGCAGCATATCACCCATGTCCTCAGCTCCTGAACTCCTGTGACCTCTCCAAGCAAATGAGAGTTATAGCTACAGCCCCTCAGTGTTAATGGGATTTGAGAAATTGACTGAAGGCAGAGCAAACAAGGCAGCTCATAACAGCCAGTGTGCTACCTGCTGGAGGAATATACCATCTACAGCACAGATATGCTTGGATGGGGAGGAGCAGAGTGGCACTGGAGGAATGATGTGGACAGTAGTTGCCAACCAGTGCTTGCAAGGATTAAATTTCTGGATATCTATTAGCAATCCATAATACCTTCAACATCACAGTCCCAGAAGAACTGCAGCCATCCTGTGAAACTGTCTCTCTTGAAGAAATTAACAGAAGACCTTTCAGTGTCTACCAAAAGTCACCAGGACTGAATTTTCACACAACTCTTGCCTGCTGCTTTGGTTGTAAGCTATAAAAATCAACTTTGTGCACTGTGATTGTCATCCTGAACCACAGTTCAGGTTGTAATGCAACAAGAAAGAGGGAAACACACAGAAAGCCTGCACAGGCACAAAAGCATTTATAGTAGCAGACCTTCTTGGCTGTGTAAAGCTATTCACATTATATTTGCTGCACGTGCAGCAGACATTACATCCTCGGTAGGACACAGGCAACTATGCAACTCAGCAAGAAAGTGAGAGAAAGGGCTCCCTCCCAGGTGACAGTTGAGAACAGTACAGGCTGTGAGAGTATTCTGCAGCCCAGTGTCCAAGGCATTTGAAGTCTCAGAGGGACCTCACTAGTTATCTTTGACCAGAAGCAGAGCAGAGGACAAGCACTCACATAGCTGCATCCATTTCATCTTAGACACAATTGCTAAGGCTAACGCTTGCTGCTTCCAAGTTGTTAGGTCCTCATCTTATGACACTAATGATGCATCTCCCCTGCTCTGCTCCACCTGTGGAAAAGTGTTTTTAATATTCATTTCCTCAGTTCTAGACAGTCCTGCAGTGTAGCTTAAACTACCAGAGCTCTGAGTAGGAAGAATGCCAGATCAAGCAAAAGTAAACTAGCAAGCAATGTTTGCCTATCAATCAGGATTTCTGATTGTGAGCTGATTAAATATTTAAGCAATTCTAGATAGAATGTTTATTTTCAGGAACTTAATATGGCCCATCTAATTAAAGTTAAGAGATTCCTCCATGTGTAAGTCCTCTTACATGAGTAACAAGGAATACATACTTGAGGATAAACAACAGACAGAAAGACTTTTTTTCCTTTCAGAAGAAATAGCAGAAAAGCATTAAAACTTCTCTTCATACATTTGAAAGAGGAGCTAGATTTTTTTTCAACTGACAATGAAAACTGTGTCAATCAATACATAGAATCTAGGAAACAAAGTTCTGGTTCAAATATTTTTCTTTATTTCAAAAAAAAATCAACTCTTACTCCATCTTTTCCATCAGCACCATCAAACAACATGACCTCAACTTTGCAATCTGCTGAATCCTCATCCTAGAAAGACATTTCATTCATATTGAGACGGAATGATAAAATCTAGTTGAAAATATTTTTCAATAGTGTTAGACTGAATTTTCTAGAATTTTGGATCACTGTCACGGTCAAACTCTCTTAGACCTTCTTCCTGCAGCTAAATAGAAAAATGTTTGAATGCTATAAATAAAAATATCTCAAATCTTATTTTTAAAGGTGGAGACATGCAAATTATAAACACTGGTTATCAGGAAAGCTCAGTACACCATGGTCTTCTCTCCCAGTAAGGTCCTCAGATATTGTGATGCTGTTCCATATCTTTCTGGCTGATTATTTTGTTCACTATTGCACTTAGGATATAGCTCCATATAGGATGAGTTTAAAGATTTTTTTTTTTTCTGTGAGATTACCTTGTTCAAATAGAGGGGGTCCTTTTCTCTTTTAAGGAGTGATGGGGATATTTTGCTTATGATTAAGGCTCTGATCTTTAGTCTATCTTTAACCATTTCTCATGGGCACAAAACTTGAAGGCACATTTTGCAACGTAATTATTTGTGTCTGCAATCTAGTTACTTAGATGTCTGAGTCCCTGATTGCATCCATAAGTCAGAGACTTGGACATCTAAGTGATCTAAATTGCACCTGCAACAATTTGCACCTAAAATGTCGAAAAAGGGATATAGCAGATAAAAAAAGAGTTCAGAAATGGTGATGAGAATAATTAGGGACATGAAAAACCTCAGAAATGAAACAAAATGGAACAGAATTGGACTGTTTACCTCAGATGTGAGGTAAAATGAATAAAAGAGGAAATTATAAGAAGTAGAGAAAATAAGGAGCAGAATAGAAAAGATAGATGAGGTACTTTCACTACCCTCACCTCCCCCTTTTATCATAAGGCAAGGACAAAGACACGTTTAACAAAATTTAAGCATGAAAGTTTCAAAATTTATACAAAAGGAGACACTTTCACACAATTAATATGTGAAAAGCCCAACCACATGACGACTGAGTTGATCCAGCAGGACTCAGCAGGGGGTTAGGCATCTCTTTGGATTTAGAAACACCAAAAAACATTTAAAAGGCAACAATTTCAGAGAAAAACTAACTACTTTCCTGCTTTAAGGTTTCAGTGTTCTGGGGGTTTTCTTTGTAATCTTGAAAGGGGGAAACCATTCTTATGAAGCAGCTTGCATTAAAACACAAGTTTCTTTGCACTTTTCCCCTGAGGCATTTAGGGATACTTCTGGTTTGTGTCAGGTTTGTGGGCAAGGTGGAGCCACAGCAGCCCAGTGAGGTCTCCTAGGAACACAGACAAATCCAGATGTCCTTTCAGAAATTGTCAGAGTGGGACTCAAGAGGGCTGTAGATTGTAACTTTGCATCTTTGCTAGCTGGGTAATAGGAAATGTGACAGACTAGTTTGTGAATTTCTTAACAGACTAGGGAGTGTTATTATACTATTTAAAGAACTAGAATATGAACTAATGCAGGGATGTATTTTTACATGAAAACCTACACATGAGACAGATTATTGGAACAGCCATCAAATACGGTTGTCTAAAAACATACACTGTATGAAATCTATTTTATTCTCACATTGGAATTTTTTTATTTTCTTTAAATACATAAAAGGTACACCCTCCCTCATAGGCCTGACTAGCATTTTGTAGGGCAAAGAAGAATATAAGGAAGAATTCAAGAAAACTTGGAGAGAAAGAGACATGGCTTGGACAATCAGAAGTACAAAAAGGAATACTTTAGGAACTCCCCCAGTACAGGTCTGTACAGTGTCTGAACCACTAACCACACTCAGGTAGATCCTACTTTTCTAAGAAAACATGCTAACAAACTAGTGTGTTTTCATACCAAAAACTGTTTTACTGAAAAAATTGCTGATCTGTTCCATTACTTTCTCTGTTCAAAGCCAGAGCTTTCCTGGGCTAATATGTCCTTACAAGAAGTTTAATTAGATAGTACAGCTGTGCTCAGTCTTCAGCTGGAGAGAGAGAATGCCATGCACTAAAAAAAAAAAAAATAAACAGATATAACATTGGAGTTAGGACTATTTACTTAGCTGTAGAAAATGCAGGTTGAAGTCTCAGCTGGAAATCAGGCAGGATGCAGACTCAGAAAATGGTCTTTGACAGCATTAGTAGAGTTCTGTAGAGATCCATATGAGAAATTACTTATTGCCTCTCTTTTCAGTTACCACTCCTGGAGGCATTTAAAGGATGTGTAGATGTGCCACTTAAGGACATGGTTTAGTAGGACTTGTTAGCGTTAGGTTTTCAATTGGACTCGATGATCTTAAAAACCTCAATGCTTCTATGATTCTATGATTCTATTATGTTGTTCTAGGTTTGACCACCAGAAAACATAGGACCTAAAGACAGGCTACTTTCTTGACCACCTTGCTCTCACCTGATTGTCCAGTTAGTCTGGCAGTGTTCTGCAATGCTTCTTGTGCGTACTCAGTTTTCCCCTTGTATCATAGACAGATTCTGGAGATTTTAATCAGATCTATAAAATCTAGGGAGCCCCAGTGGACTAAAAGTGTCTTGTCCTGCATAGCATCCTATGTGCTGGTGCAATTGTGGAAAAGGCCACAAAGATGGCCATTTTTGAAATGCAATGCAGGCGAGTAGAGGACTAACTCCAATTCGCAGCTAAATACACCCAGAATCCTTCCATGGCCATCCATGACCCTGGAACGGGACCCAACAGAGCAAAAAGAGGTTTAAGAGGTATGATAAGAGAAGAAAACAAAGGCATCCATTTGGTTGAAGATGGAAAGAATTACAGAATAGGAGATAAATAAAACAAGAGGAATTAGAGGAGAGATTCAAAAAGCTAAACTATACAATGAGTAGTAGATAAAGTGATTTTGACAGGTCCAGGGTCAAGAAACAAGAGAGGGAAGAAAGCAAGCAAATTAAAAGTCATTGCAGTGTTCAACTGCAGCTGAGACAATGGTGGCATGAATACACACTTTACCCTCTGGAATTAAGAGTTTAGACAGTATCTTAGATGTAGAGACAACCAACAGATTTGGGCAACTGTTTGGATTTCATAGACAAGGAGATTTAATATGCAATATTTACTTCTCCTGATTTCTTCCCCTTTGTGTGAATGAATAGGTGCCAGATTGTTTGGTCAGCTTAAACTTCTTTGAAAGTGAAGGGCCTAATTGACAACTTTCATTTAAAGGCGAGTATAAGAACCCAGGATGGTCCTTTTGTCTGCTGAGATGTTGAATCAACAGCCACACACTGACAATATGTTTGACAGTCCAAACAAAGAGGTGCTTCCAAGGCTGAGGAATTTGTTCTGATCTTGAGTAGGTTTGAAAGTCTGTGAAACAGACAGCACAGTTGTTAGAGCAACCTGCACAGAAACACTAGACACAGTCTAGTTATGTGGGTCTCAGAAAAACTAGGAGAGAAAATACTCTCATCTGATTGACAGTTGAAGGCCACTTGGACCTGAAAGCAAGGAAAGTGTCTAAAAATTGTTTGAAAGAATGTTAGTTATCCCAGGTTAAAACCATACCAGAGACCGCTTTCTAAATTTAACAGTACAATCAAGCTCTGGTGTCAGGAATGCTCTCAGTACTATCCCAAATCACTACAGCAGATGTACCCCCCTGACCCTGAGTCTGGAGCTGCTATGTATGGACAGCAAAGGCTGAATCTGGGGGGCGGAAGGAAGAGGGGAGTTTCCCCCCGATATTTCATTGTGTTGGAATGCAAGTGTCCAAATCTCTTCTCATACTCTCCTCCTGGCTGTACAGAGACATAGGCTGTTTCCCAGAGAAATGCAGGGCAAAGTGAAGAGGAATACATAGTGCTCTGGATACTATGATATAAGTGCTTGTCATGTTAGAGTATCCTTGGGCAGTATCAAATAAGACACTCACCTAACGATAACA
This sequence comes from Urocolius indicus, assembly GCA_013401255.1. NCBI lineage: Eukaryota > Metazoa > Chordata > Aves > Coliiformes > Coliidae > Urocolius > Urocolius indicus. The sequence goes on from WBNH01008351.1 coordinate 176,188, forward strand.
AGAATTCCACGTTTGCCACTTTACTAAGCTCTAACACTGGCATACATTCATTGAAAACTAGCAGCCTCCTTCCTCTTTTGGCCAGATGTCAGCTAGTGCAATTACAAGAAGACACATAGCCATCTTTGTTTTCTCCATCCTGGCCCCAGCAAAGGGTAAGAAAGAGCTAAACTCTTTCTTTTTTTTTTTCCCCCTCTGTACATTCCTTCTTCCTCCCCTTTCCTATTTTCCCTTTTCTATGAATTCCCACATGACCTGTGCTTTGTAAGCATTTGTCTTTTCCTTATTAATTCTTTTTTTTAAACACTGCCTCCTATTCTCTCCCCTTCTACTCTTTCAAGTTTATTTCTACTTAACATTCAGTGGCCAACACCAGGTAAATACAGCACAGACATTTATAGCTGAGCTAGTGTATAGTCCCTTGTAGACTAAGGGACTACTCCTGATGTAGCAGCTGAAAACGGCCCAGATGAATCACATCCACAAAGTATCTATTTCTCTTCCCCTCTCTCTTACTATATAGAGTTTTGGAAAAGAGGCCTTTTTTTATCTGGTTAAGGAGTGAGCAGCCCAGATAGTTTCTCACTGAAAATGTCTTGGGCCACAAGAAAGTCTCGGTGAAAGTGTCTTGGGCTAGGTCTCTGTTAGGCTAGAGATGCAAATCTGGAAAATCTCAATGCAAAGAAATGTGGCAACACCAGAGTTTATCACTTCACCACATCCAAAATAGAAACAGCTCAAAAATTTCCACTTTTCAAAATAAAACAAAGCCACAAGACATGACTCAGCTCCAGGCAGATCAAGTCCTTCCTCAGGGATTATTTTTGAGAGAGAGCAAGAAAAAAAGTAGCAATATGGGTCCTTTGCACCCTTTTTTTACTGAAAAAAAAGGACAAAGACACTTTTGCAGCTGCTATGAAATCAACTTTCATTTCCATTCCCTTTTTTGACCACTCTCGAGAAAATACAATATATGAATTCTGGTTTTATTAACTTCAATGTACACGTATCAGTTGGGTGGACTTACTTCACATGGAGTTAGCAGTCTAGGTAGTAACATAGGATTTATATTTGTGCTAGCTTCCATCTCCCATTCACTCACAGAAATTTTTGAACCTGCCAAACAAATGCAAGGTCATGAGAGCTGACTGTGTTTCCCTTCAAGTCAGGGGTTTATTCTTAGGACCGCTGGGCCAACAAGGAGATGCTGAAAGTCTTCTTAGAGTTCTGCAAAGGTTAAATACAAATACCATTCATCTATCATGAAATGCCATTACCTGTGCAATCCTATCCTGTCTGAAATGGGACAACTTCTGAAAATCAAGCAGGTCAAGTGCAAGCAGCAGCTGCAGGAAGCTGTTCCATCCATAGAAAGAGAGTAGCAAACTAACAGTGGCAAGCAGACACTGGGATTCATTTCTCTTACTTTTGATCATAGAATCACAGAATGGCAGGGGTAGGAAGAGGCCTTCAGAGATCATCTAGTCCAACTCCCTTGCCACAGCAGGTCCACCTAGACCACATCACACATCTACATTATTTTTCTTGCTTCTCAACTGTTGTTTTTAATGTGAAAATACAGCTATAAATCTGTGTTGCTTTCACTGAGAATGTGAAACAATGCAACAGAAGTTAAAGAGGAGTTTATTTTGCAAAAATATTTCTGTTACGGAGTTAATTTCATGTCATTTTATTTTTCTCAAACTTATAATTTTCTACAGCTCATACATTTTTATGACCAGAAGTGATTGTTGGCATCATCTAGTCTGACATGCAGCATAGCAAGGGCCAGAGAAGTTCATCCAGTAATTCTTGCATTGATCCCAACAATTTACATTTGGATTAGAGTATATCTTCTACAAAGACGTTCAATCTCCCTTTAAAAAACTTAAAAGCAATGGAAAAAAAAAATGCTACATCTCCTGGCAATTTGTCTGAATAGCTAATTAAATGTTAAGAATCCACAACTTATTTCCAATGTGAATTTCATTTCACCTTAACCTTAGCCATCTTGGCCACAGAAGTCTCCAGTAGTCCTCATATTTTCCCACTCCAGTGTGCTAGGCACCTTGCAGCTGAGGAATTTCCCATTAAATATCCTTCCACTCAAAAGATTCATTCATTACAGAACCACACATGGACAGGTCTTACCCCTGCAGTACCCTAAATTGACACTTGAGCTCTGCTACTCTGGGGAAAGTACACCCCAGCCTAGACACGTGGGAGAGTTTGCAGAGAAGGTGTCAGCTCTGCTCCGTAAATGAGGCTCACCTCTTGCAGAGTTTTCATGTCTCCAAGCTGAGCTGAGGCCCTGTCATACTGAAATGGCTACCTGGCTTCCCTAGAGCATAAGGAGACAGCTCATGGTTATTAACACCTGATAACGTAGCTGCCACCACAACATATCAAATGCTAACCCCAGGGATAAACATGGAGGCAGGTGGAAAGGTGACCAGAACAAGAGTACTCAAATAACCAATCTGTGGATTAGAAAGCTATCAAACGGATCAAATGGTCCCCCTGAAGAAAAAAAAAAAAAAAAAAACTGAGGTAAGCAGGAACTTGGAGCCATGTTTGTTATTTACAGCTGAAAAATAATCTTATCCTTGCAGGCTAGCCACTTAGAAAACCAGCTTTCACCCATTCCACCCTCACACTCTGGCTTAATACATGTGTATTTTGTCTGTAAAATTATTTTAGACACTGACAAAGTGGCCCTAATGTACCCGTTATTGCTCATCCTCCCTTCCTGCCGCTCTTCTGCGAAGCCTGCTGTGCTACTGTCGTGCTATTAACATTCCTCCGAAGCCAGGAAAGCGCTAGGATGTACCTGATGCATTCAGAAACCCAGCAGGTGCCTTCTGCGGGTACCACGCGTCCAAGCAATGCCAGGAAGCAGTCACAAAGTTAACGCGGTAGTAAGCGATGTAATTTTTAGATAACAGCTACTTACATAAGTACAGAAATTGCTACCATTTTTTTTTATGTACAGATTGCTCACATTCCAAGGTCGGACCAAGACCCTGTGCATGCAGCTAATTAGTATTTAGGAGCAATACATTACTTTTTTTCCCCTGCATGCCACTCCGATCTGAAAATGCCGGTCGGTTCCCAAGTTACTTTGCATGTGCCAGTGCAATTTCCCCTGAGTCCCAGAAGCTTCTGGAGCATGTACGTAATGTTATGATGTTACAAGGGCCTAATAATTGGGTCTGGGAAGCTTCCCATAGAATTTTCATCCTTTATTGTATGGCTAGCTTATTTATACATCAGTATCATTAGGCAAAATGCATCTGGAATACGCAAGGAGGCTGAAGCTTAAAAAATACGCTCTTGTTCCTCACGGCAGCCCTAGGTGCAACGTATTATCCTTTAATGCCACGGAAAGTCTCCAGCTACCTGACACGAGGACAGGGTACGGAGACGCTTGACAGAGTCATTTCACTCCTGAGCCTTTTTGTTCTGTTTTGTTTTGTTTTGTTTTGCAACGCCGATGCGTTTTTGCATCCCAACGCTGACAACAGCGCTCCAAGAGCCGCCCGCCTCGGCTCCCCGCTGCGTGCGTGTCGCGGCTCCCGAGGCACCACCGGCTCCCGCCCACCCGCCGGGGCACCGCCATCCCCTGCCCGACAGGCGAAACGCCAGGCGGGCAGGGGAAGGGGCCGGGGTAGGGGCAGGGGCCAGAGCCGGAGTCGGAGCCATGCCAAAGCCTGGCCACAGCCCCGGCTCCGGCGCGGCACGGCCGTTAGCGGCCGCCGGGGGGCAGCGCGAGATCGCCCAAGCGCCGCCGCCGCCGCCTCGGCGGCCACCGCCACTGCTCCGCTCCGCTCCGCACAGCACCGCCCGGCGCGGCTCGGCTCGGCTCGGCTCGGCTCGCAGGCGGCCGCCGCTCTGAGTGCCCGCCCGAGGCGACCCTGGCGCCTCCGTCCGGTCGGCTGCCCGGTGCGAAGCCCGCGTGGCCCCGAGCGGCAGGGCTGCGCGGTTCATTTATTTAAGGAGATTTCACCTAGGAGCCGCCCATCAAAGCTAATGCAAAATAAGTGTCTCCCTTTAATAGACTGATTCTTCTAAGCCCTTGACACTAGGAATTGGGATTTCCCAATGCTATTAGCGCTTCGCAGTAGGCGCCTCAGACCAGCCAAGAACAAGGGATTAAGAGGTATTTGTCTAAACTAATTTCTCTCTCTATACCGGGTCTATAGAGACTGGTGTTACTCTGCTGGAATTGTGCAACACGGCTAATTGGCTACAAATTTAACAGTGGCAGGGCTCCCATAGCAGGCTGCCATGTATTCATTACATATGCTCTTGCCTCAAGCATGGGCTGTTGGGTGCCTGAGCCTACCCTTGTCCTCGCTGTCCTGGGCTGGCCAGGCGCTGCCCTGGGCTGGCCGGGCACTGCCTCAGATAAACGGTCTTCTATCTCTGAGGAGGAGAAGACTCCTGTCATGCCTGCCTGGGGAGCCAGCAGGTGCTGGGTGCCTTGTGGAAAAGCCAGTCAGTCAAGTAAAATCATAACTATCGTAGCAATTGGATGTACGTAGCCTGTGAACTTTTATTTATGTGAAGGATCATTCAGCATGGATGTTGACATTTTGACAGATATTCCATGGCTACTCCCTTCCAGAAAAAGGAAGGGAAAAAAAAAACAACTTGCAATATTTGTCTGTGATTTCTAGGGCGCAGGTGTCCTATACTGAGAAAAGCCTGTGAAAGTTGACGGAATGAAATTCTGGTTGTAGTGAGGTGGGTGGGAAATACACAGGATTTCAGCAGGGCTGAACTGAAAAAAAAAAACAGCAGGGCTTTAGTTTTACTAAAGGAGGACATAGAGCTTCAGCTTCTCAGTGGGGTGCCCTAAACAGCCACAGGAACCAAAGCGAGGTTGGCAATGTTTGCCTTCCCTCTCTTTTATGTACATGCTGATAAGAAGTTACCAAGTCTTTTGATATGGAATACGCTATCATCCGGCAATAACCCAAAAATAGCATCATTTTTACTCTCAGTCTACAAGGTAACAGCAAGAGACTGGCCAAGAGTCAAATCGACAGGATCCATCCATGAACAGACAGGATTCGTTCTGTTAACAATCTAACACGTAAACTGTGTTGATCAAACCTTTTAAGTCAGAGATTACATTACTTTAACCAGAGTGAGGTAGGCATAGAGAAAATGAGAAATTCTGTGAGAGCATTTTCAATATCAAGTAACACAGGAATCTGGCAGAAGGCGGCAGAAAATAAGATGAAGACTATTCAAGCTGTTCCACTTCTGTACAAGATATAACTAAAATATCATCATGGTTTAGCAGGAGCAGAGGTTGTCTGCCAAGGCAATAAGTATCCCCGCTAACTTCATACAGCAGCCAGAAGCCAAGCCGCCTCACCCCCTCTCATTAAGGGAGAAGTGCCCCATTCAATGAGGCACTTCAACAGTTGTCTACCTTTGAACGTGCAAATACCCCCATTAAATCTGGTGGATCAGGGCCAAAACTAATTAATTTAGCAATGCTTTGCATCAAAGTCTCACTTGCAATACATAGCACTCACAATCAGAAAGACAGGGGATTAATTAAACTATTTAGAAAGCCAAACGGGTTAGGATTGGGTTAGGACTAAAGAGCATAATGATATCCTTGGTAGAAGCCAGAGAAGCGAATGACCCCTGTGAAACTGATAGGAATTTGCTGAGGACTTTTTTTTTTCTGCTTTTTTGTTGTTGTTGTTCATATAAATGAATTGGGACTGGCAAGCCAAACAATTTTGGGTCCAAGAGGCCATGCAGTTTTATTTAGGTCGCTTCTTTCAACCTGTCCCTATCAACCACGCTCAACCTAAACTGTATCATGAGCAGCAACTTCATAGTACTTCCAGGTATCAAAACAGGCCATAAAAACCTTATATGGCTCATGATTAGACACCAAAAAAAAAAAAAAAAGAGAAAGAAAGCAAGTGAACCACTGTAGAATTTCAAACATTATTTAAATGTGAACCTAGATGCATTCAGAGGATGTCTTCATTGTGCCCAGCTTAGCGAGTAGGCCTGACAGAAGGACATGGACTTGCTAATACGCTGTACTGCAGCATAGAAAATCAAACTCTGATGGATTACACTCACTAATAGAACAAGGGGAAAAAAAGATCAAATGAAGTTATTGGAATGGTATTTGAGAAAGCAAAACAGTAATTGCAGCACTTCAAGCCCTCTGGTTGAGCCCCGTCACTCAGCTGGTGTCAACTAAAGGGTGCCAGTTTACACTTGCTGAGGACCCAACCTTTAACCTCACCCAGCTTGTGTCAGCAACACAGTAGCCTCTTACAACCTTTCTGCAGCGCTGCAAATCTTTAGATGGCTTGGCACTGCTCAAAATCATTCCATTTTGTAAGAGGAAAGTAAGTGGTATTTCACCTGCCTGGGAGGACCCTTCTCTTCCAGCTGATTAAGGAGGAAACGCTGTCGTAACCTCAGTTCTTCTAATATGACAGGCAGCAATGAATGGCTGAGATGACTGTGATCTTTTAATCCTATAGCCAGTCTGTTTCCTATAGGTATTTCCTGTAGGAAATTGTAGGCAAGGCAATGAAAGAAGCATGCCAGACAATGTTAAACACTCCAGAGTCAGAGCAACATGAAACCAGGTGTCATGGTTTGACATGACAGCCATTTCTGGTAAGGAGGAAGAGGCTGTAAAGATGACTCCTGTAAGAAGTTACTCAAGACTCTCCCCAGCTCTGAGCCAGACTCACTTCTAGGGCTGAGCCAATTAGACACCTCTATGATCACTTCTTAAGAAGGAGCCTTAAGGAGCCTCTGCAATCCTAATGAAGGTGGGGATGGATGGGGGGCACTGAGTGAGAGACTATCGTGGCGCTTCTGTGCTAGCTGGGCCAAACCACGACACCAGGATGCCCATGTTTGCTATTTATTAGCACATACGTATTTATATAAGGTTCTGTTCTCTATCAAGTGGCAGTCAAGAAATGAGCAACTCTGAGCTTGTATCATTTTTTTTCCCATTAGGAAATGCAGCTGGCATGTATGTGGAAAACATTGTACATGAAGAGGAGGAAGAAAAAGAAGAAGACATAGAAGAAGTACTGGAAGAAGAGGAAGAAAAAGAGGAAGAGGAAGAGAAAGGAGAGGAAGAAGAGGAAGGAGAGGAATAAGAATATAATAATAATAATTAGAATAGAAAGAAGAGGACTAAGAACATAACAAACATTCATTTGTTCAGACAGGTGGGAAACAACTATACACAGTCCTATGTAGGACGTTATATGGTTTGATAAACCACCAGAGCTGTAGAAAACAATGCAGACTGAACGCGGGTTTTTGACATTACACTTGGGAAATGAGTACCTTTGCAAATAATGTCTCCATGCCAAAGCCTTCAGTTCCAACAGTCATGCATGGAAAAACCTGTAAGAATACTGACATGCCAGAATGTCTGCAAGATCACTGCCTGTGAAAAGTTATTCACAGACACAGTCTCAAGAAAAAATCACTCCCTCAGAGGTATTGCAACCCTGCCAAAGTCATTGAAAGCCAACAGTTTTCTACTGTGTGAGAAACAATAGAGCTATTCTGGACAAGATTTATTCTGTAATGTAGAGGTTGACGATAGTCATAATTTTCTTTTCAGAGCACCAAAAGTTGGTGTGCCTGACCATGAGGGTTGCCACAGGACATACCCTACCCACGAGTAAAACTAAAAGCACAGAAATCAGAGGCTGAAGGGGAAAGCACAGTTTTTTGCTTCTGTATTACCGACTCCACAAATACACTTCCATTGCTTTTCATGTTTCCTTTGCCATAGATGGCAAAAGTGAATCCTGAAATCATTGGATTTACAAGCCATCAGAAACACTCGATCCCATGTTGGAGTCACAGAGGAATCCACAGCAGCCACATATTCCATATCCTGGGCAGTTACTGCACCTCTGGGCTATTGAGCCCACTGTGAAGATCTGTAGGGAGTGCACGTGCCCAGGAAGGGGGCTTGTGTTCCAGCTTGTACCCATTGCCCCTTGTCCTATCATTGGCCATCATTGAGAACAGCCTGGCTCCAGCCTTCTGACACCCACCCTTTACATATTTGTAAACATTAATGAGATCACCTCTCAGTATCCTCCAAGCTAAAGAGCCTCAGCTCCCTCAGCCTTTCATCATAAGGGATGTGCCTTGGAGAAGTGTCAAGATACTGAAAAAAAATGAAGTAATCTGGAAAAGTTACTAGTAAATAAATCAGTGCTTCTTGAAGCTTTGGATGTAATCTAACCAATATACCTACCTTATTACCACTGATATGTCATCCTGAGATTTACACATCAAAAAAAAAAAAAGGCTAAACATACTAGAATAAAGGGGTAAGAGGCAGGTTGCATAGAAGGCACTCTGAGTTCTAAAGCAACTGCAGAGATGTATAAAGCCTCCTCTTAAATATGGTGGAAGAGAAGATAGCAGTGAGGCAAAACAGAATGTGATCTAGTACCTGTGAGCTAATAAAACTCCACCTGTCTCATCATCAGCATTGAGTTTTGCATTGGGAGTTCCCATAGCTGACAGTGGATTCCAATTGCAGTGAGATTTTCTCTGAGATTAAGACACTTGAAATACCACTTCTCCAATACTTTTACTTTTTGGGGTGTCTCATGCTTTGGGTGAAACCCCGAACACAGCTGACACAACAATTGCAGGCATCTGGCCTACAAGGTATCCACCAGGCACAAATATGTGTTGAGTCCACTGAGGGGAGGGGGGCTGAATCCATTCCAGGTGCTGACATCAGGGACATCCAATATAATTCAAAATGGTTTACACTGTCAGTAATAACCTTGGAAGAAAGAAATTTGGGGTTTAGAGCTGCTTTTTATTGACAACTCATTCCAGAGCTTAGCAAAAATGTGCATAGCCAATACAGCCAGCCACAGAGATTTTTGTTTTCTCTAAGTAAGTCTAAATAAACAATAAAAGGTTAAGTGCTATGTTTTTTTTTTTCAAAGCGTGAAACAAAGGAAAACAAATAGAGGGTAGAGATCTCAATTATATGAAGCAGAAGCTACTGACAGTTATACTCAGCAGAGCTGAATAATTTCCAATTACTCTGGGAGAAGAGGTCAACAAAATATGTTCCCCAATCTGTACATTCCTAAATCCAAACCTCCTAACATTACAAGTGCCCTTTGTCAGGGTAATTCAGTGTTTTTTGGTTTTTTCCCAGCAAACATACTTTTCCCTACTTTGATCTACCAAGTCAATTTCCTTCCTTAGGGCACTACATTATCCTATGTGCCTGCAACAGAGAATGCATTTGAAACCACACTTTCCAAAAGCCAGACTTCACCACCAAGCACTCTGCTAGAGAGATGCTGCAACACGATGGGTGCTGCTGTAAGTGCATCTCTAACTCAGGGTGCTGACAGCGTTAGCCCAGCAAAACAAAGAGATGGACCCCATGCCGGCGTCACCTGTGCGACGACTGAGCTTCCCAATTGTGCTAGCAGATCCCAACAACGCAGTAGGTTTTCCCTGTGAGGGATTGCAGAGGCTCAGCAGGGCTGGCCAGCTGTCCCAGGACAGAAAGAAAATCTCTGGAACGTGATATGACTATGCCCCCTACAAAACAACATGAAGGAGTTTCGAATGCTGCATACTGATTTTGTCATATCTTCCTGGCTTTCAGACTTCATCTCTGCTACTATCATGTTCATACACCTGTAGCATCATTTTCTTGCTGACATGTTTCCTTGGCTTTTCTCTCAGCAGACTGTTGGTGTTTATTCAATGTGAGTTTTTTCTTTCCAAGAGGCAACAGGAGTGGAGATACATTTTATGTCACAAAATATCTCCAATACCACATAAAATAAACTTCTGATTTGGTGTATATCACACACACATATATCTATACAACAAACAACATATGTAGGCACAGTAGTAAAATTTCTAGCATGTGTAATGAACAAGAATATTTTCTATTTATTTCTGTTTTCACATACAGCAGCAACTAAATATGGCAATTACAGTATCAGCAAAGATGCTAATATGTTTATTTCTCCATTAAGGCTTTACACTTCTGTCTGGTCTAGATAGTGCCATGAATCCCAACAGAAGGAGCTTTTATGATGGTAGTGTCGTTTTTACAGCAAATATAAGCTGATGATTTTCAGTGGAAGGAGAAAGCTATTGAAAATTGACTAACCTACGTTTTAGCCAGAAAAGAGTCTATTTTAAACCCTTGTGTGAGAGAGGCAATGCATTTATCCTCAAATACCTGCCCATAAAGTTGCTTGTGTGTGTGGAGAGAAGGCAAAACAAGAAAAATAAACCCATTTCTTTATTCCCCACACAACATGCAAAAAAACTGTCCACTATGTATAAAAGAGGTTTTGAACTAGCTAGGAATGAAATGGATTCTGGATAGAAAAGCTCCCTCAGTCATTCCTTAGAAGTCTGCAATTGTTGTTGTCTTCCTGGTGGAGGAATTTTATCTTTCTAAATCTGGCCTATATTTCATAGAAGCGCAGCACAGCTCAGGTTGGAAGGGACTTCAAAAGATCATGTAGTGCAAGTTTCATGGGAAAGGGAGCCTAGATGAGCTTATCTAGTACCCTGTCTAATCCCATCTTGAAAACCTCCAGCAATGAGAACTCCGCCATCTCTGGGGAGGTTGTTCCAGTGATTGATTGTTCTTATTGTAAAAAAAAAAATGTGATCTTGGAGCTGTTTAGAGGCAGAGAAATGGTTTTCTCATTCTGCTACCTTTAGGGGGAATTGTGGGCAAACTGCCTCACCTCTGCAAGGTATTGCTTGCTTCTTTATAAACTAGGTATGAAATCATACCAGCTGACAAAGAAGATTTAATAAGTTAATGCTGCCAATTAGCATCTTCTACTGGAAGATTTCAGAGACTTCTGGAAATCTTCCTGCGAGTGACGTGATAATAATTTGTTTTACTAGTCAAGGACTATTGTAGAGTTTTGGATTTGTCCTCAGCAAAGGCAAACTGTATCCAGTCAACTCTTTATTGCTTTAAAACAGAAACAAATCTATGTATCACTAATGAGAATCAGTAGGAGAGTTGTGCTGCAGGATGATGGACTATGAGAAGTAGTGGTATCACACCAGCAACTCAGTATACCCTTGTATTGAAAGTCAAACACTACTGAGCTGCTTTCATTGCCTCATTTTTATACTATGGAAGAAAACAGTCCCAGACGTAAGAAAAAGCAGTGGTAAAAAAAATGGCTGTTGTTTCATTCCAGTCTCTCAGTTGCTTTCTAATTCCAGTTTGGTATTCAACTCCTCTGCTCACCGTCTCAATGCACTCTGCTGTAAAGTTGTCCTGGTGTTGCTGTTTCTACTATCTAGCAAAACAATCGTACTTATAAGATGAGAAGCCTGCAGATTTCATAAAAAGACCATCAAATACTTAATCCCTGGAAGAGTGTTCTTCAGTGTAAATACATTACGTAGGTACTGTGTTACTGCAATATCCAGGAACTAAAAGTGAGCAAAGAAGGAAGTCAGAAGCCTTTTTTTTGTCCACTCTTGCCTCTACTCCAGCTCTGCTTTTAGCAATCCTGTGCAACAGAGGAAGCTCCTGGGTGAGCCTCAGCCCCCTTCCACTTAGAGGAGAGGAGAAGCCAAAGATGTGACAAATAATTATTATTCTTTGCCTCCATTTTCTGCTGTACCTAGCTGTGCTTAGACCCCTGCAGTTTTGCATCCTCAGGATGCATGAGCTCAGGAGCACGCTCAGAGCCTAACATGGAAGGCACATCCTCAGTACTATTTCTGAAATTGACGATTCTGGCTTTTGGATTTGCAGCACTCAGCACTCCCTATAACATTGAAAAGTGACCAATGACATCATAAGTAATTTTAAACACGTGGCTCCCTCATCTGATAAATCTCTCCTGATCATCTGGTATGCCTATGTTCTATGAATGATCATTTGAGTGGAATTTTATCTTTTTTACTTCTGTTCCTCAACAAAATGTTTTAAGTTCATTTTCTGGCATGTCCAAGAAATTGATACATTTTATCATATTAAAAAAAAATACCTCCCAGTCTTTACTCCATGCCCCCTCATAGCTGACATGTTGGCACCACCTCTTATTAAGTCACAAGAGGCTACCTTCTGCTTTTACTGGCCAGAAGCTCCAGTCTCTGCCATTTACCTGATGGTGTGTCACAATTTTTAATATTGTCCTTCACACTTAGAAAGATCTCTGATAATCATCCATAAAGAAATAACAGCATTTTCCTTCACATCCCTTCTTCCCACTCTCCTGCAAAACACTGCCAAGCTTGGATGACTGTTGTGCAACAACCTACTGCACTGATTCATGTAATCATAGTACTACAGGTGTTCCCTACTCTGGCCATTGTCTTGCAAAACATTGTAAGTATTTTGACATAGAAGACGAACACACACCCTTCTTGTTTTTTAGTGGCTTCTGCACAAAGATATCCAGATCCATGGCTAGGCTCCAAGTACCATGCTAATAAAAAGTAAAAGATTATGATTTCCCAAGCACTGTATGTATCATTCAACAACAACAACAAAAAAATTCAGTTAAAACTTCAGCAATTTTATTTTATTTATTTTCATTTTATTGGCAATGAATAATCTTCATCCTGTAAATCTCAAAATATACCTCCAATAGCAATTGTTTTGCCTCTAGTATTTATGTGGCATTCAAACTACAGCATCTATATAGCATTTCTTTTCCCCCACGTATAAAAGTACAACACTCATACTTAATACATTAGCATTTCCACTATACATTTTTACAATGTATCCAGTTTAAGTAAATTGCTTAATTAGCTGAATAGGGCTTTTTCTTTTCATTGTGAAAAGACAGAGTGTTGCAGAATGGAAAGACGTTCTCAGCAAGAGGTCATTTGGATATGATTTTTGGAATAAAAGAGAGAGGATGAGTGGGTTGCATAAGATTTTTTTAATTATTCATATTTTATTGCCTCTAACAGAGAAGGCAAACCAACATCTATACTGGCTCATGCTGGTATGTAACAGTAGCGTGTTGTAGAGAAAGCCCACCACATTTACTGGAATTTTCCTGTTATAGCATGTACCTTATGGACATAGAAAAGATTGTGGGACTGTCAAATACCGAGTGTCAGGGAATGCTACATCCACTCGTTGGTAAAATAAGTCAGTTAATTTGGCAGGTAAGTATTAAGTAATCATACTGTCAGAATAAGGCAAGTGGTTAAGAAAGGAAGACAAAGAAGAAACGAAAAAATATAAAGACAAGGAAATAGGAAGGAACCAAACAGGAGAGGGGGAAGAAAGATGGCCAAGAGATGAGACTGTAAAAGATTATAATCTGACTGTTCCAGATCCTACCAGGTTTCCTTGTCCTCATATCTCATGTTGGATTCCATTTCTGACTTTCTACTGCTGGGATGATTTGAGCACCATCCCTCCTGGGTTTTGTTACCTATGGAACTGCTGAGGAAAACTTAAGTGGGATGATTTGAGCACCATCCCTCCTGGGTTTTGTTACCTATGGAACTGCTGAGGAAAACTTAAGTGGCTGGATATTTTTTCATCCATGTTGGTAAAGGTTTTTTTCAACAAACCGCTATTTTCATGCTCTCTGCAGATTTTTTTTCTTTTCTTACATCTTAGCAAATGTCAGTTTATTTTTTTAAGCAAATATTGTTTCATCTTGATTTGGGTTAGCCCATATTTGGTTTCAACATAGCAAAATTTCAAATGAGCAGAAAGATTGTTTTTAATTTCATTACATTTTCCTGGGGTAAAAATGTCTCTGATATTTGCCTAGGCAAAGTGTTACATCACGTACTCTATTTATGTTTCAGCATTGCAGTGACTTTTAAAAGCTCACAGCAGGAAATGAAGAAAAGCCTGAACTCATAATTATTAAATAATAATAAAAAATGTACTCTGCTAAGGTTGCATTTATTCAAAATGGTACAATTAATATATCCCCGTGTTTCCATTAATATACGTTCCGGTGGAGAAATTGATAGGAAACGTGGTCATGGCATGAACTTTACAGAAGATTTGTAGTCTCTGCTGAGCAGAGTTTAACTGAGCAAAGCAGCTTGAATAAGGAGTACTGTATAGAAATAAGATTATCCATCACGCACTGTCTAAATGATCAATATCCAAGTCCTCCTTGTATTGGCAGAGTTGGAAGGATGCTACTTTGCATCAGACATCACAGACGACAAGGAATTTTAATGTCCCACTTCCCACAGGGAGAAAACTATTCCTCTTTTAAAAAGGAGAAAAAATTTGCCCTTAAATCTGTTCTTGATGCTGAGATTAAAATACCTGCAGCTCCTAAAGCCAGCACAGAGCAAGCTTGTGTAGGGCCTCTCCCTACTAGTTTTCTCTCTTTATTTCTCTCTTTATTCCTCTGGCACTGCAGCCCCTGGCACAGCAGCCCACCCATGAGTCTCAAGGTTCACTGCCTGCCTGATGCCTGGGGCTTTGCACCCTTCTCAGCTGCTCACCCACAGTGAATGCTGAAAGAGCTCCTGCTCTCAGAAACAGACCCAGCAGCTGCACCTCAGCCCAGATTTCACTTGTCACTGTGACCTGCATTGGTGTTAAGCCATTATATACACAAAACCTTCATTCACTAAACGTCAGTGTGGAGCCTCAGCCACATGCAAGACACTGGTGGCAACGTAACCTTTCTTGGCTTCTCATTACAACCATGAATTTGCAACAACTGTTGTCACCTGTCTTCACTCATCCACAACAAGTTTTTAGTTCTCACTTTTATGGTTCTTCAGCACGTAGCTCATCCTTCTGCATAGTACTTGGTCACCTATGAGTAATTCCTAGCTTCAGTTTGCCAGAAGTGCCACCTGAACACGTTCTCATCTCCAAAACAAGTCCAAGATTTACTCCTTGCGTGTGAAGAGATTTTTCATCAGCTTCTGCAGAGTAACTGCTTTATTTTATTCTACATTCCTTACAAAAAGCTACCTTTGCCAGAAGGGCCTGCAAAGCATAGCCCTTGGTCAAGAGCTCAGCACACCACAAGCCACAGCTGCTGAGTACCATGCAACTCCTGTTTCCATGATCATGTATCTGTTTCGGATAATCTCGTTCTGATATTTTGACAAATTCCTAGGCAGTCAGGTGTTACACTCTGAAGTTTTAATCCTTGGTGGACTCTTGCATCTAGAATGCAACTTTATCTTCTGATTTACTCTCCATCATTTATCTTTCTCTAATGAAGACTATAACACAAGAAATGTCCCTGGATGAGCCAATGCATGGATCTCAAAAAACACCAGAGCTGAATGAATAAGTGCTCAGATACAATTGTGAGAAGATGTAATTTTATTCTATATTTTTTAAATTTTAAGAGCATGCTCAACACTGTGAAAAACTGGCAAGAAGCATGATTTAAAAGGAGAAAAAAAGGTTTTGTTAAGCTTTTCACTTTAAATTGTGTTTATGGATGGAGACCAAATTTACAGTGTTTATTTCTTGAAAGCACAGAGGAAAAAAAAAAAAGAAACAACAAAAAACATGTTGCTGCTGTTGCAGACAAAGGATGAGAAGTGCAGAGCTTCCACAGCACCTACCAGAAAAAGTGTCACTGCGATTCTTCACACGCTAGTGCACATCATAGTACAGCAAATTCAGTGGCTCATCTGCCTCCTCAGACAGGAGGCACAGCATAAAATGCCCCAATCCCACTCCCAGAGCTAACAGCCTATTGCTAAATCTTCATCAAAATTGTGTCTGAAGACAAAATATTCAGGAGATAACAAGCATAGCCCTGATGCTAAAGGAAAACATCCATTCTGGCTATTCAAGTATCGCGTCAAAGTGCAAGAGGAAAGGCAATTCTAATCATAATTTTAGCACTGTTATCACGAACATAACCAAAGGTTTCTTCTTTAAAGTTAAAAAACCAACCAGCAATATTTTTATTTCACAAGGCTTCATTGACAGACTGTCTTGTCTGCAGCAATTCAGAACTCCGGTTACTGAAGCTCATCACTTTTTTATTTGCCTCCTTCAGTGACGAGGAGATATTTATAACTGTTGCAGTCAGTCTTGAAATAAGTACACAGCACAAGGGTGCTGCATGTTACCAGTCAAGCAGAAGAAGACAAAGACAAATAAAAAGCAATGAAAAGACATGATACAGATACAAATACAGGGAAGATTGTGACTACCAAACAGCTACTGGTTTTGTGATGGTAAGAACGGATCTACAAAGAATACTCAGTATTAGTAACGGTTTTGTTGAAATATCTCTTCAGAGCGTTAAAGTATTAAGCTGTTCTTTATCACACTTTCCCTACCTCTTCTTTTCTTTGCTAGTTGGTATTTTTTTAATACTCTTTCTTTATATCTCTCCTGCAGGATTGAATAGCATTGAGCTGCCTTTGCCTCACAAAATCACAGATCACTGGATTTTTGTTTCATTCTAGGCGTAATTTGAGACAATCAAATTTGAATAGCAATTTTGTGTTCACATCTTTTATTTATTAAGGGTCTTCGAAATAGAAGGAAAAGGGAAAATAGAAAACCCGGTATATGTAGGAAATGTCAAAGTGAGGAAAAAGCAGGCACCAAAAAAAAAAGATCTATTTTTCTCTTTGTTTTTTCTCCTAAAAGATTAAAAGCTAGTGAGGCAGATTGTCTTGTTCGCAGGAATATGCTCAGTGCAAGAGGCTGAAAGGATTACAGCAGGACACCACTCATATAGCTCTCACCGACTGTCCTGAGCAGCTCTGGTTTAAATTACAGCCCCTTCCAACCCCTATAATTCTGTGATTCTGTGATATCTCAGAGTCCCTGTGTTCCTAACCATCATGTCCAGTTGAGAGGCACTGAAGGACACCAGTGTCTCCGCATGGCTTGCATCTCAAGGAGAAGGTGCTAGACCAGCCACCTCAGCCCTGTGCCTGTATCACCTTCTCCCTGTTTTGCATCCTTCCAAACAAAAGCTCGGGTGCCAGATGTAGATTATGATACAGCATCTCTGCTACCTCTAAAGCACAAAGGGAGAAGAGTATGTAACAGGATCTGAGCTGCTTCAGAATCACAAGTTTTTAATGCTGGGCTAGGTGAGCATTTTCCACAACTAATACAACTGGGAGGCACCAGGGAAGAAATCACACCATTACAATTCCTCTGACTTTGCCCAAACTTTTTATGTCATTATTTCAAGGTGTTTAAATGGTTTTTATGGATAAGTAACCAGAGTCTGGCATCCATCAGAAGAGCAAACATCTTCAAAAGTTAGACTATGCTGTGCCACCAGAATCTGCTGGGGAAAAGTGGTGAATTTCATAACTACTGCCTATTATTAGCCCATCACTATAGTCCTAGATTAAAAAGATAATGTCAAATGAAGGAAATGAAAAACGCGTTCTTCTCTCTCTATGGCTGGATTCTCCTCCTTGCTTCCCTTAGCAAAAAAAAAAGAAAAAAATTAAATGTGAAAACAAGTTAAGGGTATAGACCTCTATTTGAAGAAAAAGAAAGAAGTTTTGCTTGAAGTTTTGGGGTGATTGGTGCTTTGAAAATATATTTAAGATGTGTTAGTGTGTACAATGACAGCTATATGTGCTACATGCATGACTTGCTTTCCACATCTTCTTAGTCACTGGGGTTGAGAGCTGCAGAAGAGGCTCCTAAATTACATTTCCCTTTCCCATATTTCAGCATACAAGTAAATGCCCAATTTCTACAAAGTCTGAGCAATTTTTGGAGTTGCAGCCCCCTGGGGCTGCACCTTCCTTCAATTTGAAAATCAAAATCTAGGTCTAAGAAAGAAAGCAAGCACCGAAGGTTCCTTCAGTGATGGATTTCTGCCTGAATCGCTAACCTGCTCAGTAGGCTTACCAGGTTTCTCCGATAATAGTGCTTCACATTAGTTATTTGAGCTCAGATGCACATTTGCAGAAGTAAAACATTCTGCAGTTTACCATTCTGGAAAGAGTTGATTGTTGCGTTGTCAATAAAGAGAAGGATTACGGGGTAGGAGAATTTGTTACATACACTTATGGCCCATGAAATGCATCCCTCTATGAATCTTTAAATATTATTAAATTGTTACTTACACTCCACCCACTTCATCCTTCTTTCCTTCCTTTCCTCTGAAGAATAATTTGACAGTTGTTTTCTTTGAAAATGTTGAAATGCTAAATTATTTCTCTGAGACACAAATATGCTAGTGTAAGTACAGATAAGAAAATGTGAACAAATCTGAAACCCTCATCTATATGAAAGCAAAAGTTAGGGTGTATTCTAGAACTGAGATGACCCGGAGAAACCTGAGCCTATGGTGGAAGGGAGAAAGGCAGAAGGAATTAAACTCTGATGCCCCCCTCCAGGACCAGGGCTGTCCTCGCACTGTGATAAATGGAATTTATAGCTAGTATCAGGAAAAGAGACATAAGCAATAGGATCACAGGTGCTACTTCGTTGACAGCCCCAACTGTGTCCAAAGTTATAAAGCAGTTCTACAGGTATCTTTATCGGGATTAATAATGTGCAAATCCACACCTCTGTCTGCTTTTTCGGTTGGTGTTTCTGGTCGTGGGGGAGCGCTTGATATGTTATTATTAAAAGATTTTTACTGCACCTAGCAAGGCTTCCCCAGATGTTTGTCCAGTGCAGCAGTGAAGGGCAAACGTGTATCCTACGCACAGAGAAGAAGCACACAAGTCATGCAGCAGTGGGAAGGGGGCAGCTTCTGGCAGACAGTGAGAGGCAAACAAGGCAGAGCACTTATGTACTGTCCTTACGCAGATGACTCCCAACAGTCAGCAGAGACCAAAGAGATCCCAGCAAGTGAAGGTCATTTAAAAGAAGCTGCATGGAACAAGATATAGCAGACAAGAGAAAAGGCCATTTTCATCAGACGTATTCTGAAAGCGAGGTGGAAAGATGGCCACTTGGAAAGAGTGAAACACCAGCCATTCAGACAGCCACACTGAGAATCCAGCCAAAGTGGGATACAGACATAAACAGAGTCTGAGAAACTGGAGAAGTCCTAAAGTCTCAGCCTTATAGTATCAGTGCGTTAAGAGCAAAATTCAGCTGTTCCTAGGTACGTTCAAGAAATAAGTCCAGAGCTATTAAAATGATGTAATAAAAATCAGAGACGACATCAAGTACTATGAGCAAAAAAGACACTTGAATGTACAGATATATATCCAGATAGTGGCTTTACCTACAGCTCACATGTGAAGAAAAAAGTAAAATAAAAAGGTGGGTTTTTTTTTAATGGAAAGCACTCTGCTGAAAACAACTAGAAACTCCTTACTTATGACCAAGCAGGCTTGATTTACTCAAACCAGATCCCGAGAATCAACCGTGCTTTTTCTTCTAAATCACAAGTAAATCATTTTAAAATGAAATGCAAATTTAAAGAGCTGAGGAGATGAAGGAACGTGCCGAAGAGCTTCTGCCAAAAGCACAGTGGAGTAAATTCCAGAGAGACAGGAATGTCCAGAAGGAGAGAGGCTTCAATGCCTCTTTATCCTACAGGAAAAAAAATAAAAAATAATCCATCAACCCAAACAAATTTAAAGACAAAACACTTAGAGAATTTTCACGGCACATAAATAGGAGTTGAGGATGAAACTTGGAGTTGCAAAGGCAGGTTGTTATCAGGGCATAGCCAGCATAATGTATTCCCAGCTGAGGGAACTGGGGTTGTTAGCCTGGAGAAAAAGAGGCAGAGGGGAGACATGATCACGCTCTACAACTACTTGAAAGGAGGTTGTAGCCGAGATGGGTGTGGATCTCTTCTCCCAAGTAACAAGTGATAGGACAAGAGGAAATGGACTCAAGTTGCACCAAGGGAGGTTAAATTGGAGATTAGGAAGAATATTTTCACAGAAAAGTTTGTCAAGCACTGGAATGGGCTGCTCAGGGAGGTAGTGGAGTCATCATTCCTGGAGATATTTAAAAGAGGCATAGATGTTGCAATTAGGGTCATGGTTAATGGTAGACTTGGCATTGCTAGGTTAACAGTTGGACTTAGTTATCTTAAGGGTCTTTTCCAAACTAAATTATTCTCTGTGTGCCCAGGTGGCCAAGAAGGCCAATGGCATCCTGGTCTGTATCAGGAACAGTGTTGTCAGCAGGAGGAGAGAGGTGATCATTCCCTTGTACTCAGCTGCACCTCAAATGCTGTGTGCAGTTCTGGGCCCCTCTCTACAAGAAGGACATGTTGATGCTGGAGAGGATACAAAGGTGGGCTACCAAGCTACTAAAGGATTTGGAGGACGTCTCACCTGAGGAACAACTGAGGGATCTGGGACTGTTTAGCCTGAAGAAAAGAAGGCTCAGGGGAGACCTTATCACTCTCTACAACTACCTGAAAGGAAGCTGTAGCGAGGTGGGGTTCAATCTGTTCTCCCTAGTAATAAGCAACAGAACAAGAGAAAATGGCCTCAAGTTGCACTAGGGGAGGTTCAGCTGGATATGAGGAGGAATTTCTTTACTGAAAGAGTTGTCAGGCATTGAAACCGGCTGCCCAGGGAGCTGGTGGAGTCACCATCCCTGGAGGTGTTTAAGAGACAGGTGGATGTTGTACTTAAGGAAATGGTCTAGTGGTTGATAGGGCTGGAACAAAGGCTGGACTCAATGATCTTCCAGCTGAAATGGTGTCATGATTCTATGACGACAAACCCATTTGAAAAAATGAGGGAAAAAATGGTGCAGCAGAACTGATTCTGAGGTGCTGGAGAGGAGTTAATGAATCACATGCCAAGTGCAAGGGTAGAGGCTCTGCCTCTCTAAGAGGTGCTCAAAGCACACTGTGGAGGAAAAGCCACACTCAGCCATGACTGTTCTGCTCTGAGAACTAAGGCATGAATACATTTGGGCCCAGATTCTTTCCTGAGCTAACTCCGCAGTGATACCAGAAATTATGCACGTTAAGATGCATATCTCTTATGAAAATGATGCAATAATCAGTGTCTACAGTTCGATTATGAGATAATTAATTTTAATTGCATATTACATTCTCATTGAATTAAAAGATTTGAAGACTTTGACTATTTTTATATTCCTCTTGCAATACATTTTATACTCTGTGCTATTTAGAGATAGAAAATTGCAACTATTTTAAAAACACGACAATGACTTTCACCTCCCTGAGGGAAATCCTGAATTATTTCCTTTGATGGCATCAGAGTTTCATTCGTATTCTGTTAGAGAAAATCATTCAAGACCCCTTCTTACCTTTGCTTTCCATCTTTTGAGATCCTTGAGTTCCCAGCACTGAGATGAAAACACTCACTGTTTTATTAGGTGGAAGAGAAGAAAAGGTGCTATTTTTTTTATTCTTCTCCAGAAAATATTTGAAATTTTTGAAGTACCTTTTGTCACATCTACTTTGTGGTACCCATTAAGCAGGAGCATTGGCTTAGCCCTTGGTCATCTCCCTCCCAGGGAAAGGGGCTGGCACTCTGCCCAGCTGCTCATCCCCACTATGAGCTCACATGCACAGGTCACACCTCACTGTGGCAACTCCATTGCTGCCTTCAATATCCCTTTGGCAGCAGCAAGGAAGGGTAACTGAGGTCAGACATTGCCCCATGCAGCAGAGATGTGTTTTACCTGTTCTGATTTTCCAGTTTTTAGTTCCTGCCAGCAGCAGAGCATTGAGCAAAATATCCCTGCTACATCCCTAGAGAATTCATTGCAATAAGTCACCAGCTGAATTGCACCTTGTGGTCCCACTGTGATGGAACAAATGACCAACTTCTCCGATTGTTCAAATACCTCCTCAAATAGTTGCTGAATAAGTCATGCCAGTAATCAGCAGTTTGTGACTTGCCATCCAATGGATTGCAGCAGATATTCAAGATATTCAGCCTTTGAAGCTGACTGGATTTTGGCTGGCTGCAGAGGCTACAGGGTAAGTTCCTAGGGATCTGGACACCTAGCCAGAAGGCACTGCTTTTTCAAGGAACAAAGTAAGAGCTTTCTGAATTGGCCTATCTGCCATGAAAAGAGCATTTCAGATTCAGCTCAAAAGAGGAATAAGAAGGGAGAGCAGAGACACCTAGGCAAAACCCTTACCATTCGTTTTCAAGGTGCAATATATACTCTTTCTCCTAGTCTGACCCCAATGTGCCTGCTTTTCCCAGTCAGATCTGAACACCTACGGTCCCAAAACACTAGTCACCGAGCATTCAGGAGGCCAGTCCTTGCTTAGCCAGGCACCGGCGATGCCTGTAGGGGTATGGTGACAGGTCACTTTCCTACAGGCAAGAGGTGAAAGATCCTGTGAGGCCCAACTATCCAGCCAAGGAAGCTCCATGATTTCCTCCAAGACACCAGGGATGTCAAAAGGAAAGAAAAAAAACTGGGTTTGCAAGCTTAATGCTTATTAATGCTTAAGTATATAACTTTGCCCATGCAGAAGGGTTTTTTTCCAAGCATTAATGTCCCTCTATGCGCAACCTTTTGTGCCAAAGAGGTGTGCAAAGCTGCAGAAATCTCACTAAAAGCAGAGATTTATACTCTATCTTTCCTCAGATCCCAATATTTTAGACTCGAAGAATATGTAATGCCAAGTTTTACACATATTTCTAAGATATTCCTACCTCATACCCCTTATGTCTCAACCTTTTCTTTCATAGTCTTTCGTGCTCTTGCACGTTTTATTCTGACTGGAATCCTGAAGGTGTGAAAGTATTGATTACACGTCTCTTTCTAACACACCGCGAAATATGCCACCTCCCATCTTCACACTGATGACTGGCTTACATGGCAGGTTTCTTCTCTATGTATAAAACACATCAAAATTGTATTACATGCTGCTGTTGTTTTTAATAGAAATATTATTCAACTCACCCAAGTTTTCTTCAGGAGATTTTTTTTTTTCATTTCACTTAATGCCTAACCTTCTCAGGTTTTGACAGGTACACAAATCTTCCAGGAGGCTGCTGTTCCTGAGCTCGCCATGTCGTCTGTGTTAAAAGTCTTTTATCCTAAGATCAGTGGTCCCTGGGATGAGAGCAAGCGATTAAGTTCTGCAATGTACCTTGCAAGTAGAGACCAATCATTTATTACTTAGCTGTGTCTGGAGCCTCTAAACTGAGGCTCATCCAGTTCGATAAGTGGTGGAACAAAGGCTACTCTGGCATGAAGACAGT
Organism: Urocolius indicus; assembly: GCA_013401255.1. NCBI lineage: Eukaryota > Metazoa > Chordata > Aves > Coliiformes > Coliidae > Urocolius > Urocolius indicus. The sequence continues at coordinate 199,342 of WBNH01008351.1, forward strand.
TTATATTTCACAGGGGAAATTCTTTTTTCTTTCTCTTTTTTATCATTTCCCCTTAAACCATTGGAGGGCCTTGGAAGTGTGTTACTATAGTTCCGCTGCTGGTCCGTCTCGCACAGCTGTCCCAAAGTTGCAAAGTGTGTGTGTCTACATGTCATCCTACAGAAGAGTCCAGCGTGAAACCAGGCTCTTAAACAATAGCAAGGGGCTTTTTATGCAATACAAAAATATATTAAAAATACATAATGTAACTTGTCTTAATATACTTTTCTGAGTCTAAAAATATGCCAGACCAAAAGAAACATATTTACATAAAAAGCAGACAAGGTCAAATAACAAAGAAAGCCCTTAATTAGTTGTAATCAACTTTAATTTGCATACCGTATATAATTCCTAAATGATTGTTAATAATAACTTTATATAATGGACTTCCAATTTTCATGAAAATGGCACATTTTGATAAGCAGACACAAAACCCTAGTACTAATAAGGTTTAATTTGCATACATTAGACTGATTATCCAAACAAAAGGATTACAGTATTACTTCTCCATACCTTTATGTCCTTATTATGCACATTTATTAACTTCACAAAAGCTAGCTGTTAGTGACAAACAATAGCCGTGGCTGGAAGAGAAATCTACAGTATGAATAAAGTGCATTTTAATGCTAAGGAGCAAAGTTTATACTGCATAAATGTTTTGTTTAACTCTTTCTTTTGCACAAAGGCATTATGTGTTGTAAGGCAGGCACTACTAGATGGATAAATCACTTCTTCATTATGTGATTTTTTTTTTTTTGGCAAAGAATAGATTTTTTTGTAAAAATTACAACCTCCTCCTGCTCTCAGTTTCCCGATGTGAAGTTAAAAAACATGGATGGTGCTTGAACATTTCAGGAAATGTGTTTACAATCACAGGATTAAGCTGTTAACTCGTGTGATTCGAGGGTACAGTGTTAATAAATATATTGCCACAAGCTTCATTTTCACAGCATAAATAATAATACAGGTGGCAATAGCTGTTCGTAAGGGTATTACATATACCCCGCAATTAAAGTCGAGGAAGGGGGAGGGGAAAAAAAAAATCATTAGTAGATCTGGTATCTGAAGCAAATGATGCTCAGAAAGGGCTGAAAAGAAAGCCAATAGATGTGAAGCTTAAATTGAATGCCACTCTGGAGTTCCCTCCAAGCTGCGACACAGGGCTGGGCTGATATACAGCAGTGACAGTGACATGAGAAGAAGATGTCATCTCTGTTGCATTTTGTGTACTCCTGGTGCAATGCACCATCTTCGAACAGGAACACTGCTTTTGGAATTCCGTCATCAGTCCACAATATTTTTGGTAGTGTTTAGGTAGTCCATGGACCAGCCGTCTCTTCGGGAAGGGTTGGTACAGTTGTCGTGAACTTTAAGCAACTTCTCACGGGTAAACTGTTTCTTATACAATTTTTGACCTAGATCTTCACATTTACATGAAACAATTTTGTTTAACACATCAGAGCAACTCAAAGCGGTTTTTAATGCAAGACAGAAACCATCTAGACAACTCCTTGAATATATGGAGAGGATCTGGCAAGGACACCAAGTACTGACAACACATTGTGATTTTTTTTTTTCACCTGTGCGCTAACTTCTGTCTTAGTCCTGATTGGTGCCACCGCTCCTTTCCCCTGCAGGAGCTCAAAGGTTTAACTGGGAAGCTGTGGTGCAGCCGAGGAGCTCTAACCATGAAACTGCCACTAGTGTTGCACAAATCCGTGAGCTTTTGTTGATCTGGAACAGTAGGTGGGGAAAACTCGTTTGAGGAGTAATGTACAAAAGCATCTTGAAATCTACACCGAAGCTTAGAGAGATCAGCCCTTTGCATAAATATTGATAATCTTCACCATCATATTAACTGTATTTAAGCTCTGCTATAAAGATATTGATGTATTGAAAAGTGCCCAATATGCTTTTCTTCCAAGAAGACCCCAGAGAGAATAAATATCCAAGAAGAAGTCTCTGGAGTCATCTTCCTTGATCAGCAGTTTCTGAGTCAACCCTAGTTTACTCTAAAATATTCAGAATAAATGAGTCCAGAAGATTCAGCAACATCCATTCTGTGTCCAAAGTGACACAGTCATAAAATCCTAGTGATTTTCTAAAAGCACTGTTGAAAACAAGAGTTAGTATCCTTCATCATTTAGGCATTCTTAAAGGTATACCACATCATGAAGAATATTGAGTTTGGCATAGCTTTTAAGTTAGTCAAAAAGCTGAGTGATGAACCTCACACACAACTTTGGATCTAGACCACAGCTGTCAACCTGTTAAATAAGAAGGTTTTCTTACAGCTTCTACAGTTGTATTCATATTCTTCTCCTTCATACTGCTTCATGGCCATTCACAGAACTATAGACTTGTTTTGGTTAGAAAAGACCTTTAAGATCTTCGAGTCCAGCCACTAAACTGACACTGACGGTTAGATTCAGTGAGATTTGCCTGATTCTCCTTGGATGCTCATTCTTTTTGTCTGCCTTTGCAAAAACTGGAAACAGACTATGAAATGCCTGGCTCTGCGCTTTGATGCCCAGTCTGTCATGTACTGCGGAAAGAAAGGAAAAAGAAAAAAAGGGCATTTAATGTCACAGGCATTTGAGCTTCTGCCGTACCACAGGTCAGAATCCACCCTCAGTTCTAAGGATCTCTTTGCCCATTGGATTTGTACAGCCTTGTCACTGTAAAATAAAAAAAAAATTGGGCCACTTTTACAGGATAAGGAACTAGAATAAGTGTAAATGATTGTCCAGTTATTCTCACCTGTAAGTCTGCATTCCATGAAGGCAGACATGTGCTGCCGTCCCAAGTGAAGCATCCACAAAAAGCCTCTAGCACATAGCAAGTTTTAAAAACAGAAGCCATGTTCAGTTTTAGAAACGCAGAAAACATCCAGAACCTTCCAGACATTTTTATAAAGTTAGAACAAAAACAAACCAAAAAATGAAACCAGAATAAAGCCAATTCATCCCTTCTAGCTTTTGTTCAAAGGGAAGAAAAATGACATTTTTTCCTGAGCCATTGCTACACAAAATGGATGTCAGCACATCTTCTGTTGAAGGAGGCAAACAGTCTTCTCAAGTAGTCCCCAGCTCACCTGAAAACCCAGCCAAAGTCTTTACCTATTTGTGCTGAGATTGCCTGCCTGGGTTGCAACACAAAAACCATCGTACAAATGTGCTTTCACTCATCACAAAACCCCACTGACTCAAGGAATGAAAGGTTATGAGTAAGGGTTACAACACAGGAACAATAATTTAGTTAAATCCAATGTCTTTTGTTTAAAGTTAGTTTTTCTGTGACTCCATAGCATTACTTTTTGTTTTCAAAAATGGAAACAACAGCTGTGCTCTGTAAGCGTCGAGTCTTTTACAAGGTTTGATGAAAAGCTAAAGACAAGAAGGGACATTGATTCCACATAATAACTTTTACCCTGTGAGTTCAAAATTTTACAATCCATGCACATGACTGGAAATACCTGTCTGTAGAAATTTCTAAGAATTACGTAAGAAGGGCAAATCTTAAAACACATACTAATCTATTTTATTTAATTTTTGAATGGTAAACTTCAAATCAACAGTCCAACACATTGCAGATGTTGGAATTGCTGAGCCTATTTACAATCAAATTGGATTTTTTTCCATTAAGAAAAAACCAAACAAACAAACCTTTGAATTTGGAAGTGTTCTGCTCCCTTACCAGCCCACTCATACTTTTCTGTACCATCTCGCACACCCACAGTCCCAGCTATCATGTTCTTGGGGTCCACAAGTAGCGTTAGCACAGACATTTTTAAGAACACATCTCCATTCTTAATTATTTCAGAACATCAGATTTTCCTCATTTTTGTCTTCCCATTTAAATCCACTTTACAAGTCTAATTTACAGGTCTGCCTGATTTGGGTACTTTGGAAGAAACTCTTCCATCTATTCACTTCTATATGCTTTGCTGCCATCAGCTGTGTTATTGATCAATTGTCCCCAGTGCAGTTCAGGAGATCTCTGTATCTTTCTCAGTCATGTTACACTTAGGAGACTGCAAGTTCATTCATACCTCAGCACTTACACAACACAGCTTATTTTCATCAAACGACTCTCTTCCTACAGAGCACAACAGAGTACTTCGAATCTCACGTTAAAAGAGACGCAGAATACTAAACAGATAAACATGAATGCTATTATCAGAACAGATCCTTTGATGTTCTGGTTGGCAGTCAACCATGGTAGAGATGCCCCATTTGAAGGTGACACCACCAAAAAAAAAGCCAGCAGAAGCACTGGCAGACAGCCTCCTAATGTAAGGCTGCCTAAGAATTTTCTCCAGGTGTCCCTGAGCATCAGCCGCCTCCAGGAAAAAAATAAATGACTCATTCTCTTCTGTGAAATACAGGTTTTTCTTAACCAAACCTTTTTTTTTCAGTCCTTTATGAGAGAGCAGCACTCGCTAAGTGATGACCAAAGGCAATGATGTCTACAGACACAGAAAATACATAGATGGTAAATATGGTGTTAAGGTCAGATTGGTAGAGTGGAATGGTCCAACAGAGCTTCACACAGAGTTTGCTGCTTGTATTACCCTATTTCACTTCAGCCATGCTTCTGGATTGAAAAACCCTGATCTCACGAATAACATCGCCTGAGCAATGAAACACCAGCCCAGCTCCAACTCGTGCCCTTCTCCAGATCACTCTGATTCCTGCTCTGTCCCTGCGTGGCTGCATTTACTGAAATAGAACATAGCACCACATGAAGGTCACACCAGAGCTAGTCAAAGAGGGTAAAAAATGTCCTTTGCTCATTGAATGCTCATTTGAATTTTTAATGGCTTTGCTTCAGCTACATTCACACCCCCTCTGCTGTGAGTGGAGTGATCACATTTCAGCTGTACAAACGCCTGCAGAAAATCCACCTCGAGAGCTGGCCACAGAGGAGCTGAGGAACCCCAGCTGTTACATTCACACACACACATACACACACACACACACACACACACACACACACACATACACACACACCCCTATTTGCACAACCGGTGTGTTGCTGGCGCAACAGGCGGGTAATGCAATCAACACCAGTGGGTTTATTTGACCAACTACAGCTAAACAACGGAAACCATTTGCAGTCAAGCCCTTCTGTTACTCACTTAAAGGAACCGCTGGAGCGTTTTAGATAACAAATTCATTTCAGGAAATGATGCTCTTGCTCATGGATATTTTGCGAGCAGGAGAAGAGAATACACTTGACAAATAAATTATCTGTTATGAAGCCTTTGCTCAGCTCTAGTCAGCACATACAAAAGAAAATAATACAGAAGGTATAACGTTAAATAAGCCTATGATCATCATTTTAATTTTTTTAGACCACTGCACTTTAATGCATTAATAATTTCATGGAGTTTCTAAGGATTCCTGTAAGAATGCTACTTGGGATCTTATTCAGGGGTTTTCAAGGGTCAGGCAAATGATATCTCCATTCATCCCATAACCTCCTGGACAATATAGTCATAGGATGCAGAACTCCACCCAGTTCCTCTTACATTTAGCCAAATGATTAACATTAGGTGAAAATATGTTTTCCAGAAAAGCACTGGCCTTGATTTGGTGCCACACAGTGCCAGGGAATCTATGGCTTCCCTGAAGAAATGCTACTGCAGTCAGCAGGGGCAGACAGAGCTTGTGGACAGAGGCTGAGATACTTGGCAGAGAGGTTGCACTAGATGATTTTCAAAATGCCTTCCAACCCTTAAGATTCTGTGATTCTGTGTGACATACATGGGAATGAGATGGGGAGGAAAAATAGGAAAGGTAAGGGAGCTCACAGGTAAATCTAAAAGCCTAGGAAAGGCCTCTGAAGGACCATATGGATCCAAGATGACAGGACAAGAAGCTGACAAATGGGACAGAGATGGTGATGATAGCATCCCAGTCGCAGGCAGCAAACTGCCAGTCATGATGGGATTTCATGAAGTCAAGCACTTAGGAGCAAAAAAAAAAGAATAAAAAGCCAAAACAAGATAAAAAAAGGAGCTATGAAGTATCAATAAGGTTAATGATCTGGAGAAGATGACATGCCATCAAAAGACAGACACAACTCTTGTCAGACCAAGCTCTCAAAGCCAAACCCGAGTCCCAGAAGAGAAGGAGGCACGTGGCTTCTGGGAGGGAGAGCAGGCTGCAAAGGGGTTGCACCATCTAGTCACATGGTCAGCTCACTTTTTCCAAATCATTTCCAGGAGTGTTGGCTCGGTGACAAGGCTTGTGGAACAAATTAGTTAAATGCAGTAACTAAAACGGATAGAGTTGTTGTCGGTGACTGTACTTCTCAAAGCCATCACTGCAGACCTGTTCTGGTTTCACAGTTCTGGAAAAAAATGATCAACCCAAAAGTGATCCAGGAGGGCTTCTGCAGCATGAACCAGAAGAAGTCTTGAGTAATTCAGAAATGGGGGAAGCAGAAGTGAAATAAAGACACAATCACCTAAAGCTAACTGCTGTCCTCTGTAGTGAAAACCATGTTAACAGAAAATTAATTACCAAGGAAATTAAAAAATGACAACTGAATTTTTTAAATATTTAGAAAGTACCTTTTTCTTTTAATTGAATCTATGGAAAGAAGCCTAGATTCTGCCCACACATAGGCACAGGCTAAATCTTAAGTGCATGAATAATTATTCCAGAGTCACCACCACTGTTAATGTTAAGCACTTGTCCGGATGCAAGTTAATACAAAAATTGCTACCTGAGTTAGCACCAAAACCAAGATGAGCAACAAAAGCTAGGGCTGCTTCACAGGCAGAAAAGCAGCGGCACTGCAAGCCACTGCGTCCGAACCAATTCAGCCTTGCCAGTCCAGCTAACTGTGAAGGGAGGACGGGGCTACGCACACTGCAGCCGACGCCGTCCACGCTTGGTGGGGGGGGCTGGCAGGTTTCAGCTCACCTCACAGGACCTGACTCACATCACTCCTGCGACCTGCGCTGGAACCTGCCAGCTCCCCCTTCCCCGCAGAGCTCCCCCTCCGTTCGCTGCTTGGGCGGGTGCTGCAGCTTCACGTCCAGGGGCACAGGCTGAAAACTGGCAAAAAGTCTAAACTGGCGATGGAAGTCCAAAAAACGCGATTCTTGCAAAACGGGATTTTCTCTTGGACGTGAACTCAAAGGTGCCCTAAAGTCAAACAACACTCTGAAAACCAATTTGTTACGGTGCCCCAGTGATCACTGCTGAGTATAGATTACTGAATATTTAAATTGGCAACCTGCAATAAGAGGATAATATTTATCCTATCTTAAATGAGAAGGTGGTTCAGCCATAAAACCTAGAGGTGTATACAGGCGACCCATGACTTGGCAGAGACATGGAGGACACACAGAGATGCTGGTTCTCCCTCAGCTGTCTCATCGTTGCTGGAGGGGCTGTGCAGCTGTGACCCTTCATTACTATCTGTTTGGCTTTAACCTTTGTCAGTGATTAGTAAGCCTCTTTCAGAAGAAGTGAGCCAGGTTAGTTCTGTGGTGGTTCTGCTGGTAACAGTCGAGTACAGTCCTTCTGCCTGTCTCCACGTCTCAGGGCTGAACTGTGAAAAGTCTGGGCTGTGCCCAGAAGAGGTTTTGGAACAGCATTCTCCATAAAGGTGAAAAAAAATATCTTAAGTATTAACTGAGAAAACAACACCATGAGGCTGGCGAGGGGAGTACGGTGACAGCTGATCACATCTTAAACCGTGTCAGACATGTCTCCACCACCTGATATCAAGGGAGAAGAATGGACATCTCACTTTCACTATGTCCATCTCCAGTGCTTCTGTGCACAGAACCGTAACACTGAACATTGCAGGGCAGAAGAATAGTGACTAAATTGCATCCTTAGAAGACCAATGGTCAGCGTTTCACTCTTCAGTGCGCCCGGGTGTGTGGTGCTTCAGCCTCTGCCGCTGACTCTGGGTTACCCAGCTGGCTGTGGCTCTGCCAGCACACAGCCAGGAGCAGGCTGGGGCCAGGTAGCAAAGCACGTCGAGGAAAGGGGAGGAAACCACAGAGAAACGCGAGAGGATGGGTGGAAGAAACACAGAGTTGCTGTCCTTGCCTAAAGCTCCTGCACAAGCCTTTTTCCTTTTTTTTTTTTTTACCATGAAGTAAACAGTGATAAATTAAGCACTGGAGTATTTTAAGCAGTTGCGATCGTTTTCTTCTCGATTGCAAAGAGTGTAGGGAGGAAAAAAAAAAAAAAAAAAAAGAAGAAGAAGAAAAAAAAAAGAAGCAAAATTTGTTCCCAGCTTACGTTAAAGCCGAGCTATGGGCTGCGCCCGCCGCTGCAGCTCCACCCCTGGGCACGGCTCGGCGGCGGCGAGAGCCCACCGGAGGGGTTCCTGGAGTCAGCAGCTGCAACTCGGGCTGCGGGATACACCGCGTGTGGGATGGGCGCAAACTGGCTCACGGGCTTGCATCTGTCGTTTGCTCAGTCGGTGAGACAAACTTGTGCCCGGGGTGGCCGCTGCAGTGAAGGGAGCTGCCACCTCTCCAGCCGAGGCAGCCGCTGTTCCCTTCACAGGTTAAAACAATCTCGCCTTTGAGCCTGGAACCGAGCCTCCACGTTTTCAGCCGCTACGGCTGAAACCAAGCTTAGCCCTGTCTCCGCCCTAAGATCAAACACCTTTCCCCAAGCCTGACAGCGAACTGCCATTTTGCCAACACGGCTCCTGGCAAGGATGGTTTTTGCGCGGGGCGTGGGGGCGGCTGTTCAGACGACGGGACTCTGTGTAAAACAGAAAGGAAGATAAACGGGGGGGAAAGAGAAAAAACAGCCTCAAACCCTGCTGGAAACAGGGGCCTCGGGGCCGCCGGAGCGTGGGGCAGGCCTGGCAGGCAGGGGTCCGCTTGTCCGGCAGCCGCCGCAGGCAACCGTCGGGCGACGGCCCTCGGGGCCGCTCCGGCTCGCCCTGACCCGCAGCCCCTCGACCCGGCGCGGCCCACCGAAGCGGAGACACGCGGCTCCGGCCTCGCTTCTCGCTGCGAAACGAAACGGTCGGCGGCGCCGCCTCGGCTGCCCGTTCGGCGAGGCGCAGCCCGCGACGGGGCTCCGCGGAGCCCCTCCCGCAGCCGCTCCTGCAGTGCAAAGCCGCCGTTTGCAGAGCCGGCAGGTGGCCCGGGTCGCTGGTCCCCAGCAGGGACGGCAGCTCCGTTAACGATCCGCTCGGGCTCCCCCGGCGAGGCCGGAGCGGAGCCAGGCGCGGGTGGGTGCGGAGGGCCGCGGCGGCCGTCCCCGGGGCGAAACCCACTGCGGAGGTCCCCGGGTGAGCGAAGCCGGAGCGGATAGTGTTACGGCAGCGGCGGCCGAGAGTGTTAATCTAGGCTGTCTGGAGTGAAAAGAGGCAAATATTTCCATTTGTGCCCTCCTGCCTCTCCCAGCACCGGCTGTCAGTCCCCGGGCTTGTTATCCGTACAAGGCATCAGTTTGTTTGGCTGAGCTCAGCAAGGTTTTCTTCTCCGAGCAGAACTATAATTGCTATAATTCTACTGTATCATTTGGATCATTGCAGTATTGTTGTTTTCCCTCTCTCGTTCTCTCCCCCTAACACTGCAATAACGCGCTCCAGTGTTAAATTAGCAGGTTGCAGGGGGAAGGGGAAAGGAAAAAAAAAAAAAAAAAAAAAAGGAGGGGAGGGAACCATAAAGAAATGAAAGTTTGTAAAAANAGACCATAAATGAATGAAAGTTTGTTAAAAAAAATAATAAAACAACAAAACGACTTGGCAGAGGCGAGCTCGCATCGCAAAGCATCCTCGTCTGGGAGCGGGACTGCCGCCAGCCCTCCCCGTGCCCCAGCCTGGCCGCGGCCCCCGGGAAGGCCAGGCGGGACCCCAGGGCCGAGCCGGGCACAGTGGGGCGAGGGAAGGGGACGAGGGAAGTACAAACAAGCTCCAGAAAGCCGAAGGGCCGCAGCAGAGCTGCCTGCGCTTCACGAGTCCCCGACAGACCCCGGCGACCCCCGCAGCTCCGGCTGGCACCGCCGGCAGCCACTGGCACGTCTCGGCACAGCCGGAGTCCCCGCCGGCTGCCGAGTCGAGGGTCTCCCGCGCCCCTCCCCTCCGTGGCTACCGCCCGTGCCCCGGCTGGCTCGGGTCCCCGCTCCCGGGCAGCCCTATATCCATGCCTGCTCTCCCACGCGCGGTACCCGGCACCCGGCATGGCGAAGAGAAGGCAGGTGCGGGCCAGCCTCTCCTGTGCCGGAGCCTTAGTGCAGAGCAAGCTTCTCTCGCTTCTGCCGTGCAAGTCCCAGCGGGAAAACCCCGACGGAGCAGGCCGGGGTGAGAGCAAGAGGCGGCAGCACCTCTGCGCGCCGAGCCTGCGCAGGTGTGCCTCTGCGTCTGCCTTTTCTTCTTGTTTGGTTTTTTGTTTGTTTGTTTGTTTGTTCGTTTGTGTTTTTTTTTAGGGTGAGTTTTCTTTTTTTTTAGTTAATAAGTTAATTCCCACTCGTGCCGGAGATAGCAAAAGCTCCCGAGAGCTGAGCAGCGACGGCAAAAGGCAGCTTTGCGTCCCTCGCACTGAGTCACCCTGCGAAGCCGGGTCGGGCCGTGGCCTCCCCGCCAGGGAACGCAGGGCTGGGACCCTCCCCACTCGCCACCTCGCTAGGGCATCGCCCCGACCCGCGGGTAGCGGGGTAAACGAAGCGGGAGGAACGACGGGCAGAAGCCCTGCAGAGGCCCGCTCGCAGGGAGAGGATGGCTCTGGGAGTAACGCTGGGCCTCGCACAGACAGTACAGACCCGCAGCTTTGCAGCCTTGGAGCGTGTGCCCTGGTGTGCGTGTGCGCAAACGGGCGTGGGCACAGCCAGAGCGGCGTGGTGCCTACGCTCGCGTGGACACGCACAGGCACTTGCTTATCTTTTAATTCCCAACGGGTAAGCACTTAGGAGACGCGGGATCCACATGGGAATTTAAGCATGAACAAGGGAAACGGGGCTGTCTCCCCTCCAGCGCTCGGGGCCAGGAACCGAGCGAGCGGAAAGGTTATTTGGGGTGGCCGAGAGCCACTCCTCCGACGTGCCTGTACTTGCCAGGGCCTGGGGCCAGGAACGTGCGTGTGAGTGGGGAACGTGCAGGCAGCTGTAAGGTGCTGGTCAAAATTGAGCCCGACCGGCCCAAACGTGGAGCTTGAATTTGACCCAGAACTGACCAAAGATCTTAGGAACCCGAAGCGTCCTCCAAGACGTACGTGGGGGGAAAGGTGGAGGCGGTCGCGGCAGGGAGGGTGAGGCCGATGGACGGCACCGCTCCAGGACTGCGCTCCCCGCCCCACCCGGGCGGCGCTGGCCCCGGCTCACGCCGCGCCTTCGCCCGTGAAGGTTTCCCCCGGGTGTGTGTTACGGTAGGACCCCCGACGGCGGACCCCGCTATTTTTAAACAGCGGGTGCGAGTGCGTGCCTCTGCGCAGCTCCGCGCCGCGCCGGGGGAAAAACCCGGCGCGGATTCCCCGGCGGGGCGCACCCCGTCCCGCTTGGGCATCCCGTCGAGAGGCAGGACGCGCCGGGCGAGGAGCGTCGGGGACGACCGTCGGGGAAAGAGGGAGCGGCGGCGGGAGGGGGCAGTGGGGGAGCCTCCCCGCCCATCCACGCCGCCCCCGACGGCTCCCCAGAGCGCATCTCGCCGCCCGGGGCCCCCACGGCACGGGGCGCCCGCGGGAAGGGCGGGGCGGGGCGGGGCGCGGCGGGNGCCGCGGCCGCCGCTCACTCCCCCCGTGACGGGCGTCCCGGCGGCACAGGGCAGCGCCGCGGGGGCGTCCGCGCCGCCGCAGCCCGCCCCGGCCCCACGGCACGGCCCCGCCGCCGCCGCCATGAGCGGCCCCTACCCGGAGGAGAGCTGCGCCGAGCGCCCCGAGTGCAAAAGTAAATCGCCAACTTTGCTGTCCTCCTACTGCATCGACAGCATCCTGGGCCGGCGGAGCCCCTGCAAGGTGCGGCTGCTCGGCGCCGCGCCCAGCCTGCCCGCCATCGCCGCCCGCCCCGACACCGATAAGGCTGCGCAAGGTAAGCCCCAAACGGCTCGCTGCCGGCCCGTGCCGCTCGCCCCGTGCCTTTTCCCCGGCGTCGGGCAGGGTAGGGCCGGCTGCTTGTGTGAGTCTGTGTCTCTGTGTGTGTGTGTGTCCCCGCACAGACCCTGGCTCGGCCCCGGCACCGCTTTCCGCCCGCCCGGCTACCCGGGCGCCGTGTCGGAGCCGCGGCCGCGATACCCGGTTACCCCGCTCGATAGCGGCTGTCGTGCTGGCAGGGAGCGCGGCCAGAGCCCTGCCCGAAATTTAGTCCGCGTAATTCCGTGCGGGTTGGGTACCGCCGCTTTAGAACGTTCTTGCTTTCGATATACGTGTACATCTTTCAGGGAAAAATGAATCGATGCTAGGTCCTATCCGTGCCGGGAAAGGCTCGCCCGTTCAGCTTAAACCCGTAACGGATCTCTGCGAGCGAGCCGAGGGCTTCGCTGAGCAGCGGGCAGGGCGGTCATCACGGGGCGCGGGCAGCAGCAACCGTCCCCGGCACGAAGTTGGGAGCGGCCGGTCCCGGGCCGTGGGAAGTCCGGCTGAGCAACTCCCACGGGCGGCTTTTCTCCCTCTTGCCCCATTTCCCCGGCGATCGCAGCCGGGTGTGTTTCCTCCAAAACCAAAAGCCAACTTAGGGGGCAGGGGGAGATGGTAGAAAGGAGAAACACGGGGGTGAGGGGGAATAACAACATTAAAAAAAAAAAAAAAAACCACAAACAAAAAGAAAAAACTAAAGGAGGATCCCCGGGCCATCGGGCAGGGGCAGCGTGGCCGGCGCTGTCCTCCCCCATGGGACGGGTCCCGGCGGCGGTCACCGCTGCCGGGGCTGGCTCGGGATTGCCCGATCTCCCCGGCGCCCGTCCCGCCGCGGAGCAAGGCGCTGCGCCGGGTTCTGCGGACGGCAGGAATTTCTTCCCAGGCCAGCCGTAGGGGCACGGGCAGGAGCCGGTCTGAGGGTGTGTTGGGGGAGTCTTATCTCGGTGCAGGGTATATAAAACGGTGCCCGGAGGGTGGCTGCAGGGTTGGAGTGTTTCCCTCAGCGTTGGACCCACTGACCGTGTCTCTGTTTCTTTCTTTCTTTCGTTCCCCTTTCCCGCTTCTCTCTTCTCTCCGCACCTTGCTCCTGCCACGCCTGGCCGCCCCGTCCCACTGCTGTGACCGCCTAACACACCCGCACCTCCTCCTGCTGCAGGGTCCCCCAAAGGCAGTGCCCCCTTCGAACCGGCCGAGCTGCATCTTCCTCCCAAGCTGCGCCGGCTCTACGGGCCGGGCGGGGGCCGGCTGCTGCCGGCGGGGGCGGCAGGGCCGCGGGGAGACCGGCCGGAGGGTCGGCCGGAGGGGGGCGCCGGCCCGGTGCCCGCCGCCGCCCCCTGGGACACGCTGAAGATCAGCCAGGCGCCCCAAGTCAGCATCAGCCGCAGCAAGAGCTATCGGGAAAACGCACCCTTCGTGGCCCCGCCGCCCGCCCGGGACGAGCTGGGCAGCCCTGCCACGCACGTCGAGGAGCGGCCGGGCCCCGCCGCGCCCGCCGCCGAAGAAGAAGAGGAGGAGGAGGACGAAGAGATGCTGGAGGAGGAGGACGAGGAGGAAGAAGAGCTGGAGGACGACGAGGAGGAGGAGCTGCTGGGCGAGGACGGCGGGGGGCTGCTGAAGGAGACCCGCCGGGGCCCCGCTGCGACACCCGGGGCAGAGGGTGGGGATCTGTCCCCCAAAGAGGAGCTGCTGCTGCACCCTGAAGACGGCGAGGGCAAGGACGGCGAGGAGAGCGTCTGCCTCTCGGCCGGCAGCGACTCCGAGGAGGGGCTGCTCAAGAGGAAGCAGCGTCGCTACCGCACCACCTTTACCAGCTACCAGCTGGAGGAGCTGGAGAGGGCCTTCCAGAAAACCCACTACCCCGACGTCTTCACCAGGTACCTGAGCCGGGGCCCCGGCCGAGCGCGGAGCTGGCGAGCCCCGAGGGGGATAGGACAGGGCTGTGATGTGCTGCACCCTCCGCCTCCAAACAGCTTCCCGATGGTGTGAATCCTGACGCGGACGCTCCGGGGCTGGGGAGGGGATGGGGAGCAGGTCAGGGCGTCAGGGAGACTCAGGGTCGGCAGTGCTCAGCAGGCCCCCGCGGAGGCTGCCGCCGGGGGCTATTTTTACCCGCTGCCCTCCTCCCCCCTCACCGCGGCCGCTGCCGGGATCGGTTACATGCTCCCTGTGAGGCTGAAACCCGGCCCGGCCCGGGGAAGCCCCATCAGGGGCTGAGATCAAAGCGCCCCTGCCTAAAAATACCGGCACGGCACGTCGGGGCCTCTCGCTGCCCGCAGATGTCTCCGAGAGTCCTGGCAGGGCCCGGCCCGGTTCTGCCCACCTTTTGGGGGGCATTTTCCCGTTGAAAACGAGAGTCCCGCGGTAGCAGGTCTGGCTGGCAGCTCCTCCCCGGCAAGCGCAGGCAGGGAGAGAGTCAGAGCTGCCTTCCCAAAAATAACCCAGCCTCGTACCGCTAGGTTACAGGACAGTTGAGCCCCCAAAGCCACACTTTCCAAGTTTCTCGTTTGTTTTGGGAGAGGAGGGAGGCTGGCGTTGAGAGGTGGTTGGTGTTCACCGGGGCGTTTAGTTCCCCTGCCCCCGGTGCCACGCATCGCTCACGGGGCTCACCTCGGGGGCTGCCGGGTCCCGGACGCGGCCTCAGGAGCGGCTGCCCAGGAGATGTGTGAACAAATAGCGCTTTTTTTTTAGTGGTTGTTGTTTTGGTTTTAGTTGTGGGAGTGTTTTGTTTTTGTTTTTTCCTCCTTTTACGGCTTTGGCTTTTCCTCCGAGGCTTTTCATGCCCGGCTGCCCCGGGGTTCTGGCGGGGCGGCCCGGTGTGGTCCTGGTTCCACTGGGATCGCTCCTCTTTGGGGTACGGAGCCGAGGATCGGTTTTCTGACGCCTTAACGGTTTCCGTTTTGCCTTAATTGTGGCGATGCAAACTGCGGCGCGTGGCAGCTCAGCTACTGTCCCTCTGAGCCGCGAGTGCGGCGGGGACCGGCTGAATTTGGGGAGCGACTGGGAAGGGAGGTCCCGACGGGTGCCCTGCTTGGTGTCCTGGAGCCGGGCCGAGGGCAGCGGCAGGCGCTGTCCGCCCGCATCCCAGACCTACTCTCACCTCACTCTCCCAGGGCACCGGGATTTTGAGCCCGTTGGGTGGGCAGAGCCGCGGGATGGGGTCAGCTCGGGGGGCCCCGGGGCTGACGCGGCGTGTGTGTCTCCCCTAGGGAGGAGCTGGCCATGAGGCTCGATCTGACCGAAGCCCGAGTGCAGGTGAGTGGCGGCGGTGGCGGGACCGGGGCGACCCTCGCAGGCGCCCGGGGTCGGGGAGGAGGTGTGTGGTTGTGGGGGGGGGGGGATTGTCCCCGGCCTTCCCTCCCTCCCCCGCAGCGGACCTAGCAAGGGCCGAGCCGTCGGGTGTCGAACCCTCGTGTGATTCAAACACGGGGGCCCCGCGGGGCTTCGGTTGTTGGAGAGACCCACTCGGCCGCAAGCCGGGTATTTGGCTGCCATCAAATCTCCAATCGGGCTTCATAAAAGCCCACTTAGCGCTAGAACAAACAGGGCCATTTGAAGGCGAAATGTTGTTTGATTTCCTCTCCGCCTGCACAAGGAGCTGGCTAATGCTATTTGATTTCCCATTTTTGATAGCAATAAGCCTGCATTGATCTAATAGTGAGTGAGTGCAATGCTATTAAAGGTGTTTGCCGCCCCATACCAGAGTGCATTTCCCAACCCGGGTCTCATAACCAAAGAGACGATAAACATTGGGATGCCCTGATTGCCAACAGAAAACAGATGTCTGTGGGTTTGAAGCTGAGCAAATCACTTTACAGTTAAAATCGGGCGCTGATAAAGCATAATAAATTCCATATGGCTCATTTAATACACAACAGCTTCTTGCATTAGAGGGGCTAATGATGAGATTTGTCCCCCTCCTTTCTGTTGACACATTTCTTCATTGTCAAACAGAGATGTGACAGCAAATCAGTATTTTCAGCTCAGGGGAACAAGCCGTGGGAAAGTTAAATAACTTTTTTTAAAAAGAAAGACACCCCCTTTCTCTCCCTTCTATTCATGGGAGGAGATGTAATTAAGGGAATATGAATTATGAGAGTCCTTTCGTTTACCTTTGCGTGTGCTCAGACTTATTAATTCAATAAGGGGGAATTGTAGCGAGGACAGCTTGCTAATTGAGTTTCAGCAGGGGGAAACGCTCTCCCCCCAACACACCCCGTGCTGGGCCGTTGGCTTCCCTGGGAGTGAGACACCTCTTCCTGCGTGGGTATCCAGATGGGCGCGCGTGGGGATGAGTTCTCGCTGTACAACTGTACAGAGAACCCCTGTGCGCTGCCACCTCTCCTGCTCCCTGGAGGGAGGGGAATCTCTCAAACCTGAGCTGAACCGGGAAAACTCAGCCCACACCAGCCCGAAAACATTGACAAATGTGTGTCTCGCTCCAAGTCTCTCTCCTTAGGGGCGAATGATACCTCGCACTTGCTTATTAAGCGAATATTTTTCTTTCCCTTTGAAATGCGTGTTTCGGGTTGTTCTTCTCTTTTGATTTGTTGGGTTTTTGTTTTTTTTTTTTTTTTTTCCCCTTCGACCTCTCTCTGGGTTTAATCCCGAGTTAATTCACGGTTTTTGCTTTGTGGGAGAAGAGGCAAGGCACGGTGGTGCCGCGGCATCCTAACTAACTTTCATAAAAGAATGCATCCTCAAAGGGCAGCCTGGAAACGTACATTTGCTGCTTTGGTTGCTTTGCAAATGATTTCTTCGTTTCAGACTTTAGTGAAATCACGATTTATTTTTCTCTTTCCCTCTCTACAAATCGGAAAAGGAGAGGAAAAACAAACAAACAAACAACTTAACCAAAGAAACCCAACTCCACCATCCCCAAAAGATATCATTTGTCAATATTCCCTTCGGCGTAAAAAGCCGCGCGGCCCCCGCTGCCGGGGTGCACGCGGAATAAAACCCTGCAGAGTCTAAGGGGGTACAACTCGAGTTGCAGCCGCTGCAGCGCGCTGCTGCCCTCCCCTCCTCCTCGCCGGCTGCGGCTCGCAACCCCGACTGCCGGCAAAGGGG